>CM035437.1:88353286-88663286 GCA_020310875.1 Ceratopteris richardii
GTACATTTTCATTTGTGTGCTAGAGTAGTTCCTCACTTGTGGATATGCTTTTTTGATTGCCTTGTAAAACTATATTGGTAATTTATCTAATTCCTCCACTCTTCATATTTGTTAATGACCCTACATATTACTTTATCTAATATTTTCCCAATTAATATTTTAGCTAGATGCTCATATTTAAACTTTTAATTATTTTTCCTACTCTCAAATTTAACACCTTCCTCTCTTTTATTTTCAACTCTGAAATTCTCTTTTGGTATCCAACATGAAATAAAGTATCTAACTAAGGCCATAAGGAATGTGTTGATCACCATGGTGCACCTTGCTAGATTAATTTGCATACCCTTCCAATAGCACAACTTCTTATCAACCTTGGAAAGAACCTAATCCCATCTTTGACTCATCGAGGTATCGAATCGAGTGGATAACTAAAATAAATTGTGGTTGTTTTTTGGATAAAAAAGAGTGGGGTAGCCTTGGCATTTTGGACATTGAGAGTTTTGACAAAATTTCATTGAAGTGGTTGATTAGAGCCTAGAACAATATGGACACCTCTTGGGTCAAATTGATTTTTAGAAGTACAAACAATATTACTCTAGTTGGTCTACTGCAATGGAATGGGCTTCCTATGGTTACATTATTATTCTCACCCTATTTGCTTTCAGCAAAAGGTTCACCAATTTTTTGCTCACTTTGGAAACGTTGGAACAAAATGAAACCTACCTCAAGATCAACAAAGATTGGAAACATACTACTGGTATCAGGTAGCAAGACTTGATCTAGTTTTCTATCAAGGGAATTAGAGTGATGGAAATTGACAAGCTCCAAAGAGCCAAGAAATTATGGAAAAAAGGTTTCATCAGTGGAAGGACCTTTGGAACCAAGATAGAAGATATTGGATCAACTATAATGACATTAACTTAGAGAGGTGGATGGATTATGAGGACTTGTGCTTTCTAAGAGACAAAAAGCTTGTCTAGGACTCTTCAAAGTACACACTTCTCCAAGTAAATGACTCCCATTGGACACAAGGTATACAATGGCACAATGGTAACAAACTTGAAAAAGATCTGAGTTTCCTAAATTTCAAAAGAATTAGGACCTTCGCTTAAAAGGAGATGGAAAAAAATGTTCATATTTCATATGGGAATTCAAGCTTGACAATCTTTGGCGCCCACTCATTGAGAACAAAAAATCAATTCTTATGTGGAAAATTCTCCACTATAGAATTCAGACGAGCATGAAAGAAAATAAGATTTATGTGTCCACTCCTTATTTTAAATATTGCTTCAATGGAGGATAATATCTAGGACACCTGTTTTTCTCATGTCCCAAGCTTTGCTTCATTTGGAAAAGCATGAGGAGAATTGATACTTTATGATCTCAAGTTAATTGGAAACAAGTCCTAATTGGTGAAGTGATTGGCTGCTCAACAACACTCTAGAACACCATTAGAGGAGAAGTTCTATGGAAAATTCCTCTTATTACACCCGCCTCATGGAATATGGGGGATCTCGAGGGAGATATGCCCCCTTCTCTTCTGAATCATTTTTCATAGTTTATTCAAGCCAAGGAGATTAGGCTACTTCCAAACTTCATCTTCTTAAAAAAAGAAAAATTTAAAGTCTCTAAGGCAAAGAAAAACCCTTCACAATCAATAGTGACCAATCCTTTCCCTTTCCTTAGATTTGATTATAATTTATATATTTTGAGAACCACTTAAAAATGATCAAATGTACTTAGATTGCTTATTATCTTTATTATCTCATCAATTATTATTAGTTAATTATATTAGTCAAAGACTATTTTATTCTTTAAATCTTAAGATTTCCCTCAAATTTATGGCTTAATCTTGTAGCTCATATTCTATTCTCCATGATTTAAACTTTGAATTCTAGTTTTTCTTTTTCATTTTATGGTATAGCCTTGGTTTTGCTCATGACTTTGGTAGGAAACTTTGTGCAGTTTATAGTCATATATTCCAAGTTTTTGCTAACGAAGCTCTCATGTTGAGGGTTTGTTTTTTAATTCTTTGAAATCCATATCACATGTTATAGAGATTTATGGAGCCAACATTTAAATCAAATGATGATGATCCATCTCAAGTGTGCTTTGGAATTCTATCTTTGTGGGATAGTGATATGATAATGTAACTTCTTGCAAAACTCTAAGAATGTGTTGCCAAACATGTTCCATTTTTTTGTAAGAATTAACATATTCTATGTAACTTTATCTTCAATAGTCCTATTAACCCTATTTATATCTAAGATAAAAAATTGTGGTAAAATTAGTATGCTTTTTCTTTGTCGTCCTTACTGAGGTTGTCCTCCAAAAGAACTTGGGGATCCCCCCTTTCCTGATGAGTTTAATTCTTTCTCCTAAGGAGGCCTTTCTTGAATTCAATTTCATTGTAATGATTCTTCTTGGAGATCAAGCAATTTTTTGCATGATTGAATACAAATAATAGAGAAGGTGAGGTAGCGTGATTGATCATATCTTTTTTTTTTGTTGTTGCATTTCTTTCAAAAGTACGAACTTCGATTGTCATAAAAAAGGATGACAATCGAAGGTGAGGTAGCGTGATTGATCATATCTTTTTTTTTTGTTGTTGCATTTCTTTCAAAAGTACGAACTTCGATTGTCATAAAAAAGGATTTCTTGCCTAAAACTTACGAAAGAGGACTAAGAGGACTAGTTCCATGATAAATAATGTATGTCGTCATTCTTAACCCTCCATGTTCCCATCAATCTTTGGAAGAACTTGGAAGAATTTTATAGATCATATTAATAGTTCCCAATCATGCATGTTTTCTATTTGTTTTCTTAACTTTTTGTGGAAGTTATTCTTATTTGAGACCCATTAAGGGGGACTTTGAAATCATTTGGAATCAATGATGGATGGTGCACTCATTTATGGATAATGTACCAACCCAATAATTCTAGAAACATCCTTTTTAGAGTTGAAAAATTGAACTCATGGATGGATGTAAAGGTGGGTACAAAGGCTATAAAAAGGAACATGGAAATCATTTAAATATAAAAATCATGGACAATCCAATTATGAGATCTTGTGAAATACCTTATAGATTATTTTTTCCTTGAAGGATATGTGAGGTCCTCATTCCCTCATTGAATATACTTTTCTACATTCAAAAGTTAATGGGAATAAAAATTCTACATATCTTCAAGAATTTATGATTTTATATGAAAATTCCTATGAATTATATCATCTCCTTGAACCTTCCACCCTTATTCAAGATTTTTGTGGGGGTCCCCATTTTTTAAAATCTTGAAGCAGTGGATCTTTAAGACCATAATATTGATGTCATTCCATTTATAAGAGATGAATCTTGCAATGGATTCTTAACTTGCTACAAAATATTTTTAAAATGATAAAAAATTATCTTGCTAAATCATGATTGAAAGAGATGACTAGGTTTTGGGGTCAAAGAGTACTTGTTCCCCCCAAAAGTGAATCTATCATCAAGAATAAGCATGACCAATGAATCACTTTCGAAGGATTATCAAAAAATATCAAATTGATTATCTATAACTTTGCAATGGATTGTACCCGCATCAACACTCCAAATTTTAGTTGAATCTCCCTAATGGAGGAAATAGGAACTCAAAATAATAGAAGAAATAACGGAAATGCATGAAGAAGGATTCATAAGAATGGGACATATACCTTACCTTACAGAGTTTCCTAATATACATCAAGTATATGTATTGTATGTCGAAAGAAAGAGATATTAGGTCATTTAAAGTTTGTAGAGCTTATTAAAAGAAAGAGGTAAAAAATAAAGTTCTAAAGTTTGTGGGACTTATCTTGCATTCTTTTGGAGGAAGCACAACCAAAGCTTAATCTCCCTTTGCTTGAATTGATTGAAAGAACAATCATACAAGTGAACATGCATAGTACCCATGGGACTCTCCATATCCCACAAAGGAGGGGTTGAGTCTGCCCGAAAGAGATACAACAATGACCGCCCAAAGGATGTAAGGAAGCTGGGTTATAACTGGCCTAAGTTCCAATACATGTCAACTATGGATAGCAAGGGTTGAAACCCCCATCCCTGCCTCAAGAGGAAAGTGTTCAAACCAATTGAACTAATGTGCATCAACAGTTGATTGAAAGAGCATTGGGTCATTTATTAGAAAGGAAAGAGGTGAAATTGAACTTCTAAAGTTTGTAGAACTTAGTAGCAGTCTTGTCGAATCTTGCATTTTAGCATCCATAAATCAATGGGAATTAATTCTAAGACCAAAATTTTGATTTGGGAAGCGCTTATTGTGCTTGATGAAAGAGGAACAAATAGTATAAGACCCATATATTTTTTCCTATATTTATAATCTTATGGTTATTTTCATTGACAAAGATCACCACTCACTTAAATAATAATGTTCTGGATGATAAGGGGAAGCCTTGATTAAGGTTTTTAAAACAGCCAAGTAAAGGGATGTATGAAAAACCAACCATGAGAGGAGTCAACAATATTTAGAAGCTATGGTTTCACTACATTTTCTTGGAAGTCTCCTATCCATGTCTCATATGTAAGCTTGTGGCTAAGAAATTTCTGGGAGTTTCTATCAACAAATAGCATGTTGAAGATGATCTTGATAGGTCCTACAAAATTTGGTCACATATAGTTACTAACAAGGGATGCGCTCCAATATTTAGAGTCATGAGCTCGTGTTGAGAGATTTTTTCCAAAATCTTGATGATTTGTAGGTCTTTTTCTCTATTGTGTCGTCTTTTGGATTTTTTGTATTAGAGAACAAGAATGGGGGATGTTGTTGAATGTGATGAACTTAAAAAGGGTTCAAGCCTCACATGGACATGTGAGCATGTCAACAACATGCACAAGATCTTTGTGCAGAGAATGATTGAGGTATTGTTTCGGGAGCTTCTGGACTCTAGGATCCACACCAATGAGCCATTCTTGTATGTCAGCATCATCTTTTTAGCAAGGAATGAGTGGGCCTTCATACTATTAACCCATGAACATTCACACACTTTTGTGAGCTTGTTTTCTTTTATATAGAAAGGACCGAGTAGTGCCAATGAAGATTTATACACATATATGCTCTTGTTGTTGTGTGTACAAGATGATTCACAGCACAAGTTTGGATTCAAATAATTCCAAAAGATGAGATCAACTCTGATTGGAAGGATTTTCGTCATATCCAATGAATAAATAAGAGGAAATTAAAAAAAAAAAGGAAATTTCTAAACGAATTTTTTTATTCGAAGTTCCAATATTTTACCTTTTCATGCTTCACGTTACGGAACATGAGATGAGAGTACGAAGGTCCTTTTCTTTGGAGCGTACGTGCGTGAAAAGCCATCATGCTTCCCGTGGAAAAGCGGGCGCTACTTGTTGAAGCGACATATGTACGACGGACTTTCGGTAGGGGCGTAATAAATCCGCGGCGGTGAAAAGTAGCGCTTGCGTGACAACGACAACGACCCGCCCACAAAAGTGACAACGACACCTCCAACGTCATCTCAATGTTGCTGACGTCATGGGGGAATCAATGGCCATTGGCAATCACGCATTATATTATTGAAATAAAAGAGAGAACGAGAAAGAAATATGTGGAATACTATTCAACAATGACAACATGAAGATATATACACATAGTCTCTTTTTTTTTTTTTAAGCCTGAATATATACACAGTCTCTTTTTTTTTCAACGTTGGTGACGTCATGGAGGAATCAATGGCCATTGGCAATCACTATGGCAGATTGTGTGAAAGAAAATTAGATTTCATAAACATATCAGTTGGAAACAAGCTCTACTGAGAGCAGCGAACGGTTGCTCTGCGACTCTCTGGAACGCCATCTGTGGGGAGGTCCTATGGAAGATCTGGCAAGAGAGATGTGCTTGTAACTTCATATGATTCACTACTTGTCCTTGGAAAAATGATTGCTAATTGTAAGAACCCCCCCCCCCCCCCCTTTTAGACATCTTCAAGTGCTCCTTTTGATCAACAACAAGCTTAAGCCCACGTGGGCCCACATACAGGTGATTAGCCTTCCTTGTAAAGCCATCTAAACTCTGTAAAAGCTACCCCCGCTCTATGGGATTTGGGGGATCTCGTGGGCTCTAGTCCCATTCTCTTGTACTTTTCTTTTAATTAATTCAAGTTAAGGAGAGTAAGCTAAAGCCGAACTTCCTTTATATATATATATATATATATATATATATATATATATATATATATATATATATATATATATATATATATATATATATATATATATGGGAATACTATTCAACAATGACAACATGAAGATATATACACATAGTTTCTCTCTTTTGTTTTTTTTAAGCCTGAATAGTAAAACAGTGAAGCGCATAACACCCATCACGACCCTCTCAATCCCACCCAAGTTGGGGTTGAACGTTTAGTACCTAATAGGAATGATAGAGACCGAAGGCTCGCTAACTGTAGGAACAACTCCTAATGCACAATCAAAATGCCATAGTTCTTGTCATGGATCTTCTCTCAAGTGGTATAATCTTTGTATTTTCGAATGATTTTCTAGTTGTTCCAAAGATGGCTCTTGAGACTTCATTTAGATAAACTTTTCCTGCTTTCTAATGACTCCTAGATCGCTTAAAAGGGCTTTCAATTAGTCACACAAAGATAGTAATTTCAACTAGTCACACAAAGATAGTGGATATGGTTGATAGTAATTAATATATTCACTTCTTAATCTCAATACATTGTAGATAATGAGATTGATACTTTGTATGAACCAAAGTTAGTTATCGACACATCATATATAGACTAATGAAAGTAATGTTCTATGAATGATACATCTTGGTGTCCATGTGCAAGGTTACATGGACGGGTAAACGCATAATTTTTATATGTATGGTCTAACAGAATATATATTGGCTTGGTTTGCCACACATTGCATGGCAACCACATATTGTAAAACCTACATACTACTAAATCTAGCTCTTTGAATGTCTCTTCTATATAAGTTTCTACATCCTCTAGAGACATATAATCAATCATGGCACCTAAAGAAGAAGATGCAACATAGAATCTCCATCGCTCCCCTCCATTAGTACCAAAGCAATTTCACATACTAAAATATAATACAAGAAAATTGCCTTTATGCATCACAATGCATCATTCTATTCAAGTGTTCCTAGGATAATGGCTATGATGGAAACCAAGGCATAGGACTTAGTGTAACCTATCCTTTCCTTTTAATCCTTGTCACCAAATTCATTATTGGCATTGTACATATGACGAAGGAATTCATCGATCAAGGTTCACAAAGGAGAGACGTCTTAGAGCTCACTTAAATGGTAGTCTTCCACCACTATTCTAGAATTGCTTGATTATGGAAGAAAAAATATATTATTTTTAAATGTTTTAAAATATGTAGATCTTTGTTTATCTTTCTAAGTCATGATCTCAGAAACGTTTGGCACATTTTTTGTCATAACTTGGAGTTTTATTGAAGTTATTCCATGCATCACAAAGGTTCAAGAACTTCAAGAGGATTATTTATCATGCTTCTTTTATAGAGCATATCCATCCTTCTTGGGGTTTTTATGTTGGAGAACGAGATTGAGCCCATGTGAAGACCTCTTTGCAAGAGGGTAATCCTAGGAAAAACCCTATCTCCTTTTTTGTTGGCCAAGTAGCCTCATATTGTCATATATGAAGACCATTCACTTAATCGAATCAGAGGGCACAATTGTATTTTCATATTTGTGCATAGCTGTATGAAGAAGGAGCCTATCTCTTCTATGATTCTTCCTTATATGAAAGATTCCCCTCTCTCTCTCTCTCTCTCTTTGTCTTCGTTGTCTCTACCTCAATGATTTTTGTGTTGCACCATAGCTAGCTCTAAGAGCTTCAATTCTAGCACGTGGTATCAAACCTAGATTTATATGTGCCGATTAGAGCCTAGATTTTTCCTTTTTAGTATTATTGACTTCTCCTTCAACAATGGTAGATATCTCCCTCACAACATCTTCTTGAAAAGTAGAGAAACACTCTCTACAAGTTCACTTGTACTACAATAGTGACTAGAAGAATAACTGTGTGGGTGCATTGATTGCAAATGGTCAAAGTCATCACCATCAACAACCTTGCGTCTTATTTGATCCCCCTATTCCCATTCGTGCTACTCTTCGCACCCATTCAATTTCTATAGTGCCTTTCCAAAAGTTTGCAACCATGGATGATAGAATACAAAAGAAACATGATCAGATGGTCATTTGTTCTACACACTCCTATTTTGACCTCTTCCCAAAGCTGTAAGTGAATGGCATATGAGGTATTTTCACAAATGAAGCTTTTGAAGATTCATAGATGCAAGTCAAGCTACAAATGAATAATCAACCTTCAATCTAGATTTGATGCCTCCATTGGTAAATGTTGGCATTAGCTAAAGAGCTTAACAGCAATAGCAACAATAATGCTACTTGTGTTTACATGGAACCATGCACCAACTACCTTATGGAGGTGAAACTATCAACATAATGTGCCTCGTTATTTATCTATCAATACTTCTTTCTTCATCATATGTTTTTAATAAAGTGAAGATAGCATTGTTTAACTAGGAAGGCTTTTTTGAAAGCTACTCTATGACTAGATGGAAATAGCCACAACCGAGCTAAGGATTGCACAAAGACAAACAAAAAATTTGTTCATATTTTTTGGCTCAATTGCAACACTTCTCTACTTCTATCAAGCTAATTGTTGAGATCTTGTGATTGTACTTGAGTTCCGATAATCAAGTTATTGTTTTCTTGAAAGACAAACAATTGTGACTTCATTTCATCAAGCTCATCCTTATGGATGTGTTAACCTTTGGTCTAGTCCGTTAAGGGAATCAAAAAGTAGAATCCAGTAAGTACTCGAACCTTGTATTTCTCCCAAGGTACTTAGCAATGAATTATTGAAACAATTATCGAATATGACAACAAAACTTATTTTTGTACCGAACTATACTATACAGATACACAGAGAAGACTTGACGATCCATAGAATCATGCATTCACCAACACTTAGGGATAAAGAGAATGATTATTTACTACACTATATCGATAATCAAACACTTTGATCATGACAAATTAATCAACAAGGTACTCTTCTATGATGTCGCAAACTAATAGTCCAACATATCCGATTCTTGTCTCTCTATGGGTACCCCAAGATAGAGAGGTATTTATTAATTTGAATAGTTACATTGATCTGCTGCTTTGGCAAGATGTTTCACCAGGTTATTGTTTATAGAACTACTAATAGTCCAACATCCGACGGCCCTAACATTGGCATGCACGGAGGACCTAAACCCAAAAAAAGATCAGCTACAAAAAAGATGAACATTATTGAGTGTCTTTTGGTTCTTTGTCAGATGGAATGAAAACATCAGATTTGAAAGAATCCCCTGCTTCTCTAAATGTAGCCTGAATCCTTTTAGTAATAGTTTTAAGTAATCAATGAAACTCATCCGATTGCAAGGTGAAAATACCATCAAGGGTGGTAGTGGACATTAAAACCAAAGATAAAATTTCTTTTCTTTGAGCATCTTCCAGCTGCAAGCCAAATTCAAAAGATAAAAATCTTGAAAGATATACTCTCTCAATAGGGCTATCGATTCTGCTTCTTCTTCTTCCATCAAATCATGCCCTATATATGTGCATTTTTCTTCTCCCTCTTTGACTGTCACTATAATCTTCTTAGTCTTCTATCCATTATCGTATATCTCTAGGAGTGATGTGAGTTGCTTATCTTGGTCTCCCTCCCTTACGTGGGGGTGGTGGCTTCTACAAAATAAAGGTATTTTTCTTCTAACAAACAAAATCGTTCCATGATGATGGACTCTAGATCTTTGTTGCTTGGTTCATTTGGTTGTAGGGTCATTTTTGTGCACTGTTCTAAAATTGGCTCCTCTTCCATGGTTTCTATCATAAAGATAGAGATATAATAGCCATCATCATCATTGTGAGGGGTCCATTGTTCTTTGTTTAGTGCTATGTCCATGGTCGCTAAGGTCTCTGCCCAATTGTGAGGCTCAAATTCCTCATCATGAAATAATATCCATGCATAGGCAGGATCTTGAAGGGTATGTGGGTATCATTTGAATCCTAAGGTTGTGGATTTTAATCGCCCCTCTTCTTGTTTCACTACTTTACATATCCATAAATGAGTGTCCTTTTGCAACCATGAAGGGCTTGAATCTAAAGATTGAATGGACTCAGTTTGCTCAAGTGCTTTATGGATGGTATTCCACTGTAGTGGAGGTACATCATGATGGGAATAGTCTTTGAGGTTGACTTTGGTAGTTACTTCCAGGTGTTTCAAGTACAAAGAGTTGGTTCCCCAATCTTGTACAATTTGCAATTGTCACATGAAAGGACATCCCAAAATCATTTCATAAGCATGGTTCTTTCCAAAATCACAAATGGCAAAGGTGTGCTCAAAATCTACACCACAAGTGGTGAGAGATATTCCTTCCAATAAGCCTAAGGGTTTCTTGATATGACCATCAGCCATTTGCAGCTTCATTCTCATGGGTCCTAGGGTTGGCTTACCCCATCGTTTCCATAGGGAAGTGGTGGCAATGGTTACTCTAGCACCTAATTCTAGGATTGCTTTGGTGGTATAGCCTTGGTAGGAGATTGGCAAATAAGTATTTCCCTCTTCTCTTTTGCTCATATCTCCAATCCTTTCAATGGTTATCTCCGGCACTTTCCTATGTGAATCCTCCCAAGAGTGGGTAGTAGTTGTCTGTAGCAACTGGTTTGTTACATGCTTCCACAACTCAGGCTTAATTCTTCAACAAATCTTCTAAAGTGAGATGACACTAAAATGGCCTTTGGACTAAGGAATGCTCCATCTACTTTCAAGAAAACCATCTCAATCATCTTCAAGGATTTACTACTAGGATCTTTACAAATATTTATGGATGATTTCTCCATGTTTTTGAGAATTGGGGAAATCACTCCAGTTAAGAGTTTCGATGAACACTTGAACCACCTCGCTCTTCTCTTTTGAACGTGTCAAGAAACTTACTTGAGGTTGAACCCAAGAAAATTTCACTTCCTTGTCACTAAGAGTACCCTCCTGGGGCACATGATCTCGACCCAAAACCCTGAAAAAATAATGGCTATATTGAGAATGCTGTTGGAGACCTCTTAATCTCCAAATATTTTATCTATACTGATCTAAGAACACTTCTATATCAGTTATGGATCAAATTTTACACAAATATTTTTTTCATTTATCAAAACTTTCACTAGCACTTCTCTGAGTGAAGAAATTCCTTCTTCAGAAAGTCTGCTTCAGAAATTGACTTCAATACTTACACATATCTTTAGATTTCTTCAAAGCAATGATGCACAAATCTCCACACTACCTTTTCACAATCATATCAACCATTAGTTCTTCAAAAGAATCATTAAAACTTTAATTTGATCCTTAAGATCAAAGGTATGTCAAAACTGTCTTCCAGAAATGGCGACTTTGACATGGTCAACTTCTTAAGTTGATTTCTCATAGCACACATCCCGTTTTGCTAAATGCTTTTAGCCATAGCTTCCTTACCTTCTAACTTAGATTTTGAATGCTCGCTCATTAAAAACTTTACACTATGCACTGAGATCTAAGCAAAACATTGACACAAAAAAGTGTGCGACTCTGAGAAGTCTATCTGCAGATTCTACATACAAATGTTCCTATTGATCATTCTCACAGTAGGAAAAGAACTAGATCATAAAACTCTGAACATAGCTTCATTAGCTTCCAGATTAGATGTGTACAAAAAGATTTCTGATGCACATGATCAGACTGAGAGAAATCTTTGAAATGCTCGACGCTATTTTCTGAAGATGACTCTCTTCACATCTATCTCTAGGACACTTGTCTTCTAATGTTTCTCTACTTGTTTTTCTTTACATCATTGACTTATATACATATAGTTCTAGACTTATCCCGCGTCTACTACATTGCTCCTTATCATCCTAACGATTATCTCTACTCAAATTACAAGAATTTCCACCTGTAATGTACATATGTATACAAACTTCATTTCTGAGATCTTTTCACTTTCTCAAGTGTCTTCTTCCACTTCAATCTGATCATGAGCTTGCTTCAAACTCTTTTTAATCACCAATTTGGGATTGATTTATTCCAACAGCTCCCCCTCAATCACTAATTGTGATTATTCCATTCTTCTTCACTCTTGCCATCTCTTTGAATCTCTGTAGCTTAGGTCCATCCAAGCTTTTTGTTAACATATCTGCAACTTGTTCTTTTGTTGGAGTATACATCACTTCAATCTCTTTGTCAAGTACCTTTTCCCTCAAGAAATGATACTAAATCTCTATATGCTTAGTCCTGGCATGAAAAACAGGGTTAGCTACCAAATACAATGAACTCATATTGTCTCCAAAAATAATTGGAGTACTCTGATCAGTTCCAAAACTCTTTAACAAGGTCTTTAACCATATCACTTCTTTTGCAACCTGTACCAATCCTTTATACTCAGCTTTTGTAGATGACAAATCAACTGTATGTTGCTTCTTTGAGCACCAAGAAACTAGTTTATCTCCAATATAATAGAGATACCCATGAGTAGACCTTCTATCATTTGAATCACCTGCCAAATCTGCATCACTAAATACTTTGATTCTTGTATCAGAAGTAAATCCATAATACAGACCTTCACTTAGGGTTCCTTTGATATATCTAAGTACCCTTTGAACTGCAATCCAATGAGTCTTCTTTGGACAATGCATGAATTGTGATAACACACCTACTGCATATGATAGATCTGGCCTTGTCAAGGTAGCATAGATTAAACTACCTACCAAACTCTGATATTTCTTCATTTCATTCAACTCTTCACCTCCATACCTGCTCAATTTATGATTTACCTCCAATGGTGTGCTTGAAGGCTTGCAATCCTCCATGTTGAATTTGACCAAAAGATTCTTTAAATACCTCTCTTGTGTAACATATACTCCATGTTGAGTATATACAATCTGCATTCCTAAGAAATAAGATAAGTTTCCCAAATCACTTATCTTAAACTCCTTCTCTATTTGTTTCTTAAGCTCATTGATTCCTTGAGCATCTGTACCTGTGACAATAATATCATCAACATAAATACACATGTATATGTATCCATTTTCACTTGCCTTCACTAGCAAGCTACTATCTGCCTTTGATGCTTGAAATCCACAATCATTCAAGAACTTAACAAGCTTGTAATTCCATGCTCTTGGAGCCTGCTTCAACCCATACAAAGCCCTCTTGAGCTTACACACATAATCTGATCCAATTGTATCCATGAATCCTTCTGGTTGCTCCATGTACACTTCATCTGCAATGTATCCCTTCAGAAATGCATTCTTCACATCTAATTGTGATAGCTTCCATCCTTTACAAGCAGCAATAGCAATCAATGATCTAATTGTAGACATCTTAGCAACATGACTAAAGGTTTCATCATAATCTACCCCATAGGTTTGGGCATAACCTTTGACCACAAGTCTAGCCTTGTATCTAGACACCTTACCATCTGCAAACCTTTTTGTTTTATATACCCACTTACATCCAATGACCTTCTGATTTTTTGGTCTTGGCACCAACTCCCATGTTTCATTTTCAAGTAGAGCATCATACTCTTCTTGCATTGCCTTCTCCCAATCATGTTTACCTTTAGCTTCTTCATATGTGATTGGATCCTCTTCTGTCTTCACAATGTAAGCATAATCTTTTGTCGTTAAGAAAGATGTATCATAGCTATACCTGATAGGCTCTTTTCTTTCCCTTGAGGATCTTCTGACCTCTGCACGTCTTGAAGTCTCAGCCATATTTGATTCTGGATCAAATCTTGGCCCATCTTCAACATTATCCTGCAATTTACTTTTATAGTCAACATCATCAATATCTTCTTCATACACATTTACTTTTGCCTTCCCTTTCCTTTGTATTTCTTTGTCATCTGCATAATCATTTGTTGACCATGTATACCATGTGCTTTGCTCATCAGATGTAACATCTTTGGTAACAAGAAATTGCTTTGTGGATGGACTCCACAATCTATAACCCATCTGTCTATCATCATACCCAATAAACACATACTTCTCTGCTTTGGGTTCTAACTTATGTCTCAATTGTGAAGGAGCATAAACATATGCTAAACATCCAAATACCTTACAATGATCAAGAGTAGGTTTCTTACCCCACCATGCTTCATAAGGAGTTCTTCCCTCCAATGCTTTACAAGGTAACCTATTCACAAGGTATGTTGCAGTGTTGATAGCTTCTGCCCATAAGTAATTTGGACAATTCTTTTCCTTCATCATTGCTCTTGCAAAATCTACAAGAGTTCTATTTCTTCTTTCTGCAACTCCATTTTGTTGAGGGGAGTACCTACAAGTTACTTCTCTTTTTATACCTGCATTCCACAAATAATCATCAAAATCTTTAGAAAAACACTCTCCCCCTCCATCTAACCTCAACCTCTTGAGCTTTTGTCCTGTAATCCTTTCTGCATAAGCATGATAATGCGTGAATGTCTTGAACACTTCTGATTTGTCCTTGATTACATATAAAGTAATCCATCTGGTTGCATCATCAACAAACAACACATAATATCTGGATCCATTTATGCTATAGTCCCTTGAAGGACCCCACACATCTGTATGAATCAATTCAAGCATATTTGAATACTTATATCCTGATTTATTGTATGAACTTTTGTGTGCTTTACCTAATTGACAAGCTTCACACTTGTACACCATGTGTTGCCCTTCAACTTTTGGCAAACCAAGCACCACATCATTCCTTGACATTTCCTTTATAGCTCTCTCATTGAAATGACCTAATATTTTGTGCCATAGGTCTAATTCAGACATCTTTTGACTTCCATAAGTAAATAGAGCATGTCCCACATTACCTTGGACTTTGAGAGTAAACAACCTGCCTTCCTTTTTTCCTGCATTAATGTTTCTATATCCCTGATTTGGATCTTGCACATAAACACCATCATTTGTGAATCTAACTTCATATCCCTTCTCCACAATTTACCCTACAGTTATCAGATTTTTAGGAATAGTAGGAACATAAAGTACCTGATTAAGAGTGTACTTCCATTCTTTGTCTTCATTGATCCAATACTTTCCACCTTGTGCTTAGTATTGTCACCTGTTTGAATTGTATGTCCATTCACCTTTGCTTCCATATCAGTCATCAATGATATATTGCCACTCAGATGATTGCTACATCCTGAGTCAATATAAAACACCCTTTGATCTTCTCCTACTGATTCATGAGTTGCATTCAAGATAAGATTCATATCATCCTTCTGATCTGATGCATAGTTATAATAATTGTTGTTGTAGGACTGAGGTTTAAAACTTCTTCCACTTCCTCTAACATATGATGTCCTACCACCTCTTCCTCTGAAGTTGCCTCTTTGGTTTCTGCCTCCTCTACCTCTTTGATTAAAACTCTGATTATTGCTTCCACCATTTTGATTATTATACCAACAATCATTTGCCAAATCTTTGGTTCTGCCACAAATCCAACAAGCTTTAGTGTTGTCTTTGTTCTTACCTCCTCTTCCTTTACCTCTGAAGTTCATCTTTCCTTTTCTAAAGTTAGCTTGACTTGAAGATCCTTCATCATCAATTGAGTGCTTCCCTTTTCCATTCTTTTTCTTGTCCTTGGAGTACATAGCTTGACTTGCACTCCTATCATTATCTCCCTTAATGTCCTACTCAAAAGTTAGCATGTGTCCTAGCAATTGATTAAGATCAGGAGTAAAGTCATCAAGTGAAAATTCTATGGACAATATGAAAGGTTTCCACTTCTCATCTCCTCTCAGACCTGTAAGTATTTGCCTTACCAACTTATCCTCTTCAATGTCTTCATCTACTGCTCCCAAGCTATCTGTAATATCCTTCATTCTTGCCACATAATCAGAAATTGATTGTGAGCTCTTCTTCTTGAAAGTTGTAAACTCTGCCCATAATGAGGACTTCCTAAACTTGGTTGTGTTTTGGAAATGCTCTTTCAAAGCATTCCAAACATCGGTTGCACTTTCCAATCCTCTGATGTGAGGTAGAAGATAATCATTTATAGCCATGTAAATGATGCTCCTAGCTTGAGCATCCTTTCTCATCCAGGTCTTCAAATCTGCAAGCTCTTCCCTAGTTGGAATACTAGGATCTGCAAACTTAGGCTTTTCTTCTTCTCTTGTAATGAATGCCATCAAATCTTTGCTCATGAGGTGTGCCTCCATCCTCATGGACCAAGCTGGATAGTTCTCCCTATCTAGCTTATCAATCTGCAAGCTTTCTCCCATCTTTGATCTTTTGTGTCTGCAATTATTATGATTTATGATAATAAAGTGTACCTTTGATATGAAGCTTCAATCCTTTTTGATCCTTTGAACTCGTACTTTGTACTTTTGCAAGTTATTTGCAAGAATTTGTCCTTGTCCACCTTCAAATAGAAGGAACTTCAATATCTGCAGCAGTCGGGACTTCCAATGCCTTTACTTCACTTGTATTGCACCTTCAGCTCTGATACCACTGTTGGAGACCTCATAATCTCCAAAGATTTGATCTATACTGATCTAAGAACACTTCTATATCAGTTATGGATCAAACTTTACACAAACATTGTTTTCATTTATCAAAACTTTCACTAGCACTTCTCTGAGTGAAGAAATTCCTTCTTCAGAAAGTCTGCTTCAGAAATTGACTTCAATACTTACACATATCTTCAGATTTCTTCAAACCAATGATGCACAAATCTCCACACTACCTTTTCTCAATCATATCAACCATTAGTTCTTCAAAAGAATCATTAAAACTTTAAATTGATCCTTAAGATCAAAGGTATGTCAAAACTGTCTTCCAGAAATGGTGACTTTGCCATGGTCAACTTCTTAAGTTGATTTCTCAAAGCACAGATCCCATTTTGCTAAATGCTTTTAGCCATAGCTTCCTTACCTTCTAACTTAGATTTTGAATGCTCACTCATTAAAAACTTTACACTATGCACTGAGATATAAGCAAAACATTGACACGGAAAAGTGCGCGACTCTGAGAAGTCTATCTGCAGATTCTACATACAAATGTTCCTATTGATCATTCTCATAGTAGGAAAGGAATCAAATCATAAAACTCTGAACATAGCTTCATTAGCTTCCAGATTAGATGTGTACAAAAAGATTTCTGATCCATATGATCAGACAGAGAAATCTTCGAAATGCTCGATGCTATTTTCTGAAGATGACTCTCTTCACATCTATCTCTAAAACACTTGTTGTCTAATGATTCTCTACTTGTATTTCTTTACATCATTGACTTATATACATATAGTACTATACTTATTCCGCGTCTACTACATTACTCCTTATCATCCTAATAAGGCAAAACAAAATTACACTACTACAAAAAGAGAGGCCCTAGCTATAGTGTTTGCCTTGTAGAAATTCTAGCATGGCCTACTTGGGGTAAAATTTATAATAATCACTGATCATCATGGCTTGAAGTACCTGCTCAACAAACCTCAACTCATGGGGAAAATATGGAGATGGATCCTCCTATTCGAGGAGTTTAATTTTGATATACAGATCCGAACAAGGTGGTTCCACCTGTTGGCTGATCATATGTCTAGATATACTTTGCGCATGGTTCCACAAGAAGGGATTCCCAATGACTTCCCCGATGTTTGGTTGTGAAAAATACAAAGCTCTTCTATTTGGTATCAAATGATCAAGGATCTATTGAGGAGGGGTGTTTTTCCCCAAGGCTCTACTTCTTTAGAAAAAAGGTGGTTATTAGTCAAATGTAGGAATTACACATAAATTAATGACATATTGTGTTGGAAGAGATGGATGGATACCTCAAGGAAGTGAGGTGGTACTGCCAAAACCTGATTAGTACCTACCCTATTTCACTTTAGGGGTTATGTAGTAGGCTCTCTTAGCTTGCAAATTACACCAAATAAGGACCTATGTACTTTGGAGTTGATACTTCAAACAATTAGATCAAAACAAATAACTTCACAATTAGCTAGTGATCAAAAACTTGTTATTTTGGTCTTGACACCTACTAGATCTTTTGCTTAATGCTCACAGTACAATAGCAATTAAGAAAATTCCTTTTGGGGAAATAAAATTAGCTTAGATACCTAATGATTCCAAGTAAAATCACTTAAAATAATAAGCCAGACACATAGCAATCACTTTAGCAATTGGATGCTTACCCTTGACTTTTTGGGGACTGTACAGAGAAAGAACAGAGTGCATTTTGATGCGGATTTCGCCCAATTGGCTGAAACAAACTCCTTCAAATTTTGACATCTTGACGTAGACTTTGAGATGGTTCCAAAAAGCTATAGAACATGAAAACTGGGTAAGAACTCACTAAGATATGGTCATCCAAAAATCACTGCTCTGAGTAGTCATGGTAGAGAGATAGAAAGAGATGATCAATGAAATGTATATATTATAGAACATGATTATACAATTTCATTGGCATTGCAATGATGCACAAGGATGGATAGATGAGTAGGCTATGGTTTAGGCTACTCAACCTCAACGGTAAAATGACCTCCAAGGAGAGGCCCATTGCCCACGAGTTTACAAGTCCCTTTTATAAGGAGTTTCTTCAATTTTGAATTTGAAATTCAAATAAGGCTGCACCTAAAAGTTCTCCTCTAAGTTAGGAGTGGTTCCACCAAATGAGATTTGTAGTTTTTATCTCTCATAACATCACGAGATATTTGGGCTTACAAGTTTCCTCAAGTAGAAGAACTTTTACAATGGTTAATGATCAACCAATGACGAGCCAAGGTTCTCATGCTTCTTCAAATAGTTGCACATGTTTACTTCCATGCCTAGCCAAGTGTGATGGCTTGGACATTTTCTCCAACATCTCCCCCTCAAACCAAACATCTTGGTTTGGATTTCTTCATGAATCTTCTTGAATGTCTTGCAATCCAATCATAACTTTAAACCTGCAAAGTTTAGTACCATCAAGTGCTTTGGTTAACAAATCTTCACATTGCATATTTTTGGATAGATATGCCAATTGAATCTCCTTGCTCAATAGCTTCTCTCTAACA
Organism: Ceratopteris richardii; assembly: GCA_020310875.1. Classification (NCBI taxonomy): domain Eukaryota; kingdom Viridiplantae; phylum Streptophyta; class Polypodiopsida; order Polypodiales; family Pteridaceae; genus Ceratopteris; species Ceratopteris richardii. The sequence goes on from CM035437.1 coordinate 88,372,419, forward strand.
TAGTGATAGTGTATTTCTATATTCTTGGTTCTAGCATGATAGATAGGACTTGCTGCAAGATGCAATGAACTTTTATTGTCACCAAAGATCATAGGCGAGTGAATGTGAAGTCCCAAATCTGAGTAGAGCAATCTAATCCATATGGCTTCTTGTGTAGCATTTGCTCATCCCCTGTATTTAGCCTCTGTTGAAGATAGAGCAATAGTGGGTTGCTTCTTGGAAGACCATGAAATGAGCTTATCACTTGCAAAAGAGAGATAACCAGAAGTACTCCTCCTGTCATCCTTACAACCTGCATCTGAGTAAAGCTTGATGTCTAAATCTGATGTGCATGGAAAGTATAGACCTTGATTTTGAGTACCCATGAGATACTGCAAATCCTTTTCGTAGCTTCCATGTGAGGTGCTCTAGGTTTATGCATGAATTGACATAAAACACTTACTCCATAAGCTATGTCGATCCTTGTCAATGCTGCATAGTTTAGACTCCCAACTATGCTTTGGTATCCTGCAATGTCTTCAAGAAAATCACCTTCATGAGCACTCAATTTATGATTTACCTCCATAGGGGTGCTAGCTACCTTGGCATTCTCCAAGTGGAACTTCTTCAACATGTCTTGCACATATTTCCTTTGAGTAATGTAAATTCTAGAATTTTTGTAAACCAATTTAAGTCCAAGAAAATATTTCAGAAACCCTAGGTCATTGCTTTTGAACTCTTGCATCATTTGGTTCTTGATTTGTTTGATGCCATTGGCATCACTACCTGTAAGTATGATGTCATCAAGATACACACACAAGTATATCATTTCTTAGTTGCTTCTCTTGACAAACAAAGAAGAATCTTCTTTGCTCATCATGAATCCTTGATCTTGAAGATAGGTAGTTAACCTATGATTCCATGCCCTAGGTGCCTGCTTCAAACCATAAAAAGCTTTGTTCAATTTGCACACATAATTTACCTTGCTTGGGTCTTCATAACCAAGAGGTTGAGCCATGTAAACTATTCGTGCAAGTCAACCATCAATTGATGTCTTGGATAAAGGCTTGAAGTCAAAAGATCAAGAAAAGATAAAAAAATCAAGTTTGAAGATAGGGCATATTTGGGAAATGAAGACTTGTATACATATGTACATTAAACTTGTAGTTAGATCACTTATACCTTTATTATGGTCATGAGCTTGTACATATATGCCTATATATACAAGTAGAAAGTCGGGGAAAGTATGAGAGAGCATGAGATGAGAAGAATTAGAAGTTGTAAGAGTCATTAGACATTTCAGAAATGAAGAAGATCTCTCTCATCATTCAGATGTAAACTTTCTGAGTAGAAGAAAAATTTGCAGTCGATCTTTTGCTGAGTTCTCCTTCTGTGTTTAATCTTTTGTGAAATAATTTTGTACAAATCTAAGTATATAGTTCATTGACCTATGTCCAAGTTTTTAGATCCTAATTGTGATCAGGCTAAGAGAATTGAGAGTAGGAACATTTACATGTGTAAATGTGAAGAAGTGAAGTTTGCAACAGGTGCAAATTTGATGCTAAAGTTTTGGTAAAGTTTTGAGTGACCAAGCACTCATTATTTAATTTGGAAGGTAAGCTACCTATGGCTCAAAGCATTTGAATAAACGGGTTGTAGTTTGAGAGAACCATGCATTAAATGTGACATGTGTCAAAGTCAATCATAGAGAAGTAGAGTTTTAGACATAGGTGGATTTTTTGGATCATTTCTCAAGATCTATTGAATCTTTTGAGATGTTTTAACTTAGAGAAGATGTGAAATTTTAGGGGAAATCTTGTACAAATTTTCATTAGAAACTTTACACATTTAATCAATCAATTAATGAGTTAAGTGCAATAGACTTTTCCATGAAGTGACTCTCTCCACAGTTAGTGCAAATCTTGATGTTTGACATTGGTCTTCCAAAATTGGTAGATTTGTGAGTTATTCTTGATATAGAGGTGCTCTAACATTAAGGATAACTTGTTCTTTTGGAGATTAACACTCTCCATCAATGGTATTAGAGAAGGAATCATCAAAATAGAAGAAAGGAGGGCCCCGACTGTTGTAGTCATACAAAAATCAACATTTGAAGGTTCAAAAGGTGAAAGCTTAAAGGGAAAGATTGAGAAGGAGGTCTGAAGCTATCACAAAGATCAGAAGGAACTTCATTTGAAGTAAAGGTACACTTATTCCTCATAAAGCTTGAAGAATTTAATACACAGGTGAAGAAAGGATGGGAGATTCTCTTCCGATAGAGAAATTGGATAGAGAAAACTATCCATCTTGGTCAATGAGGATGGAAGCTCATCTCATGAGGAAAGACCTGATAGGTTACATCACAAGTGAAGAAGAAAAACCAGAATTCAGAGATCCTAGTGTTCCAACTAGGGATGAACTCTCTGATTTGAAGACTTGGATGAAGAGGGATGCACAAGCAAGGATCATTATCTACATGGGAGTCAATGACTACTTGCTACCTCATATTAGAGGACTTGAAAGTGCAAGTGACATATGGAATGCTTTGGAGGAGCATTTCCAAAATACTACAAAGTCAAGGAAGGCATCTTTATGGACAAAGTTCACTACATTAAAAAAAAAAGCTTCTAAATCCATTTTTGATTATGTAACAAGGATGAAGGACATTGCAGATGCATTAGGAGTACTTGATGAAGATATTGAAGAGGATAAATTGGTAAGGCAAATCCTCACAGGTTTGAGAGGGGATGAGAAATGGAAGCCATTCATTTTGTCTACTAAATTGTCACTAGATCATTTCACTCCTAATTTAAATTAGTTGCTAGGACATATGCTAACTTTTGAGCAGGATGTCAAAGTTTATGTTGATAAGAGTACAGGTCAAGCAATGTATTCAAAGGACAAGAAGAGGAATAGCAAAGGTAAACAACAATTAAATGAAGAAGAAGGTACAACTAGCAAAGCCAACTTCGTAAGAGGAAGAGGAGGTGGCAAAGGTAGAGGAAGAGGCAGAAGCAATAAAGATGGAACCAAAGATTGCTGGATTTGTGGTAAGACAAATCATTTAGCTCATGATTTTGGGCACAATAATCAGGATAATGGAGGATATAGTCAGAACTTTAATTCAAGAGGAAGAGGTGGTAGAAATCAAAGAGGAAATTTCAAAGGAAGAGGTAGTAGAGGTTACTTTGGAAGAAATGCAAGTAGAGGATTCCAAAGTCAATCCTACAACAATACCTACTACAATTATGCTTCAGATCAGAAGGAGGATTCAACTTTGATTATGAATGCAACTTGTGAAAGACAAAGTGAAGACCAAAGAGTCTTCTACATTAACTCAAGGTGTAGCAATCACCTGAGTGGTAATAGCGTTGATGACTAATTTGGAGAATAAGGTAACTAATCATGTAGTTCAAACAGGTGATAATACAAAGCACAATGTGAAGTCAATTGGATCAGTGAAGGCCAAGGATGGAAGTACTCTTCTGAGTAAGGCCTTGTATGTTCCTACAATTCCAAAGAATCTGATAAGTGTAGGGCAAATTGTTGAAAAAGGTTAAGTAAGGTTCACTAATGGTGGATTTTTTGGGGAAGACCCTAGCAATGGGTATAAACAAGTTGTTTTAGGAAAGAAAGAAGGAAGAATCTTCACATTGAAGATTCAAGGTAATGTTGGTCATGCCTTGTTTACTTATGGAGGACATAAGATCTTTGAGTTAGATCTTTGGCATAAAAGACTTGGACATTTCAATGAAAGAGGTATTAAAGATATGGTTACCAATGGTTCAGGATTGCCTAATGTTGCAGGTCAACATATGACGTACAGATGTGAGGCATGTCAATTAGGTAAGGCTCATAAGCAATCATACAATAAGCATGGATTTATGTATTCAGAGAAGCTTGAATTGGTACACACAAATGTGTGGGGACCATCAACGGATTTCAGTATTAATGGTTCAAGATATTATGTGATTTATGTTGATGATGCTACCAGGTAGATCACTATATATGTGATCAAAGATAAATCAGAGGTATTCAATACATTTAAACATTATCATGTGTATGCAAAAAGAATCACAAGTCAAAAGTTAAAGAGACTAAGGTCAGATGGAGGGGGAGAGTATTTCTCTAATGAGTTCAATGATTACTTATGGAATGTAGGTATAAAAAGGGAAGTCACTTGTAGGTACTCTCCTCAACAAAATGGTGTAGCAGAAAGGAGAAATAGAACTCTTGTTGAGTTTGCAAGATCAATGATGAAGGAGAAAAATTGTCCAAATTATTTCTGGGTTGAGGCTGTAAATAGAGCTACATACTTGATTAATAGTCTACCATGTAAAGCTTTGCAGGGTATGACACCATATGAAGCTTGATGGGGTGAGAGACTTACTTTAGATCATTGCAAAGTGTTTGGATGTTTGGCTTATGCATATGTGCCCTCTCAATTGAGGCATAAATTAGAACCTAAAGTTGAAAAGTATGTGTTCATTGGATATGATGATAAATAGATGGGTTATAGGTTGTGGAGTCCATCCACAAGCAATTCCTTGTATCAAAGGATGTTACATTTGATGAACAAGGTACTTGGTATGCAAGTACAACCAATAATCATGCAGGTGATGAAGAAGTTTTGAATAAGAAGAAAGGTAATCAAAGATTCAGATATTTGATGCAGAAGAGAACAATGAAGTACAAGTTGAAGTTGAAAAAGTGCCAAGATTTGATCCAGAATGTGATGAACCAGAAACTTAAAGAAGTGGAGAACTCAGAAGGTCATCAAGACATAAATGGCAACCTACAAGGTATAGCTATGATACTTCTTTTTTGACTACTAAAGATTATGCTTGCATGGTGAATGCAGATGAAGACCCTTCTACATATGAAGAGGCAAAAGGTAAGGAAAATTGGGAGAAAGCTATGCAGGAAGAGTATGATGCATTGATGGAGAATGAGACATGGGATTTGGTTCTTAAACCATTTAGTCAAAAGATCATTAGATGCAAATGGGTCTACAAGACAAAGAGGTATGCAGATGGAAGTATGTCTAGGTATAAAGCTAGACTTGTTGTGAAAGGGTATGCTCAGGCATATGGTATAGATTATGATGAGACCTATAGTCCTGTGGCAAAGATGACAACCATCAAGACACTCATAGTCATTGCTGCATGTAAAGGTTGGAGAATATTTCATTTAGATGTGAAGAATGCTTTTCTTAATGGTTATATTTCAGATGATGTTTTCATGGAGCAACCACAAGGGTTCAGAGATAAAAGGTATTTAGAATATATACGTAAGCTCAAGAGAGCTTTTTATGGTTTGAAGTAGGCCCCAAGGGCATGGAATTATAGACTTGTGAATTTCTTGAAGAAACTTGGTTTCCAAGTATCTAAAGCTGATAGTGGCTTGATTGTTAAAGCAAGTGATGATGGGTTCATTTACATGTGCATATATGTTGATGACATAATTCTTACAAGTATAGATGAGAAGGACATGCAAAGCATCAAGAAACAAATGGAGAAAGAGTTTAAGATAAGTGACTTGAGAGACTTGTCATATTTCTTGGGCATGGAGATCTCATATACTCAACATGGAGTATATGTGACTCAAGAAAGGTATTTGAAGAACTTGTTGATCAATTCTAAAATGGAAGATTGCAGGGTAGCACCTACTCCAATGGAGGTGAATCACAAATTGAGAAGATATGGAGGAGAAGAATTCAAGGACATGAAGCTATATCAAAGTCTGGTTGGTAGTTTAATATATGCTACATTAACTAGACCTAATTTTTCATATGCAGTTGGAGTGTTGTCTCAATTCATGCATTGCCCTAGGAAAGAACATTGGGTTGCAAGACAAAGAGTGTTGAGATACATTAAGGGTACACTCAAGGAAGGTTTGTATTATGGTTTTACGTTAGATACAAACATCAAGATATATAGTGATACAGATTTGGCAAGTAATCTTGACGATAGGCATTAGGGGAAAAACTGAAACCTGAATGGGCCTTTTAGATTAAGGAGTGATTAGTGATGGACCAATCAAAAGAGGGTGGTGGCCACAGTCTATGCCCTATAAAATACTATGTTGAAGGGGGGAGAGGGGACATATTTCTCCCTTATTTAATGAGCTGCCTCTAGAAAGAGAAGGAATCTCGTAACTCAGTTGGACCAAAAAATTCAAAATTTTTTTAGAAGTTAAAAAACTCATCAGAACACGTGAAAATGGACCCTCCATTAACTTTTAAGGTCAAAAGTACTCTTTTTGACCCCAAATTCAAAGTCCATGCATGTTTTGAGCTGAAAAAATGGGTTTTTTCAAAAATACTAAAAAAAGAGTTATTTCCCTCCTAAACCTCACATTTTCATACCCAGGTTCCAAAAAGTCATCTTTTCCCACTACTTTCACTCTTTAGCACACCATTGAAGCTCCTGTTTCTACACTGCAACCTACCTGCATCTCCTATCTCAAATTACTGTTGTAGCTTGAAGACCTTTAGCTTGAATGGAAACATCTAAAGCTTCTAGGCGACCGAAAGATGAAATCCTCACATTAAGATGTCACAGTCTCAAAGCCACAGATGGACAGTGGCTATCACGTGAGTACTCCAAAGGTGCATGGGTGTACATGCGACCCTCTAGAGTTGGGCCTCATCGAGTTAGAGATCGTGGAAACTTAGATCTTCATTGGAAGGGAAAGTTACTTGGCTTCAAAAATCATAGAGACAATGGGATGGTTGCTATTGTACAACATGTTTTTACAATGGCAACTATGAAACTTGAAAACTCTAGTAAAATGAGATATCCTATGAATTGTAAGTATTACTCTACAATATTTTATGTTTTCTTGTGTCGGATATATTTCTGAACTATTTAGATATGTTTTTGTTTGTTTCAGATATATTTACTTCTACTGTGGTGGAAGAGCAACCACTTCATAGTCTTACAGGTACTTTTCGGGCATTGCATGCAGATGTTGGTGCACTAGTCTTTCTAGAAATATCTCCTGCTCAACTTTACCATGATAGAGTTTTCTTTTACACACATAGATATGTTGTACCCTCTACAATGAATGGTTTTAGAGAGAATTGAAGTACATTCTCTTCTTAGCTTGGAGTGGCCAAAACCTGATATATGGTCCGTATCATCTTTGAAGGAAAAGATGGATATACATAACTCTTTTGAAATTCACAAAAGTGTCTAGGTCTTAGGTTTGCACTGGTCTTTTCCCATTCATTGTTTTGTATATTTATTCCAAGGATTCTCATTCCAAGAGACTTCCACCATGTTCATGTGTAAAGATATCACATATGAGCAAGTCAAAAGTCTTCTTGGTGAAAATTGGGGTTTGATAGAAGGAATTGCAAAAGGTGATAAATATCTTTGTAAAATAGGTGGAACTGGTATAAGATTTTGATATTTGAAACAACGTACTTCATTATACATCAGATTCTACTATGATCATTGGATGTGCAAACTTGGCAAATGGATACCATTTCAAAGTTCAAAGGGATCTTTACATTCATTGAAATAAAGCTTAGATTGCCCAACAATGAAACAGAAACTATTTTAGTGAATAATCATTGGACCTTGGCTAATCAGAGAGAACACTTGATGATTATGGGGTTTGAAGGTCTAACTCAATCCAAATTCAAAATTCAAGGATGTAAGGTGAGAAATGTTTCGTGCTTTTGTTAAAGTAATCTTTTCATTATTGCTTATTTTACTTTAATGACTTCAATTTCTTGCAAATTGATTACAGATGGGCACAAGAATGGAATACAAAATGAAGGTCCCTGTAGATTGGAGCAACGATGGAACATAACTCTCATTGTCATAGTTCTTTTGCAACCTGATAATGTCACCTCTTGGGCCCTAGTCATTGTATCTCATGGTTTTTGCACTTTCAAGAACCTTGTAAAAAGTAGGACAATCAATTCATGTTAGATATTGTATATACCTTCTTCTCTACAATGGTATTTTCAAAACTTTTGGAATGTCAAAAAGTCTGTTCACTACTTTGAAATGTGGTTGCTCATGTTTTTTTTAATGCATTATTTTGTCATCAGAAACACATTTGAAATTGCACTTCTTTATTCTATACTTTTGAAAGTGGGCCCAATCAGTTTAAAAACTTGAAACTGCTATAAAAATGGGTTCTATGTGCTTATTTCTCACATTTGCACTCTCAAAGAGCTAGAAAGCATAGAAAAGTCAATAGACTTCTCACGCACAAGCAATGGCTGCTAGCACTTCCACTCCCACGAAATCTCCTCGAGATCTATTCATGGAATTTTTGGATACTACAGACTAAAATGGTCGTACGGATTTGTATGACCTAGTCTGTAGAGTCCCTAATCTTGAAGGGACAATAGCCATGAACTCTGATGTGATCGATGAGATCACAGATTTTATGGAATCTTCTATATTAGAATATGCTATAGATATTCCAGCATATGAGTGTAAATGGGTCCCCTGTGACCTACTTTTCTACATTCATAAAGGAGATGAGGCGTTTGCAAAGCGCTTAAAGCATTTCATGGATGTTGTTGAGGATTTAGGGCACTTGTTAGATGACACAGTGCCCTTAATTAAACAATTAAATAAGAAAAGGAAAATGGGAAGAAAATATCTTTCCTATGTAGCAAAAACCATCTTTTTTGTCAATGAGGAGCCCGAACCTTCACCCATGGACCTATCCCATCTTGTTACTAGGGGTTTTGTAGATGACAAGAAGGAACCCCAGACAAAAGCTCTCAACTTATTATAAGAGAGTCAAAAAATTTCCAAAGAATTTCGACAAGGAGTAGTGGACAAATTAAAGGAAGCCAGTACACAGAATAGTCCACCTTCCAACTTAGAGCCCGTGGAACCCACTCTACTAGAGGTAGAGATGGAAATGTTTTCAGTTGTACTTGTCGACGGAGAGGAATTTTTGTTCTTGCACGATATTGAGAAGGCATTCGGTCTATGCCTCGACGAATGCCTTAGTATTTTTTGCTCAACCTCGGATGTTCCCATGGACAACATTTCTGACATTATCAAAAAGGCAACAATTCCACTTGGTGATTCAGTTGTGGACACCATTGCATTTGTGTGTGAAGAGATTTTGAGCCATGCCAACCAAGATGCCACTGAAAAAGATCTCGCCGCAGCAAGGGAAATGTGAAGAGATGGATAGGTATGTGCTTGAAGATGAAGAGGTGTTGCAAAATCCTTGATCTACACCAGCCAAATGAACTCTAGGATTATATGGTGGGCCCTTTTATCTTGCCAATGGATGTATTAGACACCCTATGTACCTTGGAAGATCACTCTCAAAAAGATAGATCAAAACAGATAAGTTGGAGTTAGCTCAGAGGTGAAAAACTTGCTATTTTGGTTTATACACCTGTCCACTGTTTTGCATAATTCTCTGAGCACATCAGCAATTAGCTTAATTCCTCTTGGGTAAGTCTAGTTAGCTTAAAGAGCTAACTTTCAAGAGTAATCGCATCAAAAATAATAAACCACACACTGAGAATGAGTTTTAACAAGTGATGACATCATCCCGATTTTCACGGGCTGCTATAGTTTGAGACCAGTGAGCAGAAAAATGCACATAACTCAAAATGTAGGAATCCAATTATTATGAAAATTTGTATGGTTATACTAGACAGTAAGGGAAATCCAACAAGCTTTAACTCATTGAATTTGAATAAGTAACCACTGAGAAATGGCTCTGACAAGGTGAGTGAAAAAGTCGGGTACCTGATAGAGAAGTGAAGATGAACAAACACTGTTGACTTCAACTAACCATAACTAAAGCTTGCAACATTCAAATTACATGAAAATTTGTGAGTATATACTAGACATATAGAGCTAACTTTACCAAGTTAAATCACTGAAAATGATGCACCAAGCTCAGAGAAACCATCTCTGCAATCGGACTGAGAAAACTGAGAGATATGACAGTGAGTAGTACACTTCACAAGAACATGGAAATATGAACCCAAATGATAATGAAAATGAAAGTATATTGCTTGTACAATACAATGGACTTACTGATACATATGTGTGCCTTGGAATCACACCTTGATATGGCATAAAGCTCAGCTCTTGGAGGTCTTCACATAGGTCTCTCTAACCACGACTAAAACTGCCATCTATTTATAGTTGAGTTTGGGAGGCTAACTTCCCTCAATCACTCTCCAATCAATCAATGATTGATTTGATTCTCTACCTACCACAAATCACGAATTCGTGGCTCCTCTTTCCCTTTTTGATCAAGTGGACTCAACCACTTAAGATTCTCTTACTTTTACATTAAGTAAACTCTTCAAAAGTTACAAGAGGTAGTTCACAAGTGAACTTTGCATAGTCTTCATTTTAAAGCTTCTTCTAGGACTTTGTGGGACTCAAGCCAATACTTAGGCTTGTCATAGACTTGCTCCAACAGCTCCCCCCTCAAGCCAAGTATGCTTGAGGTCCTCAATCTTCCAAGATTACCTGCAAACCAATCATAGCCTTGAATTTGCAAAGCTTTGTACCATCCAATGCTTTGGTTAGAATATCTGCACATTGTTGATGAGTGGACACATATGGTATTTGAATCTCTTTGCTTAGAACCTTCTCTCGTACATAGTGATAATGAACTTCAATATGTTTAGTCCTTGCATGAAAAATGGGATTAGCAGCCAAGTGAATAGAACTCATATTGTCACCAAAAATAGTTGGAGTTCCAAACTCCAATCCAAGATCTTTGAATAATGTCTTCATCCACATAGCTTCTTGTGTAGCTATGGCAAGACCTCTATATTCAGCTTCAGTAGAAGAGAGAGCAACTGTGGGTTGCTTCTTGGATGACCATGAAATAAGCTTTGAGCCTACAAAGGTAAGATAACCTGAAGTGCTCCTTCTATCTTCTTTGGAGCCAGCCCAATCTACATCAGAAAATAGCTTCAAACCTAAATCAGATACATAAGGATAATAAAGTCCTTCATTTATGGTTCCTTTGAGATACTTGAGAATCCTTTTGGCAGCATCCATATGTGGTTTCCTTGGTGTGTGCATAAATTGACTTAGCACACTCACACTGTAACATATATCTACTCTTGTCAATGTGGCATAGTTGAGACTACCCACTAGACTTTGATATGATTTGATGTCCTCTATGAGTTCACCTTCATGTGAGCTCAATTTGTGATTGACCTCCATTGGAGTACCTGCAATCTTACAATCTTGCATCTTGAATTTTGCCAACATGTCCTTAATGTACTTTCTTTGAGTGAGAAACAAACCATGATCTTTGTAGAAAACTTCCAAATCTAGGAAGTAGGTAAGTGAACCCAAATCACTTATCTTGAACTCTTCTCTCATCTGATCTTTGATCTTCTTCATACCATCTGCATCATTTCCTGTCAATATAATATCATCTACATATACACATAGGTAGATGATCTCTGAATTACTCTTTTTAATAAAGAGTGAAGGATCTTCCTTGCTTGGTTGAAAGCCTTTGTCCTGCAAGAATGAAACAAGCCTGAAATTCCAAGCTCTTGGAGCTTGCTTGAGACCATACAATGCTTTGTTAAGTTTACACACATAATCAAGATAAAGTTGATTCTCAAAACCAAGTGGTTGTGCCATATATACCTCTTCTGTTATCCAACCATTCAAGAATGCATTCTTTACATCTAGTTGAAGTATCTTCCAATTCTTGGAAGAGGCAATACTAAGCAAAACCCTAATAGTAGGCATCTTTTCCACAGGAGAGAAGGTCTCCTCATAATCAATTCCTTGACTTTGTGCAAAGCCTTTTGCTACAAGCCTTGCCTTATACCTGTTAATGGAACCATCAGAATTCTTCTTGAGTTTATAGACCCATCTTGAGCCTATTACCTTCATGGATGAAGTCTTGGGCACCAAATCCCAAGTGTTGTTTTCCTCAAGTGCTTCAATCTCTTCCTTCATTGCATGCTTCCATTCTGATTTTCCTTTGGCCTCTTCAAATGATGATGGCTCCTCTTGGTTTATGTCTTGTGCTATGTAGATAGAATGTTTAGTTACTAATGAGGTGTCAAACCCATACCTTTCTGGTTTTTTCTTTTCCCTCATAGATCTTCTTAGGCCATGATGTGATGATTCTGCCTCATGTCCAAGTTCCTACAATTTTGCTTTACCTTTAGACTTCCATGCTTTGATTTTTTCCATCTGAGATTCTTCATCATCCTCTAAGGTGTCTTGTTCTTCAATCTTTGGTTGTTCTCTACCAAGCTTTGGAAAATCTTCTTCAAGTTTGTATGGTAAATTGACCTTCTTGCATGAATCTTCATACCATGAATTGTTCTCATAAAAAACTACATCTCTGCTTACCAAGAATCCTTTGTTGGTAGGGTTGTATAACCTGTAGCCCTTTTGATTGTTGTCATATCCAATAAATACACACCTTTCTGCCTTTGGATCCATCTTGCCTCTAACCTGTGAAGGAACATGAGCAAAAGCAATACATCCAAAAATTTTACAATGATCTAAGCTTGGTCTTCTTCCATTCCAAGCCTCATATGGAGTCATCCCATCAAGGGATTTTGAAGGCAACCTGTTAATCAAGTAAGTGGCTGTAGATACAGCCTCAGCCCATAAGTAATTAGGTAAATGCTTTTCATTTAACATAGACCTTGCAACTTCAACAATTGTCCTATTCCTCCTTTCTACCACTCCATTTTGCTCAGGAGTGTACCTTGTAGTTACCTCTCTTTTGATTCCTCTTTCTTGAAGAAAAGAATCAAACTCATGGGAGAAGTATTCTCCCCCTCCATCTGACCTTAACCTTTTTAGTGATTTACCTGTTTGATTCTCCACAAGAGACAAATATCTTTTGAAACATGAAAAAACTTCATCTTTGCGTTTCATAAAGAATAGGATAGTCCATCTGCTGCAATCATCAATAAAGGAGACATAATACCTTGATCCAGATATTGAAGCTTCCTTGCTAGGTCCCCATACATCTGTATGAACCAACTCCAAGAGTTCTCCATGCATATAACCTTTCTTCATGAATGGTAACCTGTGAGACTTTCCAAATTGACATGCACTACACTTATAAATCATATGTTGTTTTGACAAATTAGGGAGTCCAAGTACACTTTGGTCCTTGCAAATTTTCTTTAATGACCTTTCATCAATATGTGCTAACCTTTTGTGCCATACTTCCAATTTTGTGAGTGTCTGACTACCATAATTAAAGAGAGGAATGTTTCTAGTCTCCTGTAATTCAAATGTGAACAATCTACCTGTCTTTTCACCTTTTGCAATTTTTCTGAATCCTTGACTTAGATCTTCAACAAATGCTCCTGCCTTTGTGAACCTCACTTGCAACCCTTTCTCTACTATCTGCCCAACACTTATCAAATTCTTTGTAATGGTAGGGACATAGAGTACCTTACTGAGTAGGTTGATGTTTCCATCAAGTGCTTTGGCATTGCCTATTTTCTCCACAAGATGTCTTGTATCATCTCTTGTTTGTACCTCATGCTTATTCCTTGGATCTTCTAAATCTGATAGGAGTGCCACATTTCCTGCCACATGATTTGAACAACCTAAATCTATGTAGAAAACATGCTCATCAGATTTACCTTGTGGCATAGCCATGTTCATGATCAATAATGAATCCTCTTTGTTTGAGTCTTCTGTGTAGTTATTGTAGTCTTTCCTTCCTTTGTAGCCTCCTTGATAGTTTGAATGATTGTAGTTGTTGTAGTTGCCATGATAATTGTTGAACCTTCCTCTTGAGTAGCCATAACTTCCTCTATTGTATCCTCTGCCTCTTTGATTCCTGTAATTCCTAAAGCAATTTTCAGTTGTATGATTAGTTAATCCACAAATAGAACATGAGTTGGAGTCTTGGGATCTCCCCCTGCCTTGTCTACCTCCTCTTCCTCTAGCTCTGCCATGTCTTCCTCTACCTGCATAGTTAGCTTGATATGTACCTACTTCATCATCCACTTTCTTTGCCTTTCCTTTGTTATCTTTGGACTTGCGTTTATCAGTGTGTAAAGCTGAAGATTGATTACCTTTAGAGTTTTCTCCATTTTTGATAAGCTTTGCCTCTTGAGTAAGTAGTTGTCCAATGAGTGTATTGAAATCAGGTACATGCATGTCCATGTACAAATCCATAGCTGTGGTGAATGCTTCCCACTTGTCATCTGCCTTCAAGCCATTGATGACCTGCCTTACAATTTGCTCTTCATCTATTACCTCTCCAATGCTTCCCAACTGATCTGCTATGTCCTTGAGCTTTGTGACAAAATCAGTCACATTTTGTTTGGGAGCCTTCTTGAGAGTTGTGAAATCCAGCCATAGTTGATGCTTCCTAGCTTTGGTACTTGAAGAAAAGAAAGCTTCAAGTGCATCCCACACTTCCTGAGATGTCTTACAACTTCTAATGTGAGGCAACAAAAAATCTGATATAGAGTTGAGGAGATAAGACCTTGCAAGTGCATCCTTGGAGCACCATGTGCTCAATCTTTCTTGCTCTTCTTGTGTTGGTTGACTTTTGTTCTTGAAACTTGGCATAACTTCATCTCCAGCCACATAACCATATAAACTTCTACCTTGGAGATAAGCTTCCATTCTTAATGACCAAGCTGAGTAGTTACCTCTCTCCAATTTGTCAATTGATGAAGGAAATCCATCTGCCATGTTGTCCAACCTTGCTTTGATACCACTATGAAGAGATGGATAGGTATGTGCTTGAAGATGAAGATGTGTTGCAAAATCCTTGATCACACCAGCCAAATGAACTCCAGGATTATATGGTGGGCCCTTTTAGCCTGCCAATGGATGTATTAGACACCCTATGTACCTTGGAAGATCACTCTCAAAAAGATAGATCAAAACAGATAAGTTGGAGTTAGCTTAGAGGTGAAAAACTTGCTATTTTGGTTTATACACCTGTCCATTGTTTTGCATAATTCTCCGAGCACAACAGCATATAGCTTAATTCCTCTTGGGGAAGTCTAGTTAGCTTAAAGAGCTAACTTTCAAGAGTAATCGCATCAAAAATAATAAACCACACACTAAGAATGAGTTTTAACAAGTGATGACATCATCCCGATTTTCATGGGCTGCTATAGTTTGAGACTAGTGAGCCGAAAAATGCACATAACTCAAAATATAGGAATTCAATGATTATGAAAATTTGTATGGTTATACTATACAGTACACTGAATCCAACAAGCTTTAAATCATTGAATTTGGATAAGTAACCACTGAGAAATGGCTCTAACAAGGTGAGTGAAAAAGTCGGGTACCTGACAGAGAAGTGAAGATGAACAGACACTGTTGACTTCAACTGAACATAACTGAAGCTTGCAACATGCAAATGAAATGAAAATTTGTGAGTATATAGTAGACATTTAGAGCTAACTTTACCAAGTTAAATCACTGAAAATGATGCACCAAGCTCAGAGAAACCATCTCTGCAATCTGACTGAGAAAACTGGGAGATATGGCAGTGAGTAGTACACTTCACAAGAACATGGAAATATGAACCCAAATGATAATGAAAATGAAAGTATATTGCTTGTACAATACAATGGACTTACTGATACATATGTATGCCTTGGAATCACACCTTGATATGGCATAAAGCTCAGCTCTTGGAGGTCTTCACATAGGTCTCTCAAACCACGACTAAAACTGCCATCTATTTATAGTTGAGTTTGGGAGGCTAACTTCTCTCAATCACTCTCCAATCAATCAATGATTGATTTGATTCTCTACCTACCACAAATCACGAATTCGTGGCTCCTCTTTCCCTTTTTGATCAAGTGGACTCAACCACTTAAGATTCTCTTACTTTTACATTAAGTAAACTCTTCAAAAGTTACAAGAGGTAGTTCACAAGTGAACTTTGCATAGTCTTCATTTTAAAGCTTCTTCTATGACTTTGTGGGACTCAAGCCAATACTTAGGCTTGTCATAGACTTGCTCCAACAAGAAAGAATTTTGGAGAAGAACATTCCAACATCCCCTGTTGTGGAGCAAAGTGGCATGGCCCACTCATCGATTCCACTAGATGCAATGGGAAGAGGAGAGGATGAAGATAGACTTCAACATGTAAGTCTCTAATGACATTTATGGTTGTCTCATATTCATACAAGATGTATCTATTTAATTTTATGATTGTCTATGTGCAGGAAACAATTGAAGTGGATAAATTTGCAGCAAGGAGTGGTGGTGACCATGTTGCCTGTGGCCATGGCTCTTCCTTGGCACATTACATTGGAATATTGCCAAAGGAAGATTTTGTCATAATCCACAAAGACTTTTCCCCTCAAGGACACTTCATGACTTGGTGTTTGAAGGCCTTGAGCAAAGTTTTGTGCCTATCTACAATAATGCAAGGGACCAATTGTATATTTCTAGTTAGGAAGTCCCTTGCCCTTACTACCCTAGGAGTTAACTTTAGAGGAAAAATATTAGGTCAAATAGGAATAGCTTTAGGTCTTGGATTGACAGACCCTCAGTTAATATCTCAATCAGTTTTGACTTACCAATTGCCACTGTCTTTTCAGAGAAGAAAGAATGTAGTGGAGAGGCTCAAGGCCAAGAGCCAATTGTAAAAACTTTATAATACTAATTATTGTTTTTCCAATTTCCGTGTGCATTGTCTTTATGTTTTTGACAATGTCTTAATTTTTGCATACTATAATCAGTATTTTTCCAATAAATCTTGTTATTTTTGTTGCCAATAATGCATGGGATGGCCTAGGAATGCCAAAAAAAGGCCTGCCACAAAAACGCGAGGATTTGTGTGGGCCCTGCAAAAGTTTTGCAGGGCCCATCCCCCCGTTTCTATGGCATGCCTTTTTTGCATTCCTAGGCCATCCCATGCACTAGGTTCCCTATATTGGAAGTCTATGTCCATCAATTACAACCTTCACTTGGGGAATTGTGAAAGACTCTTCTTATGTGCAATAAATAGAGAAAGTTAAGACTCCTCTGGGTGCACATAATCATGCAACAATAAATAAGCACATGTATGTTCATCAACATTGTTTCGCTATTGGTCAGAGGGTTAGCATGCTCTGAACTCTATATAAGGCCAATCATATGCCCCAATGTGCATGGCATATGGTTTCATGGCTTGCAAATGCCAAAAAAAGGCCTGCCACAGAAACACGGGGATAGGCCCTGCAAAACTTTTGCAGGGCCCATCCCCGCGTTTTTGTGGCAAACCTTTTTTTGGCATTTCCAAGCCATGAAATGCATTATTACTTACAAGAAGTACAATAAAAAGAATGATTAAACTATGCAAAACACTTCAAGAAGGTATTGGAAAAAGACACCTAGATACATAGGAGAAATAAACTTCAAAACATGTACACTAAGAGATAAACACTTGGGAGAGCAAATATAAGAAGAGAAAGATTATATTCATCATTTGGGATTTACAAAATATTCATCATATGGGATATACAAAAAGTTCTCTAAACAAGGGAGTACAAATTTTTGTTAAGGGTTATTCCCTCTAATTCTTCTAGCTAGCTGCAAATCTTTAGGTTGTATTGTCACTCTCTTTGCATGGATGGCACACAGGTTAGTGTCCTCCAACATTGATATAAGATACGCCTCTGCAGCTTCTTGGAGGGCTTCAATGGCTATCCCTTGGATATGAAGTCCAACGCAATAGCGTTGGATCTCTTGCCTTGAGTGGTGTCCTGACTGGGGGCTCATCATCAGATGTGGGAGGGGAATAATTTATTTCTTGTGATACATCTCTCTTGTGAAGCTTCATCCCCCCACGATGGAATGCTACCAGATCGTGTCCCTGCACCCGAGTTTTGTCTAGAAGAGTGGCTTATGGTTTGACGCTTCTTGTGGGGTGTCATCCATGTTGGGCGCTGAGTACCTTGCACATGGCTAGGGTAGACGACATGATCCTTTCTAGCAGTCTGCTTTGTGCGTGCCATTCTCTTAGGTTGTAAAGTGGTAAAATGAGGAAGGACACCTCTATTTATAGCCTTTCACTTAAGAATTGTCCTGTTCACATTTAAATGGATAAAAATTAGTTTTAAGACATTAAAAGTATATGCACAAAAACACTAAAATCTTATTTGAAGTGAAAGGAGTTATAAAAACCTTGAAAAGAATAATGCATTTTAAGAGTTTGGAAACTATTTCCAAGCAGACGGACTCTTTGTGCACGCCATTGGGCATGATGTACGGGTCCTGACAATGATATCCACTTCTCTTTGCAATATCATGTTGTAGCTAAAGTATGGTGAGTCTCAAGAGATTTTACAACAAGTTTCAATGACTGGGAAGAAGGCAGGATGTTTCTTTAAAAGAGATGTGAATGATCTTGACGGGAAATGGGAGCTTTAGAAGGACCTCTATTCAATTACAACAGACAATGATAGTCAGGTTGATCTCATTAACAAGCGAAAGAAGGTTTGGTCATCGTTCGATCAATTGTTACATTTGATGTGTTTGGTTTCCACTAATGCTTCACAACGAGAATTATTCCAAGTGACTTTGAAGGAGTTTACATAGTCATTCATCTTATCTTGGGGAGAAAGCAATATTATACATTACATAGTAAGTTTCGCTTACATTTTTTTATTTGTTCTTAAACACTATGTGTATATCTTATTGACCAGATCATAGCATATTATTTTTGCACATGGAGCATATTTTATGAATTAATATGGGTCATTGGACATTTTTAGTACACAAGGAATGGAGAAGTCACATTACAGGGCTAGAGGTGTTTACTTTAAAAACACTTGTCATGGGGGTGGTTTAGTCCAATCAAACTATTTAGAAGAAATGTTCAATTGGTTTTTTTGTGTGACATTAGCTAGAAAATATGTAATGGAACGAGCATGTGAGTCACGAATAGCAAAGGACAACCTATAGAATTCAAAAGATCTTCTATTTTTTGGATTGCTATTTATGCAAAGTACAAAAGTGAACTTTGACTAATGGAAATGGAATAATGGGGTTCCAATCATTGCTTATTTTATCACGAGTCGGTTCTTGTAAGATTGGACACCTCAAAAGTGATATCTCCCATTCCCTGTGATTCGATGAGTCTGTTTCATCAATTTCTTCAGAGTCATCAACTCTCATCAATGCCCTTGTAGGTTTAGATTGTGTCTTAGATCCTTTGTAACCTTGTGTACAATATGGGCAAGGATAGAGAGAAGATGCTCCTTGTTTACAACCTAACATGCATTTTATACTCTTAAGGTCTCCACCCAAATGCCATTCTACCTCAAAATCACCTATATCATCTACAGGAAGCTTTTGCCCATGTATTGATGGAGAGTGTTAATCTCCAAAAGAACAACCTACTCTTGAATTTAGAACACCTCTATATCAAGAGTAAGTCAAAACCTTCACCAAATTAGAGGTCCAATCTCCAAATTATCAAAAGTTGAGAAATTCTGTGAAGAAGATAAAACACAGAAAGTCTGCTGCACAATTTCTTCTCATTGACCTATCAAACATGTAAAGTTTTCTATGAAATTTTGTATGAAGTGTTGCCGAGAAGTTGTGCACCTCCTCCAAGTTAAAGTTCTTCAAAAGGTTTAGTATAACTTGAGAAATCAACTTCACAAGTTACCTATGTCTAAATCTGCACTTCTGAGAAGTCGATTTAGACACCCCTAACTTCTTAACTTCAATTCTCTCAGTACAAAACCCATTTAAGCAAATGCTTCTAGCCACGAATAGATTACCTTCCAACTTAAAGATTAAGTGCTTGCTTGCACAAAACTTTAAACTATGGAGTGAGAACTGACCAAAAGATTAAGATCGAAATTTGCGCCTGTTTCAGAGAACTGTGAACACTCAACACATATGAATGTTCCTACTAACAATTCTCCTAGCCTGTTTACAATTAGACTCTGAAACTTAAGCCATAGACTCATTAACTATGAACTTAGATATCCTCAAAAGGATTTCACAAATGATTTACCACAGACGGAGCAGACACGAAAAGATCGGGCGCAATATTTCTTCAATTATTCAGAAAGTTACAGTTGAGTGATGAGAGGAAACTCAACTAACTTTTCACATGTCTCATGACATCTCACTTCATCTTTCTTGACTTCTATCTATTCTTACATATGCTCTCATTCACGCCTCGACATTTTCAAGGTATTTATAGAGAAATTTGTACAAGTCTATGACTAATCAAAGATCTAAGTGAACTATGTACATATGTGTACATTCCTCATATACTCTGAATGTATCCTTCTTCCAAGCTTTAAGAATTGATCTCATCCTTCATTCTTTAGTCTTCAAACATTCAATTGGTGATTGATCTGCACCAACAGCTCCCCCTCAATCATCAATTGAGGTTTCTCCTTTCTTCTTTATACCTGCCATGTCTTTAAACTTCTGTAGCTTTGGTCCATCCAAGTTCTTTGTAAGCATATTAGCTATCTGATCTTTTGTTGAAGTATGTATGACTTCAATCTCCTTATTCATCACTTTCTCTCTTAGAAAGTGATACTGAATCTCAATGTGTTTGGTCCTGGCATGAAAAACAGGATTAGCAGCTAAATACAATGAACTCATGTTATCTCCATATATAATTGGTACCCCATGCACAATGTCAAAACTCTTCATCAAAGTCTTGAGCCAAATCACTTCCTTTGTAGCTTCAACCATGCCTTTGTACTCTGCTTCTGTAGAAGACAAAGCAACTGTATGTTGCTTCTTGGAACACCATGAGATAAGTTTATCTCCCACATAACACATGTATCCAAAAGTTGACCTTCTATCATCTGGATTACCTGCCCAATCTGCATCACTATAAATTTTGATATTTGTATCTGAGGTGAACCCATAATACAAACCTTCATTGAGTGTACCCTTAATGTACCTCAACACTCTTTGACCTACAATCCAATGTTCTTTCCTTGGGCAATGCATGAATTGAGACAAAACCCCTACTACATATGATAAATCAGGTCTAGTTAAAGTAGCATAGATAAGACTAACAACTAAACTCTGATATTGTCTCATGACCTTGAATTCTTCACCTCCAAACTTACTCAATTTGTGATTCACCTCCATTGGTGTAGGTGCTACCCTGTTGATTAACAAGTTCTTCAAATACCTTTCTTGGGTCACAAATACTCCATGTTGAGTATATGTAATCTCCATGCCCAAGAAGTATGACAAGTCTCCCAAGTCACTTATTTTGAACTCCTTTTCCATTTGCTTCTTGAGTCTTTGTATCCCTTCTTCATCTGTACCTGTAAGGATTATATCATCAACATATATGCACATGTATATGAAACCATTATCACTTGCTTTGACAAGCAAGCTACTATCTGCTTTAGACACCTGAAACCCAAGTTCTTTCAAGAACTTTACAAGTCTATAGTTCCATGCCCTTGGGGCCTGCTTCAAGCCATACAAAGCTCTTTTGAGCTTGCACACATGATCTGGATACCTTTTATCTCTGAACCCTTGAGGTTGCTCCATGAACACATCATCTGAAATATAACCATTCAAAAAAGCATTTTTCACATCAAGTTGACATAACTTCCAACCTTTACATGCAGCAATAGCTATAAGTGTCCTGATAGTTGTCATCTTTGCCACAGGACTATAAGTCTCATCATAGTCAACACCATAAGTCTGAGCAAACCCTTTGACAACAAGTCTAGCTTTGTATCTAGACACACTTCCATCTGCAAACCTCTTGGTCTTGTAAACCCACTTGCATCCAATGATTTTCTGACTATTTGGTTTTGGAACCAAATCCCATGTTTGATTCTCCAATAGTGCATCAAATTCTTCCTGCATAGCTTTCTCCCATTTTTCCTTACCTTTTGCCTCTTCATATGTAGAAGGGTCTTCATCTGTTTTCATCATATAAGCATAATCTTTTGTGGCCAAAAATGAAGTATCATAGCTATACCTTGTAGGTTGCCATTTATTCCTTGTAGAACTCCTAAGCTCTCCACTTCTTGAGGTTTCTGGTTCTTCATATTCAGGATCAAATCTTGGTGTTTCTTCCACTTCAACTTGCACTTCATTATTCTCTTGTTCATCAAATATTTGAACCTTTGATTTACCTTTCCTTTGGCTCACTTCTTCTTCATCACCTGTATTGATATTGATTGTACCTGCATACCAAGTGCTTTGCTCATCAAATGTAACATCTTTAGAAACCATGAATTGTTTTGTAGATGGACTCCACAATCTATAGCCCATCTGCTTATCATCATAATCAATGAAAACATATTTTTCAGCTTTAGGCTCCAACTTGTGCCTTAATTGTGATGGCACATATGCATATGCCACACATCCAAAAACTCTGCAATGATCCAAGGTAGGTCTCTTACCCCACCAAGCCTCATATGGTGTCATACCCTGCAAGGCTTTACATGGTAACCTATTGACCAAATAAGTGGCTGTATTTACAGCCTCAGCCCACAAATAATTAGGGCAATTTTTCTCCTTCATCATGGATCTTGCAAACTCAACAAGTGTTCTATTTCTCCTTTCTGCTACACCATTTGTTGAAGAGAGTACCTGCAAGTAACTTCCCTTTTTATACCTGCATTCCACAAGTAATCACTGAACTCATTAGAAAAATACTCTCCCCCTCCATCTGACCTTAGTCTCTTCAACTTATGTCCTGTAACTCTTTCTGCATATGCATGATAGTGTTTGAATGTATTAAACACTTCTGACTTATCTTTGATCACATAGATAGTGATCCATCTAGTAGCATCATCAACATAAATCACATAATACCTTGACCCATTTATACTGAAATCCTTTGATGGTCCCCACACATCTGTGTGTACCAATTCAAGCTTCTCTGAGTACATAAAACCATGCTTGGAGTAAGAATTCTTATGAGCCTTACCTAATTGACATGCCTCACATTTGTAAGTCATATGTTGACCTGCAACATTAGGCAATCCAAGCACTGAACCATTGTTAATCATGTCTTTAATACCTCTTTCATTGAAATTTCCTAGCCTTTTGTGCCAAAGATCTAACTCAGAGATCTTATGTCCTCCATATGTGAACATAGCATGACCAATATTGCCTTGAATCTTCAATGTAAATAATCTTCCTTCTTTTTTCCCTGAAACAATCTGTTTATACCCTTGACTAGGGTCTTCCACATATACTCCATCATTAGTGAACCTTACTTCATATCCCTTTTCAACAATTTGTCCTACACTTATCAAATTCTTAGGAATTGTAGGAACATACAAGACCTTACTCAATAAGGTACTACCATCCTTGGCCTTCACTGAACCAATTGACTTCACATTGTGCTTTGTGTTTTCACCTGTTTGTACAACATGATTAAAAACATTATTCTCCAAATCAGTCATCAAAGATATATTACCACTTAGGTGATTGCTACACCCTGAGTCAATGTAGAAGACTCTCTGATCTTCACTCTACCTTTCACAAGTTGCATTCATTATCAATGTTGAATCCTCCTTTTGATCTGAAGCATAATTGTAGTAGGTGTTGTTGTATTGTTGACTTTGGAATCCTCTACCTGCATTTCTTCCAAAGTAACTCCTACCACCTCTGCCTCTGAAATTACCTCTTTGATTTCTACCACCTCTTCCTCTTGCATTATAGTTCTGATTATATCCACCATTACTCTGATTATTATGCCAACAATCATTAGCTAAGTGATTTGTCTTACCACAAATCCAGCAAGCTTTGCCTCCATCTTTGTTGTTCCTGCCTCTTCCTCTACCTTTGCCACCTCCTCTTCCTCTTAGGAAGTTGGCTTGACTAGTTGTACCTTCATCTTCACCTGCTTGTTGCTTTCCTTTGCTATTCTTCTTCTTGTCCTTTGAGTACATTGCATGACCTGCACTCTTGTCACCATCTCCTTTAACATCCTGCTCAAATGTTAGCATATGTCCTAGCAACTGATTTAAATCAGGAGTGAAATGATCAAGTGATAACTCTGTAGACAAAATGAATGGCTTCCATTTGTCATCACCTCTCAAACCTGTAAGGATTTGCCTTACCAATTTATCCTCCTCAATGTCTTCATCAACAGCTCCTAATGAATTTGCAATGTCTTTCATCCTTGTTACATAATCTGAAATAGATTGAGAAGCCTTCTTCTTGAAGGTTGTAAATTCTGCCCATAAGGATGCCTTCCTTGACTTAGTAGTATTCTGAAAATGCTCCTCTAAAGCATTCCAAATATCAGTTGCACTTTCAAGACCTCGAATATGAGGTAACAAGTAATCATTGACTCCCATATAGATAATGCTCCTAGCTTGAGCATCTTTCTTCATCCAATTTTTCAAATCTGCTAACTCTTCCCTAGTTGGAACACTAGGATCTCTGAACTGTGGCTTTTCTTCTTCTCCTGTGATGTAAGCAATTAAATCTTTGCTCATAAGATGAGCTTCCATCCTCATTGACCATGCAGGATAGTTTTCCCTATCCAATTTCTCTATCTGTAGAGAATCTCCCATCTTGTGTCCACCTATGTATTGAAATCTTCAAGCTTTATGAACAATATATGTACCTTTACTTCGAATTAGACTCCTTTTGTCCTTCTTGATGTCGTATGGTCTCTTCCTCAAGCTTTGCCTTCAAGCTTTCACCTTTTAGTTCTTCAATTGTTGAATTTCTTGAATCTGCAGCAGTCGGGATCCTCCTTTCCTTGATTTTGATGTCTCCTGCTCTGATACCACTGATGGAGAGTGTTAATCTCCAAAAGAACAACCTACTCTTGAATTTAGAACACCTCTATATCAAGAGTAAGTCAAAACCTTCACCAAATTAGAGGTCCAATCTCCAAATTATCAAAAGTTGAGAAATTCTGTGAAGAAGATAAAACACAGAAAGTCTGCTGCACAATTTCTTCTCATTGACCTATCAAACATGTATGAAGTGTTGCCTAGAAGTTGCGCACCTCCTCCAAGTTAAAGTTCTTCAAAAGGTTTAGTATAACTTGAGAAATCAACTTCACAAGTTACCTATGTCTAAATCTGCACTTCTGAGAAGTCGATTTAGACACCCCTAACTTCTTAACTTCAATTCTCTCAGTACAAAACCCGTTTAAGCAAATGCTTCTAGCCACGAATAGATTACCTTCCAACTTAAAGATTAAGTGCTTGCTTGCACAAAACTTTAAACTATGGAGTGAGAACTGACCAAAAGATTAAGATCGAAATTTGCGCCTGTTTCAGAGAACTGTGAACACTCAACACATATGAATGTTCCTACTAACAATTCTCCTAGCCTGTTTACAATTAGACTCTGAAACTTAAGCCATAGACTCATTAACTATGAACTTAGATATCCTCAAAAGGATTTCACAAATGATTTACCACAGACGGAGCAGACACGAAAAGATCGGGCGCAATATTTCTTCAATTATTCAGAAAGTTACAGTTGAGTGATGAGAGGAAACTCAACTAACTTTTCACATGTCTCATGACATCTCACTTCATCTTTCTTGACTTCTATCTATTCTTACATATGCTCTCATGTCACGCCTCGACATTTTCAAGGTATTTATAGAGAAATTTGTACAAGTCTATGACTAATCAAAGATCTAAGTGAACTATGTACATATGTGTACATTCCTCATATACTCTAAATGTATCCTTCTTCCAAGCTTCAAGAATTGATCTCATCCTTCATTCTTTAGTCTTCAAACATTCAATTGGTGATTGATCTGCACCAACATGTATTTGAGAAGAGATTACTTCTGTAATCCATGGTGTCCTACTAAAAATCCACGAAATAAAATTGTTTGTTTCTTTGGGAACTTCTATAACACCTAACCACCAGATATCTCTCTCTGATTGCACACTGTAAGTCAAATGGTCCCTCCCGCCTAAAGTTTCATCACTTATTGCATGGTTCATAACTTCATTCATTAGCATTACACTCAACCTTTCTAGTCGCCGACCCTTTATGATTTGACACTCATCAAGCTTTAGTATGAACTTTAACTTAACATTACAGTATGCACAAAAGAGAAAACATTATCTTAATATGACACTTGAATGCAATAAAACTTCAACACCAAATGAAATGTAGTAGGGGTACCTTTGATTGTTGAACTATAAAAGTGAACCATTGCTTGTTGAAGCTTCTGAAGATCCACAAATATATTGTTGAATTTAGTATAAGTAAATCCTTGTGTAGATAGGATTTTTGATTGCTTCTTGGGAATATTTGGCTGATAAATGCAGGTAGGCATAGTGTCTTCTATGAATAAATATTGTCCAATAGGAGTCACATCCTCATTTGAAGTTTTTTTATTGATAGACACTTTATATGGGCATGGAAATATACTTTGAGAAATACCTTGTGCTTGTAAGGCTTGCCTCAGAAGGGTGTACATGCAGTATACCCGTTTCTACTAATGCCCGCTTCGTCACATATTGCCTACACATCTTGCACTGTGATAAGGTTTTTTAACTTCTTTGAGAACTTAGCTTCAACAATAACTCTAATACACTTTCCTATGGGTGAATCTAAAGCAGAAGTGATTTCTTTGGTGTTTATACAGCTATTCATCAGCTTGAATTGGTCTTGTGATGTTGATGAAGCAGTTATGTCTTGAATAAATGACCTACACAATGAAAGATTCCATCATAAATCTTCATTAAGACATATAAAAGTAAAAGAAGCACTCACCTTGTTGCATATATACGTCGTTTGTGTGCTCAACCACCTTTTGAAAGTTCAAAGGATGAGAATGCTCTTTTCCTATGTCTCATACCAAGTGGAGTCTCTTTCAGCTGCTGGAGATTGGTAGTTAACTTTGAAATTGTGCTTTGTTTTGCTTCAATATCTTGTTCCAAATCTACAAGTTGTTTTTGTAAAGATATGATTGTGCTTTCTAAAGTGACCACCCTCATATGATGGAGTTGATATTGTTGGAACCAATACTTAGCAGTAGCATGTGAATGTGTAGATAATCGCTTGTAGTAACCTAATAGTCCAACTTCACCCGCACTAATGAACTGAAGTAAAGTTGAGAGGTTACGGAATGTTGGATGGTAAGAAGATATTGGATCAAGAGGATATAGTGAACCATGAGTCCAAAGATCAATACTTTTTTCTCCAGCTACACGGTCATATTTAGTTAACTCTATTTTTGACTTCCTTCTTCCTCACATTAGAAATTGTAAAACTTCCCAAGAGACTTGGGATACATTATCTTCATATTTTTCTTCTAATACAAGAGCTAGAAAAATCAATTGTGGATTGCGTTTAATACTCAAAGGAAGCAACCTAAATAGAATGTTTCAGAGTATGTGAACAAAGTAAAGGATGTGGCTGATCAATTGGCAAGCATAGGAGAGGAGATTGAAGAAGAGCAAATAGTGAGACAAATAATCAATGGCATCAAGGCAGATGATAAGTGGGAAGCTTTCACAACTACTGTGGATATCTACATGGACATGCAGATCCCTAATCTTACCACTCTCATGGGACAAATCTTTACCCATGAAGCCAAGATCAACAAAAATGGTGAATCATCAAGAGGTAAAAAATCTTCTGCCCTCTATACAGATAAAGGAAAGTCTAAGTGTTGATAGTCAAGGTCAAGCACAAGCATGGAAGCACATCAAAGAAGTGGATACACAAGAAGACAGAGCATGTAGGGAGCTCCAAGAAGCACATGTCAATTTTTTCGAAGAAATCCCTATAAAAATAGTGATTTTTATCACTAAAAACCATTGTAAATACCATTTTCCATTTTTATAACTCCATTTTGTTCAAACCAAATAGTTAGAAGTATCACCCTGCCAATTTTCATAATTTTTAGACTCTGTTTGAGCCCCCAAATAAGCCCTAGAATCTAATTTTTAACTAGGCCAGACACTAGGTTTGGATAGGACCAAAACCACTCAAAAAACTATAAAAAGGGCTGGAGAGCTCATTTTTGAGGTTAGCTTGTTGTAGATTTGAGCTTTGTAAGAGATTTCTTTTGTAATCAAAGCTTTCCATTGTTCCACTCTTTGCTCTTACCGTGTGCACGTGTGTGTGTATGTGTGTGCATGCTTGTGTGCTTTCACTCACACACTTGTGCCATAACTTGCTCATAGTCTTCATACTAGTCCTCATGTCTCCACGGATTGATATTTATGAGGTGAAGCTCCTCACGTTGGTACTTGCCATTGTGCTAGAGTGACGCCAAATTTTGCACCGTTGCCGAGGAGAGAGCTTGGAGGACGAGCATGTGACAGTAAGACGTAGAGTACCGATGTTGGAAGGTAAAACAATCACCATTTTCAGTCAGTTTTTGAGTTTTTCTTCTCCTTCATCTTCATCATCATCACCATCTCCACCCACCTTCATCTTCTCAGTTTTTTCCATTTTCTAGAGTACATTCACCTCGTTTTCCGTTTGTGGCTACGAGCAAGAAGCTTAGAGGGGGTGCAGAACTGAAATGCTGGAGAAATACTACCAAAATACCCAAAAAATTGAGTAATCAGCCTCGGATGTGAAAAGACCTACGCAAAGTGTCTTGAGTGTGATATCGCGGGTTTGAAGAGAGATTTTGCATCTACAAACACATAGGAGTGACAAGGAGGACACAAGGTACTCATATTTGCAAAAATTTTGAATTTGGACTCCAAAAAATCCAAGTGTCGTGACCTCTAAGTGTTGCGATATCTGTGACCTTCGAGTGTCGTGATATCTGTGACCTTCGAGTGTCGTGATATCTATGACCTTCGAGTGTCATGATATCTGACAAGTGTCATGACCTCCAAGTGTCGCGATATCTTCGATATCCAAGTATCACGACACCCTGGTATCATGTGGCCAAGTATCGCGATATTTGGCAAGTGCCAAGTGTCGTGGAGGGAAAGTGTCGCGACATCTGGCAAGTGTCGAGTGTCGTGACTGTTAGGTGTCAAGTGTCATGGACATCAAGTGTCGCGACATCTGCTAGGTGTCGAGTGTCATGACCGTGAGGTGTCGAGTGTTGTGGACATCAAGTGTCGTGATATCTGCAAGGTGTTGAGTGTTGTGTGGCCAAGTGTCGCGACATTCCTCAGGTGTTGAGTGTCGTGCTCAGGGCCAAGTTTTGCGATATCTGATAGGTGTCATGTGTCATGATTGATCAGGTGTCGAGTGTCGTTGAGATCAAGTGTCGCGACATCTGCCAAGTGTTGAGTGTCGCCTACTCCAAGTGTCGTGATACTTACTAAGTGTCGTGTATCGCCTGTTTTGAAGCAATCCCAAAGAGGTCCTGTTTCCCTGTTTTAACCTGCTGAACCCTGAACTGGCATAACTTTCTCATATAAAATCCGTTTGCAGTGATTCTGGCTTTGTTGGAAAGCTCGTGGGTTATTAGATACGCAGATTAGTAGATATTTGACACTTAGGTAGACTAGGAAACCAAGGCGTTCCAAAGGATTTTGTGCAATACAAGGGGAAATTTTGGACTTGTAGACAAATCTTATGAACCTAAGATCTGGCAAAAACTTAGGCAAGGATAGGCAAAGCATTAGATCATCTGAGGCCAGTGTCAACCATACAGCTAAGTCTTGGGCACAACAACTAAGTGGTTATCCCTACGTGCTAAGTTCCGAAACAGGTGACTCAGAAATGTCTTTTAGCATGGAAAGACTCACATGTCCCTCAGGTACTGCTTATTTATAGACACCAGAAGGTCCTTATAAGACACAATTGGAATATATCAGGATCAAACAATTAGGAGCTGGCATCTATGATGACGGCTTGAGGCGATCAATGGTCCAACTCAAAAATCGAGATCAACCCTTTGGACTGGAACACCCAGTGGTCAAGTTCGAATAGGGTTCATACATGCATAAGGAACATGTATGTGGTAACCAACCTCCTAGATAGGACATATGAGTTTGGAAATATCATTCGTGAGAATGAGATAGGAGACCTAGAGCAAGGGGACCTAGGAGGAGAACCCAAGACTCCTAGAGGTAAGTCAGTCTTGACTAGAGTTATCACTCCAGATTGGATCCCTCAAGATAACAAAAGCATAGAGCTATTCTTGAATAGAGAAACAAAGGAAGCCTTTTGGAGATTCAGGCCAGATCAACCTAGCCCCGTAGTCACCATCTATGAGTTCAAGGATCCGGAGACACTAGGGAAAGTTGTCTATCTAGATCACACATCTGAGAAAATGTTCTTGGTAACAAAGCACGATAGGCATGCATACACTTGGCAGGGTGAATCAATTTTCCATCCACCAAGATCTAGTGTTTTCCATGGTATCGAAGGAGCAGGATCATCCAAGGCTCATGAAACCCATAGGGAAAGAACCAAAGAGAGACCTGAGGTAAGCTTTGCACACAGAGTGGGTAGAGACCGATTGGGATTAGGAACTGAAAGACTTGAAAGGGAGAGACATAGAGTACATCAACATCAAAGAGAGGAACCTAAGTTTCCATTACCTAGACCATGAGAACACTCAAGAACCCTTAGACCCTCTCAAGTGGTTAAGACAATGAAGAACTACTTTGATGGTTTAGGAGATCCTTATGATCATGTGGCCGAGTTCAAAGAAGTGCTAAGAGCTGAACAAGTTGAAGACTTGTTCACATAGTTTGAGGCATTTGGTTTGACTCTTAAGGGTACTGCCTTAGCTTGGTTTCAACCCCTAAACAGTCGCAACTATGACAATCTAGGTCAATTGCTAGAAGAATTAATTGTAGAGTTCTCCAAGAGTGGCATCAAGCATAATACATCATCCTTGATCCACAGCTTCAAGTAGACACCCCAAGAAACAGTTCAACTTGCGGGAAGACGGTTCAGACAGTACGCAGAAAGATGCCCTGTGCCAGAATTACCCACAACAGCCAAACAAGTGGCCTTGTTTTTAGATGGCTTACTAAGCACAAAGTTAAGATCATACATGTACTTGAAAGAGCCTAGATCCATAGAAGAGTGTGTGCGGATGTGCATAGACATAGAAGACAACTTGGGAGAGGAGCTAGAATTATCCAAACTCTATAAGGATTTTGACTGTTCTACTAGTCATACCTCCAGAACCTCCACTGAGATTGATGATATAGCTGAGCAAGTTGCCAAGAAACTAGGAGTTCAAGGTAGATAAACACCAAGGGTCACCTCATTGAAGCGGTGTTATACTTGTGGAGGAGACCACATGGCTAATGTTTGCCCGATGATGGCTCAACCCCAAGGGAACCCTAATGCTCTGTATTGCACCATTGAGAGAAAATACACGAATCATACGGCTCAAGATTGTCCATACAATAGGCAGGCTGTCAAACAAAATTATCAACAACCATACCAATAGGGTGGGTATCAGAACCAATACCAACAATCATATTATAGGCCACAACAGCAATATCAGGCACCGTATAGGCCACAACTTATCGTAGAAAACAACCACCAGCTCCTACCATTGTGATCCGAGTTAAGTATACGATGGCAGAGGAGAACCTTAATAGAACATTGGTACTAGTGACCCCTTTGATCTCAGAAAATGACCCTCATGCTCATAGTTCATACTACTCCCATGAAGGTAGTCCACATCGTTATTACACAGAGTCACTAAAGCATAGTGAGGTTTATTCCTATCAATACGAGACACCACTTATGGACCAAAATTGGGAGCCAAAATACTCCAATGTCATGTATACGAATCCCAACCCCAGACCCCAATTGAGACAAGTAAGACCACAAGCCCCTAGAGGACCATGTTTTAGATGTCAAGGTGACCATTTCATTCGTGAATGTCCCCACTCACTAACTCTAGGACAAGGACAAAATATCACAATACAAGGCTTTTGTCTTGAATGCGGCAAAGAACATCTCCCAAGAGAATGTCCCAGGAACCCCTCTAGTGCGCCCAAGGTTACACCCATTAATGTGGTAGGCTTAGCGGTGGATTCAAATGCTAGTAACAGTAATGTAGTTCCCATACATGCAGTTAGTAGGGCACAAGCCATACAACAAGCAAAACCAGCTGATCAATTAGAGTCAAGTGAATCAGGAGAGCCTAGTAAGAGGAAAACAAGAACTTGGAAGGATACAAGAGAGAAGTCCAATCGTAAGTGGAATAAAAAGTTATATGAACTAGAAGAAAACCTGAAAGACACACAAACAAAAATAGAAGACATTACATCTCAAAGCCCCTCGCATGCCAAAGCTCCACCCACTCCACCTCATCCCACTGCACCACCCACTATAAATAAACCGCAACCAGGGTATGTTCTTGCAAATCCAACCCCAGAAGGCTTGGACATGATGTTCAAGGCCTACCAGCCTCGACTTCAAGAAGGGCCAACAGTTGCAAACTTGGACAAGAGTTACCCTAGAGCAGATTTAGAGATTGAACGGACAAAAATGTGCATGAAAATAGTAGAAGTATCTCAAGATATGCTGGAGACTAGTCAAAAGTTCAATCAGACAAACTTTGTCAAACCGGATTTGCATTTCCAAGGCTTACTAGAAAGATTAGAGCAGTTGGTAAACAAACATCAGGTTTCTTTACCTCCACAGGCTCAACCAATTGTTGAAAGAGAAAACTCTCCACCAATGAAACCTTATGTTCCTGATTCCATAGATGGGGGAGCACCTCTTTCAATTCAACAGTATTCTCAAGAGTTCTTGTGGGAATACAAGAGGAGAAATGGGCCAAGGAGAAGGGTAATCCCCCTCCTATTCCTGAGATTGATGATCTTCATGACCAATTTCCCCAAGACATTCCATCTATCTATGGAGACCAAGCAGAGCAACAAGAAGATGAAAGATTAGATTTTGAATCTAATTCTTTACAAGAGTTGCCTCAATTCATAGGCCCATGGGAATCTGAATCTCTTCAGATCAAAGCTCCCACAATATTGGTAAGAAATGAAGACTCAGTGGTTCCTAGAAACACTGACGTCATAAAGAACACTAAGGTTCATTGTCATCTCATTATAGAGGAGCTGCTCAAAGCAAAACTAGAGCTATGGAATCATGTGAAGGATCAAGTTCCAGAACTTGATTCCAATATGCCAAAGGTAGGCTCTAAGCAAAAAGTTCTAGAGATACCTCGCGATAAAATAGGGAACATGAGTGAAGGTGAAGAAGGTAATACTTATCTTCCCATCACCTACCAAGGTTACACAACCAAAGTGATCGTAGATTCACGTGCAGGTGTTGCTATTGCGACCACCTCCTTGTGGAAGCGATGGGGCAAACCCACATTACGACCAACTAGAATGAAGCTTCAAATGGAAGACGGTCATTTTGAAAGACCTCTAGGATTGCTAGAAGGGATAACTCTAACCACCTGTGGTGTAGAGTTTGAACATACATTTGCTATATGTGACTTTGAGAAAAATAATGTTTATGAGATGATCCTAGGAAGACCCTTCCTATGACAACTGCAAATAGTACAAGATTGGGGAACAAACTCCTTGTACTTACAACACTTAGGGGTCACCACCAAGGTCAATTTGAAGGATTGCACCTTCAGAGATGTACCACCCCTACAGTGGAATGCTATCCACAAAGCAAAAGAAGATTCTATCTTTGTGCATTCTGGAAGTTCACCTGATCCATCATGGCTGCATGAAGATACTCATTTGTGGATGTGCAAGGTCGTAGAGGAAGAGGAAAAGCGCCTAAAAGCAAGAGAAGAAGGAACTTCTCAAGGGGATAGACCAATTAATGAACCAGCCTATACATCGACGATATTTCCAGATGAGGAATTTGAGCCTCATTTGCTGTCAATGAAGAACAGTGGACACCTCATTGTGATGAGAAGGGTTTTGATATTTCAGTGTTCATGTGTTAGCCCTTGTTGGAAGAATGTGACCCTAGTGATGTCATAGAAGAAGAAGAAGAAAATGATGATGATCTAGAGTGCATTCTGATGGATAGTTTCTTTAACTCATAAAAGCACTATTTAGAGGAAGTAGGAGTGTTCAACCAAAAAGAAGAAGAACCTCTCACAAGCATTAAAACTATAAATTCAAAGGAAGGAAGTGAAGGAGGTCAAAAGAAAAAGAAAAGAAAAGTAGTGAAACATGAAGAGGAGGAATCATTGTTTGAAGTACCAGAAAACTTTAAGAAATATGAAGTCGAAGACCAAAAAATTTTGGTACGAATGCCTAAGAGAGAGGTTAGCACAGGAGAAGCATATGATAATAAAGAAAAGACCAAAAAGATTGTAGTGACCATTGAAGAGAACGAAGAGCGATGTACATACATAGGAGATGACCTAAGTGCAAAAGAAGAAGCAGCGTTGGTAGCTTTATTAAGGGAATATAGGGACGTGTTTGCATGGCACTATAGAGATTTGAAGGGAGTAGATCCAAAAATTTGCTCTCATATGATCACCATGACTGCTGATGCCAAGCCCACCAAACAGAAGCCCTACACATATAATGACACTTATGCAGCTAAAATCAAAGAAGAAATTGATAGGTTGATTGAAGCTAGATTTATCTATGAGATTGAGCATACTGAATGGGTTTCCCCCATTGTAGTGGTGCCCAAGAATAATGGAAAATTACGAGTGTGTATTAACCTTAAAAAATTTAATGTTGCGACAATAAGAGATAGCTATCCACTTCCAATTGTTAAAAGTACAAACTTCTGTCAAGTCCGCCTTTTAATCTCTTTTCGGGTTCTTGGGGATGGTAGGGGTCTGATACTTCAGAGGCCCTTTATCTAGTTTTCCCACTTAACTAACAAATTAAGCAGTATGCTATTACTCAGTATCAATTCTTCTATACAGTCTTACTACTCGCATTCCAGTTATTCTTTATGCCATAGGTAACACAAAAGTTAATAATCACTGTAGCGTAGATTGATCATCGTCACCGAACATTACTATGTTAACAAGAAATTAATGTAATTCAACAAAGTAAAGTAACAGTACTCAGAGTTACTGGAATCTACACTTCGATGTCTCCGCAGGGTCGCAAATCGCCCAGACAGACAATCTCGCAATCCCGTCTCCTCTCTACCGGAGAGCCACCAATGTCTCTTCATTGATTGATAAAATGGGTACAACACTTTGCTATGACCTTTCGGTACGTGCGGTATAGGAAAATATAAATTACATGATGCCAATCCGGCGGCCTTACACTGGCACGCATGGTGGACTTGAACCCGCAACACAAACAGAATTAAGGCTTGTCTACGATGCCTTGTATATACATAGTTCTTGCTAATTTGAAGGTTCTAGAGATTTTCTATTTTAGGGAATCCAACATCAGCTTTAGTGTCTCCGGCTCTACTAGTTGTGTGTCAGTTCGAATGGATCTTGCCGCAATGACTGGCTTATCAACATATCAGTCTGCGACTGCAAAAAGGCCTCTTGCAAATAAAAGTCATTAGCAAGGGCTGCATCTCGGCTCAATCTCATTTCAGCAATTTGATTATCAATTCTTGATAGGCGCTCTGCTTGAAAACCTAACTACTTTTCTCTTCGTTCCAGCTCCTGAGCTTGAAATTGAATGGTTTGATAATAAGCATCTCTTTCCTTCTGAAGCCTGTTGGAAGTGATGGCTGGATACACTTAGAAGATCAAGTTGGTGCTGCAAATCCTGCTTCACACCTGCCCTCCTTTCTCTTCAGATATGCTTAGGAGACTCCTTGAGCTTCCAAATGATACCAAGAAACTATATATGTGCTTTACAAATTAATTGTGTAGTAACCAAATCAAAACAGATGATTTTGAACCTTCACAAGTCAAAAAACTTTCTATTCCTGTAATGATACCTGCTCAGTCTTAAGCTTAGTGTGACCAGTACACTTACAATTGGATTAATTCCTTCTGGGAGTATTAAATTAACTTAACAAGCTACCATTAGCAAGTTAAATCACTCCAATTGATAAACTATGCACTGAGAATGATCTTTAGCAAAATCAGAGACACCCCCGACTTTTTAGGATCTACACAGAAAAATACCAGAGACTGCTTCGTCTGCAATTTCTCCCAAATGGCTGAATGGAATGACTTGAAACTTTGTAGTGTTGTAGAATACTTTGAGCTGGTTCCAATGAGCTTTGAATCATCCAATTTGGTTCAGTAGATCTTGAGATATGCCCTGTTGAAGTTGACAGACTTGAGGTAGATGACTCAGAGAAACCAGAGTTGAGAAGTATGAATGTATCTATTGATTAATGTAAATGTACAAGCTCATTAGCATGCCAAGCATAGCTAAATGAGGTGTTGTGGTGTAGGCTAAGATGTAGCACTATCACACACACAGATACAGAAGTAGAATGCCTCGGGAAGTGAGCTCAATGAGTGAGTTAGTCCCGCGAGTTTTTTCCTAGTCTTTTATATGGTATCACTTGAGGTTTGAATTTCAAATTCAAATGTAGGCTCCCTCAAATCTCTCATCTAAATATATGGAGATATTCTCTCCATTCATACCTTCCAAATTCCACGACTTTTGAAGGTAGGTGTGATTACATGAAGTCATATTGACTTTTACATGAGGTAGAAAATAACTAAGCATAGGCATGTGTTCCTATGCTCTTCCTTCAAATGAAATCTTCATGAATTAATCCAAATTCTTGCAAAACCTTCAAGGTTGATATCCAATGCTAAGCTCTCAATGTCCAATCTTTATGTTGAGTCTTCAAGGTACAAATCAATGCCAAGTGTGAAGGCTTGTTTGCACCAACAGCTCCCCCTCAAGCCAAACACTTTGGCTCAAGTCTTCATCTCTAGTCTTCAATTATTTCCTGCAATCCAATCATGGATTTAAACCTGCATAGCTTGTTCCCATCCAGAGCTTTAGTAAGCAAATCTGCACATTGTATATTAGTAGACACATATGATAATTGGATTTCCTTGCTAAGTAATTTCTCCCTCACATAGTGGTAATGAACCTCTATGTGTTTTGTCCTAGCATGATAAATTGGATTAGCTGCTAGGTGAAGAGAACTTGTGTTATCACCAAATATGATTGGTGGCCTTGTGTATAGGCCCAATTCTGAATATAATAGCTTCAACCATATGGCTTCTTGAGTGGCATTGGCTAGCCCTCTGTACTCTGCCTCAGTAGATGATAGAGCTACTGTGGGTTGTTTCTTGGATGACCAAGAAATTGGTTTATCACCTGCAAAGCATATGTAACCAGATGTACTCCTCCTGTCATCCTTGCAACCTGCCCAATCTGCATCTGAGTATACCTTAATGTCAATGTCTGATGAATATGGAAAGTACAAACCATGATTTTGTGTTCCCTTTAGGTACTTTACTATCTTCTTGGCTGCCTCCAAATGTGGTACTCTTGGTTTATGCATAAATTGGCTAAGTACACTATATGATATATCAATCCTGGTTAAGGTAGCATAATTAAGACTACCTACCAAACTTTGGTAACCTGTAATGTCCTTGAGTTCTTCTCCTTCATGTGCACTGAGTTTGTGGTTGACTTCCATAGGAATGTTTGAGACTTTAGCTTCCTGCAAATTAAACTTTTTGACCATGTCCTGAATGTACTTCTTCTGAGTAATAAAGATACCTGAATTTGTATAGACCAATTCAAGTCCTAGGAAATACTTCAATAATCCAAGATCATTGATCTTGAATTCCTTCATCATTTGTCCTTTGATGTGTCTAATTCCTTGAACATCATTTCCTGTAATAATGATGTCATCAACATAGACACACAAGTATATTACCTCTGAATTGTTCCTCTTTATAAACAATGAAGTGTCTGCTTTACTCATCACAAATCCTTGATCTAGGAGATAGGTTGTCAACCTGTAATTCCATGCTCTAGGTGCCTGTTTCAATCCATACAGAGCCTTCTTCAATTTACAAACATGATTTACCTTATTTGGATCTTCATAGCCAGGTGGTTGTGACATGTAGACCTCTTCAGATATCCATCCATTCAAGAATGCATTCTTCACATCCAATTGGTACATGTTCCAATTCTTGGATGCAGCTACACTCACCATAACTCTGATAGTTGGCATCTTGGCCACAGGAGAAAATGTCTCCTCATAATCAATGCCTTGGGTTTGTGCAAAACCCTTGGCTACCAACCTAGCTTTATACCTATTTATTGTACCATCTGAGTTCCTCTTGAGTTTGTAGATCCATCTGGATCCTATCACCTTCATGGAGTCCTTCTTGGGTACCAAGTCCCAAGTATCACTCTCCTTGAGAGCCTCCATTTCTTCATCCATTGCTTCCTTCCATTCTGGTTTAGTGATTGCTTCTTCAAATGTACCTGGTTCTTCATTCAAGATATCCTTTGCAAGATATACAGAGTGCTTGGTTACAAGTGAAGTATCATATCCATACCTAATAGGTTTCTTCTTTTCTCTTTGAGATCTTCTCATAGCTTGAGTTGAGGATTCTGGATTGTCTTCTAATTGCTTCATCTTCATCTTCCCTTTGGATTTCCAAGCCTTGAACTCTTCAATGTTGATGGTGTCTTCATCATCTGAGCTTGTGTCCTCTTTCTGAGTTGGTTCTTGCCTGATAAGCTTTGGAAAGTCTTCTTCCATATCATAAGGTAGGCTAACTTTCCTGCACTCATTTTCATACCATGAATCATTTTCATCAAATATAACATCTCTGCTTACCTTGAAGCCTTTGTTTGAGGGGTTATAGAACCTGTATCCTTTCTGATTCAAATCATAACCAATGAAGATACACTTTTCAGCCTTAGGGTCTAGCTTTCCCCTTACCTGTGAGGGAATATGCACATATGCAACACACCCAAAGATTTTGCAATGATCCAGAGATGGTCTCTTACCATGCCAAGCCTCATAGGGTGTCATTCCATCAAGTGTCTTTGATGGCAACCTGTTGATTAAGTATGTGGCAGTAGATACACTCTCTGCCCAAAGATAATTTGGTAGTTTTTTCTCATTAAGCATAGACCTAGCTGTCTCTACAATGAGTCTATTCCTTCTCTCAGCTACCCCATTTTGTTCAGGTGAGTACCTTGTAGTAATCTCCCTCTTGATGCCTCTTTCCTGCAAGAAATCTTCAAAGTCATTGGAGAAGTATTCTCCACCACCATCTGACCTTAGCCTCTTCAAATATCTACCTGTTTGATTCTCAACTAATGCAAGATACCTTTTGAAACAATTAAATACTTCATCTTTATGTTTCATGAAGTATAAGACATTCCATCTACTATAGTCATCAATAAAGGACACATAGTACCTTGATCCAGATATAGATGGCTCCTTGCTAGGTCCCCAAACATCTGTATGCACCAATTCCAGATAATCTTCATGCATAAAACCTTTCTTGGTATAGGGCAATCTGTGTGACTTACCAAATTGACAAGCCCCACACTTGTATATCATGTGTTGCTTGGATACATTAGGTATCCCAAGCACACATTGATCCCTGCTCATTTGTTTTATGGTCCTCTCTCCAATGTGACCTAATCTCTTGTGCCACATCTCCAATTCTGATAGGGTTTGGTCCTTGTAGTTGTACAATGCAATATTCTTAGTATCCTCAAGTTCAAAGGTAAACAGTCTACCTGATTTCTCTCCCTTGGCTATCCTTCTGAATCCATGTCTTGGATCCTCCACATATGCACCATGTTGAGTGAACCTGACCTGAAGACCTTTTTCAACAATCTGACCTACACTCATAAGATTCTTGGTGATTGTTGGAACATACAACACTCTGCTTAGTAAATTCTGATTACCATCACTTGTTTTGACATTGCCTACTTTAACAACTGAATGTTTAGTGTCATCACCTGTCTGCACTTGGTGCTTGCCTTTGGGTTCTTCCAAATCAGAGAGTAAGGCAACATTTCCAGCTACATGGTTAGAGCAACCTGAGTCAATATAGAACAAATGATCATCATTGATACCTGATTTAGATGTCATGTTCATGATCAACAAGGAATCATCTTGATCCTCTGCATAATTGTTGTAATCCTTTCTGTTCCTGTATCCACCTTGATAATTGCTATTGTGATTGTAGCTATTGTTGTAATTATTGTTGTAGCCATGGTAGCCTTGAGATTGATTGAATCTGCCTCTGCCTTGAGAGTATCCTCCTCTTTGGTGACCTCTTCCTCTTTGGTTCTTGTAGTTTTTGTAGCATTCATCTGTAGTATGGTTAGACAA
Organism: Ceratopteris richardii; assembly: GCA_020310875.1. Lineage (NCBI taxonomy): Eukaryota > Viridiplantae > Streptophyta > Polypodiopsida > Polypodiales > Pteridaceae > Ceratopteris > Ceratopteris richardii. The sequence goes on from CM035437.1 coordinate 88,412,453, forward strand.
GCCACAAATATTGCATGGAGATTGATTGTAGGGTCTCCCCCTACCTGACTTACCTCCTCTGCCGCTACCTCTAGAAGATCTACCTCTCCCTGCATAATTTGCTTGGGAGGTAGAGCCTTCTTCATCAACCTTCTTGCTTTTACCCTTGTCTTTAGTCTTCTTATCAGTATATAGGGCAGAGGGATTGTTACCTTTTGATTGCTCTCCATTCTTTGTGATCTTTGCTTCATGTGTAAAGAGTTGTCCAATCAGAGTTGTTAGATCAGGTGCTTGGATGTCCATGTATAAGTCCATTGCTGTGGTAAAGCTCTCCCATTTGTCATCTGCCTTTAATCCATTGATCACTTGTCTGACTATCTGCTCTTCCTCAATTTCTTCTCCAACACTTGCAAGTTGATCTGCAATGTCCTTGACTTTGGTAACAAAATCTGAGACACATTGTTTTGATTGCTTCCTAAGAGTTGTAAACTCAATCCATAGCTGATTCTTTCTGGCCCTTGTGCTTGATGAAAAGTATGTTGACAAGGTTTCCCAAGTCTCTTGGGAAGTCTTACAATTCCTTACATGAGGTAGAAGGAAGTCAGAGATAGAGTTTAGAAGATATGACCTTGCCAAAGCATCTTTTGCACACCATTGATTTAGCCTCTCATGTTCATCCTTTGTAGGTAGGCCTCTGGTCTTGAATGAGGGCAACTCCTCATCTCCTGATATGTATCCATACAAGCTTCTCCCTTGTAGATAAGTCTTCATTCTCAATGACCAAGCCTGGTAATTATTTCTATCCAATTTGTCAATGAAGGAAGGGAAACCATCACCCATGATTACCTTATTTGCTCTGATACCACTGTTGGAAGTGATGGCTGGATACACTTAGAAGATCAAGTTGGTGCTGCAAATCCTACTTCACACCTGCCCTCCTTTCTCTTCAGATATGCTTAGGAGACTCCTTGAGCTTCCAAATGATACCAAGAAACTATATATGTGCTTTACAAATTAATTGTGTAGTAACCAAATCAAAACAGATGATTTTGAACCTTCACAAGTCAAAAAACTTTCTATTCCTGTAATGATACCTGCTCAGTCTTAAGCTTAGTGTGACCAGTACACTTACAATTGGATTAATTCCTTCTGGGAGTATTAAATTAACTTAACAAGCTACCATTAGCAAGTTAAATCACTCCAATTGATAAACTATGCACTGAGAATGATCTTTAGCAAAATCAGAGACACCCCCGACTTTTTAGGATCTACACAGAAAAATACCAGAGACTGCTTCGTCTGCAATTTCTCCCAAATGGCTGAATGGAATGACTTGAAACTTTGTAGTGTTGTAGAATACTTTGAGCTGGTTCCAATGAGCTTTGAATCATCCAATTTGGTTCAGTAGATCTTGAGATATGCCCTGTTGAAGTTGACAGACTTGAGGTAGATGACTCAGAGAAACCAGAGTTGAGAAGTATGAATGTATCTATTGATTAATGTAAATGTACAAGCTCATTAGCATGCCAAGCATAGCTAAATGAGGTGTTGTGGTGTAGGCTAAGATGTAGCACTATCACACACACAGATACAGAAGTAGAATGCCTCGGGAAGTGAGCTCAATGAGTGAGTTAGTCCCGCGAGTTTTTTCCTAGTCTTTTATATGGTATCACTTGAGGTTTGAATTTCAAATTCAAATGTAGGCTCCCTCAAATCTCTCATCTAAATATATGGAGATATTCTCTCCATTCATACCTTCCAAATTCCACGACTTTTGAAGGTAGGTGTGATTACATGAAGTCATATTGACTTTTACATGAGGTAGAAAATAACTAAGCATAGGCATGTGTTCCTATGCTCTTCCTTCAAATGAAATCTTCATGAATTAATCCAAATTCTTGCAAAACCTTCAAGGTTGATATCCAATGCTAAGCTCTCAATGTCCAATCTTTATGTTGAGTCTTCAAGGTACAAATCAATGCCAAGTGTGAAGGCTTGTTTGCACCAACAAAGCCCAGCTATCTCCTTCTGAAGTTGAATTGGAAGACTTGTCTGTGATTTTAGGGGCAAAATTCGCCTGAAACAAATCGGCAGTTACGGCCTGGAGTTCTGCATTAGTTTGCTTAGCTAAAGTAGCCATCCCTTGTCCTCTCTGCATGACCTCATCAAGTTGGATTCGAGCTTCTTCCAACAAATTTCCAATTGCCACTCAAGTGTCTTCTTTATCCTGTACCAGCTGATTTAACTGCTTAATCTCTTCATCATGAGCAATTAACAAAACATCCTTTGCTTTTAACTTTGCCAATGTTGCATCGCGTTGAGCAATTAATGTATCTTGTTCTGCAAGCCTAGCTTGAAGATGCTGAAGTTGCATCTGCAAAGCATGGTTTTCTACTTTAACGACATCTGCTTCTTCCTGTAGTGGGGCAATATCAGCCTCCAAAACATCAACTTTATGCTGCAGCTCCTGTCGGATATTATCAGCGGCCATCTTTAGTTGCATTGGTAATTGCTGCGAGAATTGGATCAACAATCAACCCATAGATTCGAGTTCATGAAACATCAGGGTTGGAGCAGGAAGGGTAGGAAGGGATTGGGATGTAGAAGCAGAGAACAGATGAGGGGAAGAGGGTGGAGAATAGGTGGGAGAAGAAGATGGAGAAGGGGGTGCGTCGAGAACAATAGGTTGGACTGGAACAATTGGCTCAACAATGTTCATGGTGGAAGGAAGTGGGGTAAGAAGATTAGGCACCAACACTATTCGGGTGGTCTGCTGCTTTGTCGCTTTCGTTCTGGCAATCATAGCGTCAACCAGAGCAATCACTTCATTGAGAATCTCTATAATAATGGCTTGAACAGCATCTTGATTCTACTGATGAGAATCCTCTCGAGAAGAAATTTCTTCAGAGTCGGTGGTGGAAGTACTTTGTTCCTGCTGCTGGATTGGAGAAGAATGGACGGAAGAATCAACATGGATGGAAGTGGCGGTGTTGTGGAAGACCTCTTCTTCATGTCCGGTGTTGGATCCTTGCACCTGGCTCTCAGACGGACTTATACGGCTGCATTTCCGACGAAGAAGTTGAAAAAGATTTGCATCATCATCTTCGAGCATCTGAGTAGACTCTTCATGCAATAGGAATGGAGCATTTGGCGGGGGTTGCGCGGCTTGAATGGCTGGAAAAAGAAAAGTGAGGATATGGGGAAGATGTGATCGTGGAAGATCACCCTTATTAACTTGTTTAATAACCGTAACACATTCACGATGAATGCGCCCGAAATAAAAAGATGCAAAATTGACAGACTCGCGAGAAGTAGTATCTATCATCGAGTAGAAGGGACGCGAGATCCCGTAGGTACGTTTTTGCAAATTCAGTATAGCAACTAAAAATTGCAATACGGTACGCTCCGGATCAGGTCGACACAGAATGGCGTACTCATTAGATGAGTGCTGTGGGAATAACACTGTCATGGTGGCTATAGAAAGTAGAGGACCATTCTCCAATCCATCCCGAGGAAGTCGGAAGGCATCGGCGAACAAAGCCAAAGTGATCACGACTCATGACGGTAAACAAAGGATAGGCCAACTCTGCTCTGTAGCAGGTGTGGCAGCGATAGTGGAAATAATTTGCGCATAAAATGGTTGACACTCCACTCAATGCCAAGGCAATTCAGCAAAGTTCAAAAGGCCACGAATACGCAAATACTCACTCACTTCAAGAGTGAGTCCTTCACGGAATGTAGCGACATTGGCTAGTGCTTCCATGACGCGCACGAGGACACAAGAACACAGAAAACAAAGAACGCAAAAACACACAGACACAATAGTGATTATCAGTAAAAGGAACAAGATTAAGTAGACACACAGGCAACATGAGGTGATCGAAAACCCTAATCATCGCGCGGTAGAGAAATGATAACCTTTATAATTATGGCGGCATGCATGAGCATAAACAGTAACACATGGCGGCGAATAATCATATTTAGATAGCAAAACGAGGAGATTTACGGTCTGTGTTCAACCGATTACGGAAATAAAAACAAAATAGGTGACATGCGGGAAAACGAGGAACACGTCAGCGGTGATCAGGTGGTTGGCTATATGGGCGTAGCTTTGAACCATTAATTACTTTGGAAAGAGGAACTCCGGTCAAGGTAGTCAACCAAAAAGTAGATGGTCCCACTTGCTCACTAATCTGGTAAGGACCGAACCACCGTAATTTAAATTTTCTAGTAGAACAATTTGCTTTAGCATTATAAAATAACACAAGCTGGCCCACCGTAAACACAAAAGTTTTGAGGAAACGATCATGGGTATGGGCTTGCCACAACTGAACTTCTTGGAGAACCAGCAAACTTTCCCAGCGATGTTCATCCAAGGCTCGGAGTGCTTCCAACCGAAATGGCAAAGAGTCTTCGGGCAGCAATTTCTGAGTTAGGGCCACGCGTAGGCTTGGCAATACTACCTCCATCGGCGGGATTGCTTCCAACCCATGAGCAAGCTTGAATGGGGTCATTCCGGTTGCCACTTTGTATGTAGTCCGGTATGCCCATAAAACCGTGGGTAGTAGCTGGTCCCTGATGGTTCTTACCTGCTCTGATACCACTGTTGGTGCAGCGCTTATTGTGGAATTCGCTTACACCACAGAAACTAAGCTAGAGTGATGTTAGAACACCTCTATAATCATCTGTAGCTTACCAAATTTTCTGAAACTGAAAACTTATAACTGTATCTAGTGAACACAAAAAATTCACTTTATAGAAAGCTTCACGTTTACTTCAAGCTTCAATTTTGAACTGATTTACTTCAGTTTTTTACACTACTGTATTTTCTTATAGTTAAACAATCTTTGCGTTACTTAACTTTGTCAAAACTGTGTTTTGAACTTACCAAAATTTCACCAGAACTTCACACGACTATCACTGGACTCTTACCGGAATATCACCGGAATCAACTGCAATTCTGTTTGTAATTACTTCAAATGTGTATACATGAAATAAGGAAGTGATACGTGAACTTCCTTCACTGAATAAACTCTATCTGAAGTTTAAGTAAAACTTCATCAGTTCTGGATGCTTCTTTCCGGTCAGACTTTGTATTGTGTACAAGTTCCATTTCACAAAAGTCTTTTGATCAGTTTATAGTAGAGATGTCTAGCTACAAGATAAGCTATCTCTCATACAAAACTTTACTTTGTACTTTGAGATCTAACTCATAGAAGTACCGGAAAAACATTTACTGAGAAAACTGTAACTGTTAACTAACTTTTCACAGTAACATGAAATCTCTCAGATTTCTTCACATACGAAGAATGCACTCAAACTTCCACATGAACATGTGTTTTCTATAGAGAAGATGTGTACAAAAATAGCTTGGCCTCACTTTTCTCATAGCTATGAGAACTCTCCTATACTGAGTAGTTTCTCCTTACCATCTCTCTTAGATGAATACCTGACATTTCAAGTTCTGTTATTCATCTCTACATATGCAATCTCTGGCATCTTCTATATCTCTATATCTGCTATAGGTGCGCTCTCTCATATATGCACATAACATCTATCTATCTCTGCTCTCTTATATACAATTTGATCCGGTTTCAACAAACTTTAATTCTGGAAGTTTCTACGCTGTATATTACAGTCGTGAATTTGTCCCTTCACTAAGGCTTTGATTTTTCTCCTGAATGCTTTGTTTCTGCTTTCCTTTGCCTTTATGTCATTATGTATAATTAGTGAGTGACTCTCCAACAGCTCCCCCTCAATCACTAATTTGCATCTTCCAGTCTTTCATATATTCTTCTTTTCTTTTATACCTGCCATTTCTTTGAATCTACTTGTCTTTATTCCATCCAAGCTTTTTGTCAGAATATCTGCAATCTGATCTTTTGTAGGAGTGAATACCAATTCAATCTCCTTCTCCATTACCTTTTCCCTCAGGAAATGATATTGAATCTCTATGTGTTTTGTTCTTGCATGAAATAATGGATTTGGTGCAAGATACAACGAACTCATATTATCTCCATGTATGATAGGTATACCTTGATCAATACCCATGCTTTTGAACAAGGTCTACATCCATATCACTTCTTTAGCTGCTTCCACAAGTCCTTTATATTCTGCTTCTGTTGACGATAAAGCTACTGTGTGTTGCTTCTTTGAACACCAGCTTACAAGCTTATCTCCTAGATATATCATATACCCATGTGTTGACCTTCTGTCATCTTAACTTCCTGCCTAGTCCGAGTCACTATATGCTTTCATCTTTATATCTGACGTATAAGGATAATATAATCCTTCCTTTATAGTTCTTTTAATATATCTAAGAACTCTTGTCCTGCAACCCAATGTTGATCCTTCGGACAATGCATGAACTGTGATAGAACTCCCATTGCATAATTGAGATCCGGTCTTGTTAGCGTAGCATAAATTAAGCTTCCCACTAATGACTGATACTTCCTCATATCTTTAAACTCTGCACCACTATATTTGCTGAGTTTATGATTTACTTCAAACGGTTTAGGAGATACCTTTCTTGCAAAACATATATACCATGATCTGTATATGTAACTTCCATTCCAAGAAAATATGATAATTTTCCTAGATCACTGATCTTGAACTCTTTTTCAAGCAGTTTCTTTACCTCTTTGATTCCTTCATCTGAGGTTCCTGTGATTATTATGTCATCTACATAAATACAAATGTAGATCATACCTTCATCTGTTTTCTTGATCAATAGACTTGCATCTGCCTTTGAGCTTTGGTATCCAAGGTCATTGAGATACTTCACAAGTCTGTAATTCCAAGCTCTTGGAGCTTGTTTCAGTCCATAGAGAGCTCTTCTCAATCTCTAAACATGGTTTGGATAACTAGAACTTACGAACCCTTCAGGTTGTTCCATGTAAACCTCATCTGATATATATCCATTCAGAAATGCATTCTTAATATCTAGCTGACTTAGCTTCCATCCTTTTGATGCTACTATAGCAATCAATGTCCTTATGGTTGACATCTTTGCCACCGGACTAAACATCTCATCATAGTATATGCCATATGTTTGAGCATAACCTTTGACAACCAGTCTAGCTTTGTATCTGGCTATCCTTCCATTTGCAAGCTTCTTGACTTTGTAAACCCATTTGTTTCCAATCACTTTCTTACCATTTGGTTTTGGAACAAGTTCCCAAGTATTATTCTCCTCCAGCGCATTGAACTCTTCTTTCATCGCTTCTTCCCAATTTTTCTTACCTTTTGCTTCACTATAATTCAGAGGTTCTTCATCCTCCTTTACTAAGTAAGCATAGTTTTTCTGAGTCAAATAAGAAGTATCATAGGAATACCTTGTCGGTTGTTTCCTTACTCTGTTTGACCTTCTTGGTTCAAACTCTTCATGTGTATCTGAATACACATCTTCATCAAATCTTGATTCATCTTCATTTCTCATACATGATTCGATCCTGGACGTACTTGCCTTCATATAATCTTCATCTCCATTCACCTGCATATGTGATTTACCTTTTTCATTTCTTCTTATCTCTTCTTCAAGTGTTTCAACACTATGCTCTTTATCTGTATACCAGCTCTTTCCTTCATCAAATGTCACATCTCTGGAAATAGTAAACTGTTTGGTTAGAGGAATCCATAACCTATAACCCATCTGCTTTTCATCATATCTGATGAACACATATTTTTCAGCTTTTGGTTCAAGCTTATGTCTCAACTGTGATGGTACATAAGCATAAGCAACTGATCCAAACACTTTACAATGATCAAGTGTTGGTTTCTTGCCCCACCAAGCTTCATAAGAGGTCATCCCATTTAAAGTTGTACATGGTAATCTATTTACCAGGTATGTAGCTGTATTTACAGCCTCAGCCCAAAGATAGTTTGGACAATTCTTCTCCTTTAGCATTGCTCTTGCAAACTCAACTAGAGTTCGGTTTCTTCTTTCTGCTACTCCATTTTGTTGCGGTGTATACCTGCAAGTTATTTCCCTTTTCATACCTGCATTCCACAGATAATCATTAAACTCTCGAGAAAAAATATTCTCCTCCTCCATCAGACCTTAGTCTTTTGAGTTTCTGTCTTGTAAGTCTTTCAGCATATGCATCAAAATGTCTGAATGCTCCAAACACTTCTGATTTCTCTTTCAAAACATAAAGAGTTTTCCATCTTGTTGCATCATCAATGAAAAGAACATAGTACCTTGAAGCACTGATAGATCCTTCTTTCGTTGGTCCCCATACATCTGTATGTATGAGCTCTAGCACACCATCATGTTTGTAACCATTTTTCTGAAATGGTAACCTGTGGGCTTTTCCCATCTGGCAGGCTTCACATTTGTGAATCATATGTTGGTTCTTCATGTTTGGTAATCCTCTCACAGACTGTTTCTCTATCATAACTTTGATTCCCTTTTCATTAAAATGTCCTAACCTCTTATGCCAGAGGTCTAGTTCTGTAAATACCTAATCACCATGTGTGATCAAGGCTTGACCAACATTCCCTTGCACTTTAAGAGTAAAAAGTATACCTTCCTTTTTACCATGGACAATCTGTTTGTATCCATTCTCTGGATCTTCAACAAATACTGCTTCATTTGCAAACCAAACTTGAAAACCTTTTTCTACTATCTGACCCACACTGATCAGATTCTTGGGAATTGTTGGAACATACAAAACATTTGTTAGCAGGTCAGCTCCATTCTTACATTTTACTTTTCCAATTGACCTTACATTATGTTTTGTGTTATCACCTGTCTGTACTATATGATTTGAAATACCTCCCTCAAGTTCTGATAATAATTCTATATTTCCTGACAAGTGATTTGAACAACCAGAGTCAATATATAATACCTTGAGGTCTTCATTTTCTGATGTACTTATTGAGTTCATCATCAACGTCGTATGATCATCATTCTGTGTATCATTCGCATAGTTGTAGTAGGTAGTGTTGTGAGACTGATTCTGTCCCCAACTTCTTGCTCCACCTCTACCATATCTGCCTCTTTGGCTTTGTCTTCCTCTTTGATATCTTTCGCTTCTGCCTCTACTATTGTTATTCTGATTCTGACTTGATCCTTGAGAATTATGCAAGCAATCATGAGCCAAATGATTGCTTAATCCGCGGATCCAGCAAGACTTCTTCTGATTACCTCTACCTTTTGTATTACCTCTTTTATTTCTGACATTACCTCGTCCTCTTGCATAATTTTCTTGATTAGTCCCTTCTTCTTCATCTTTTTATTTACCTTTATCACCTCTCTTCTTATTCTTTGTGTACATAGCCGAACTATGTCCTTTTTCTCCATCTGTCTTCAAATCTTGCTCAAACGTTAGCATTAGTCCAAGCAACTGATTTAAATCTGGTACAAAATGATTTAAAGAGAGTTCAGTTGAGAGTACGAAAGGTTTCCACCTTTCATCTCCTCTCAAACCTGTAAGCACTTGCACTATTAACCTGTGGTCTTTGATATCTTCACCAATCGATCCAAGATTGTCTGCCAAGTCCTTCATCTTAGTGACATAATCACTAATGCTTTGACTTTGCTTTTTCTTGAATGTTGTGAACTCCGACCATAAGCTAGCCTTTCTAGCTTTCGTAGTATTTTGGAAGTGATCTTCCAACTCTCTCCATATATCTTCTACTTTCTCCATACCTCTAATGTGTGGTAGTAGATTATCTGTAACAGTATTATAGATATATGCTCTTGCCGTTGCATCTTTCTTCTGCCACAACTTCAAGACTTCTAATTCTTCTTTCTTCGGTTGACTATCATCTTCGAAAGTCGGCTTCTTTTCTTCTCCTGTCACATATATCATTAAGTCCTTACTCATAAGTAAGGCTTCCATGCGCATTACCCATGCCGGATAATTATCTATGTCCAATTTATCAATTGAGATATGATCTGCCATGATCTTCTTGTTTCTGTTACTTCCGGTGAGTGTAATGTTAAAAGGTTTTACCTTTTACAAATCTTTACCCTTGAGAATTACTTCGAAACGTTTCTTGATGCCGTTTGTTGTTGATCACCTCAGCTTTCACCTTCCTTTATGAGAATTCTTCAAATTCTCTTTCCATTTCTTCTTCTGAGAAACCTTTTCTGCTCTTTAGAACCTTTTCTGTTCTGGTACCACTTTTGGATCTTATCACTCTGATATCACTGATGGATCTTACCTGCTCTGATACCACTGATGGTTCTTACCTGCTCTGATACCGCTATTGGTGCAGCTCTTATTGCGGAATTCGCTTACACCACAGAAACTAAGCTAGAGTGATGTTAGAGCACCTCTATAATCATCTAGCAAATTTTCTAAAACTGAAAACTTATAACTGTATCTAGTGAACACCAAAAATTCACTTTACAGAAAGCTTCACGTTTACTTCAAGCTTCAATTCTGAACTCATTTACTTCAGTTTTTTACACTACTGTATTTGCTTATAGTTAAACAATCTTTGCGTTACTTAACTTTGTCAAAACTGTGTTTTGAACTTACCAAAATTTCACCGAAACTTCACCGGACTGTCACTGGACTCTTATCGGAATATCACCGAAATCAACTACAATTTTGTTTGTAATTACTTCAAATGTGTATACATGAAATAAGGAAGTGATATGTGAACTTCCTTCACTGAATAAACTCTATCTGAAGTTTAAGGAAAACTTCATCAGTTCTGGATGCTTCTTTCCGGTCAGACTTTGTACTATGTACAAGTTCCACTTCACAAAAGTCTTTTGATCAGTTTATAGTAGAGACGTCTAGCTACAAGATAAGCTATCTCTCATACAAAACTTTACATTGTACTTTGAGATCTAACTCATAGAAGTACCGGAAAAACATTTACTGAGAAAACTGTAACTGTTAACTAACTTTTCACAGTAACATGAAATCTCTCAAATTTCTTCACATACAAAGAATGCACTCAAACTTCCACATGAACATGTGTTTTCTATTAGAGAAGATGTGTACAAAAATAGCTTGGCCTCACTTTGCTCATAGCTATGAGAACTCTCCTATACTGAGTAGTTTCTCCTTACCATCTCTCTTAGATGAATACCTAACATTTCAGGTTATGTTATTCATCTCTACATATGCAATCTCTGGCATCTTCTATATCTCTATATCTGCTATACGTGTGCTCTCTCATATATGCACATAACATCTATCTATCTCTGCTCTCTTATATACAATTTGATCTGGTTTCAACAGACTTTAATTCTGGAAGTTTCTACGCTATATATTACAGTCGTGAATTTGTCCCTTCACTAAGGCTTTGATTTTTCTCCTGAATGCTTTGTTTCTGCTTTCCTTTGCCTTTATGTTGTTATGTATAATTAGTGAGTGAATCTCCAACAGTCCCATCGTTCTAGAGATTCTAAGATCAACTCACGGAGCATATTCAACAGTATCTTGTTGGTGCTTTCAGCCAAACCATTAGCATGCGGATAGTATGGTGAACTGAATTTATGCAGAATTTGAAAAGTGTGAGTTAGTACTCGCATTAAATTGTTGGAAAAATGTGTTCCTTGGTCGGTCACAAGTTCCAGAGGTAATCCATAACACGGGAATACGTCCTTTATCAGGCATTTTGCCACCGAAACAGCTGTGGCGAACCGTAAAGCCCAAGCTTCCGCCCACCTGGTGGCATAATCCGTACAAGTCAGTATATATCGATTGTTGCTAAGGGTTGCTGGTGGTGATATTGGTCCAATAAAATCGAGCCCCCACTTCTGAAAGGGTTCCAAAGGTAAGACAGGTTGCAGAGGAAAGAAGTGTCACTGTAATGGCTGTCTAGATTGTTGACAGGTATCACACTGCTACACAAACTCGATCACATCTTTGTACATTGTAGGCCACCATAGCCCACTTTGCAGAATTTTACGGTGAGTAAGATCAGTTGCGAAATGTCCACCCGAGGGTAATGAATGAGCCATAGCAATAACCTATTCGGATTCATGTGGTGGGATACAGCGAAGTAAAACACCAGTATGATCCATGTAGTACAGTTGACCTACAATCAACCAGAATCTACGACTGTAAACTGCAAATTTCCATCGCAAAGTAGGGGGGATATGAGGAGGAAGGCACCTGTCAGTTAGAAAAGTGAGTAATGTATCGTAGTATGTAGGAGGAACAAGAGGCTTGGGAGATTCTTCAATAGTTGACTCCGTAGTGTAAATTGTCGGTGTAGTGTCAACTCCCACCGGAGCTTCACCGGAATCCAACCGAGATAGAAAATCCACCAATGCATGTGTTGTGCCGGGTCGATGAATAACTTCATAATCCAATTCCTGTAATAATAAAACCCATCGAGCCAAGTGACCACCTAAATGTTGCTGCCGGAATAAATACACAAGTGCGGCATGATCCACGTGAAAGGTGAATTTTCGGCCCAACAAATAATGCCGGAATTTCTTCACAGAGTACACCAACCCGAGACATTCTCTTTCGGTCACTGAATAATTTCTTTCAGCAGGGGCTAATCGGCGGCTTGCATAATATACAGGCTGAAACCATTTGTCAGTTTTCTGCATTAGAACGCTGCCAATAGCTATGTCCGATGCATCCACAAAGACATGGAACAGACGGTCCCAATCAGGTGGTTGCAAAATGGGGGCCTGCGTCAATAACACCTTTAAACGATCAAATGCATTTTGGCACTTTGGAGTCCATTCGTACGGCCGTGGAGGACTAGTCATAAGTCGATTAAGTGGTGTTGCTAAATGATCTAACCATCGTAAATGTCTGCCATGCCACCGGATTTGACCCAAGAAGTGCATAGCTTCTTTCGGTGTTGTAGGGACTGGAGCCTCCAACACAGCTACAACTTTATCCGGATCAACTTGTATTCCTTGTGCAGAGATAATATGTCCGAGTAGTTTGCCACAAGATACCACAAAAACTGACTTTGTCAGATTCAAGGATAATCGGTATTCGCGACATTTTTCAAAGCAGCACCATAAATGATACAGGTGCACCACAATCTTGCCAAATAAGGAAAAGTCGTCCAAATATACTTGCATAAAAGTAGTCAGGTAGGGTGAAAAGACTTCTTGCATACATCCTTGAAACGTACTTGGAGCATTCCTTAACCCAAACCACATTACCATACAAGCATAAACACCCCAGTTTGTGATAAAGGTTGTTTTAGGTATGTCCTATTCTGCCATCCTCACCTGGTTATAACCACTGTAACCATTCAAAAATGAATACATCTGGTGCCCTGCCACCCGGTCGAGCATTGTGTCCAGAAAGGGAAGAGGAAATGGATCCGGTACAGTGGCAACATTCAGTTTTCGGTAATCAACATAGATGCGCAGTTGTTTATTTTTCTTCGAAACGATCATGATTGGACATATCCATTCAGCATGCTTGATTGGTATGATGAATCCCACCTTCAGTAACCGATCAAGTTCTGCTTTGACCTGTGCTACATAATTGGGGTTCATTCGGTAACTGGACTGTTTGATTGGCCTCGCCTCCGGTTTGAGCACTACCCGATGTTGATAAATCGGCGGGTCCAGACCTTTCATATCTCGATAGTCCCAAGCAAAAACATCGGAGAACTCACGCAGGAGTCGTATCAAATCATCTTGAAATGTCTCTGATAATCCTGCATTAATCTTAACAGGTTGCGGGTTGACCTCATCACCCAAATTATATGTTACTAACTGATCTTCTCGCACATAAAATTATCGAGGTTTTACCAGATCATCAGTTGACTGCAAAATTTGATGTAAGGTGGCTCCATCCATAGCAACACTATCATCTGCAGCTGCATCTCTAGTCACTGGTACCACCGTGCAAGCAGTCGGACTCCACTTGTCTACGATCGACTGGAGATCTACAATACCTTATGTGATCAGATCCTTATTGGTCTTCAGAAATGCCTCTTCCTCGTCATCAGATAAGCCTTCCAACATGTGGACCGGCTCCGCTACATATGGTCTTGCATGAAGCTTGCAGGGCTGCATGGCATCCAATTTGACTACATATTTACGGTGGTTATCTTTGAAAGTTAACTCCTGTGCGGACCAATCCTGTACCACTTTGGCTTGTTTCAACCATGGTCGATCGAAAAGTAGATTGTAGTCGAGGCTGGATTCTGGTAGTTCGAGAACTACAAAAGTCATTTTAAACGTGATACCCTACAAGGTAATCGGAATATTTCGTACTAGTCCCACCGGATGGACTTGGGATTGGTCTTCCATTCGTACAAAAAATTGTACGGGCTCGATTTGGGTCCACCCCAATTGCTTGCAGAGAGCTGCCGTTGCAATATTCACACCGCCATCAATTAACACTTGAGTAATCTTGTGATTTTTATGCTAGACAGTGATCAATGGGACTAAATGATCCATCGTAGAATCAGCTTCCGGTTGTATTGTGGCAGTCGCCGGAGTACAGGAAGTTCCAGGACTAACCTGTTCTTGGAATTGTTGCCTGACTCCTGGCACTAAGGCGAGCAATTGTCCCAAAGGGAGTGTAATTGAAGCCTTGTCTAGAATTCCCATACCGGATCGGTGGAATCGTACTTCTCACCGATTCTGATGATGATTCTATTGTTGCTAGGGTAGTAGTTTGTTCATTTGCTCTTGCCTTAGGCAGGGGAACCTGTGCTACCAGAATTGGATCAAGAAACACCACTAGCTCTTTGGTTGTCCATTGACTAGCCCTTATATACATTCAATGCTGCTCGCGGATACCAAGCTCAAACACCTTAGCGGCGGGTTGTAACTGCTTACCCGATCGAGTCTGAACCGCTGCTGCTTGTGATTCAGCTGGTGAAATATAGAACATGTTGGTCATTGGGTTCTGTCACTCCTTCTTCCTTTTGTCGTACTCTGCTGCATCCTTGCAAAACCTACGAATGTGGCCAATCTCGCTGCAAAAATGACATCGAGGTGGTGGAAGAGAAGTACCTTCCGCTGATGTACCTGCTTGCCATCGATTTGAATAAAAATTGGTGTTCCACTGACTCCAGTAATTCCTATATCCTTGGGACTAGTTGGATCGCATCTATGGTGGCACGTAATGGGCTGCTGGCTGACCTGGTTGTTGGATAATAGTGTTTACAGTTGCTCACCCTTGCACCTTGGCATTATACGCACAAGTTTTTGTTGAGTGTCTGGTTGTGTTGCAGATGGCACAATACATCTGGTTAAGGGCATAGGTAGCACTGGTGTGCCCTGGATTTTTGCACTTGGTGCAATACATCTGTTTAGCCAGATCATCTGTTACGTTCTTACTAGCCTTCAACCACTCCAAGTCTTCGGTGAATCCCCCAACTTTATGCTCTAGTTGTAGGGCCATCACAATAACAGCATCTAGTGTCATAGCCCCCACACAGCGGATGATCATAATTTATCTTAACTGTGGGGTCAAACCGTTAATGAACCACTCGGTTATAACATCATCCGGTAGATTAGCATGTGCCGGAGGCAATTGTCTTAAGTGAGTTCTAAATAAGGTTGCATATTCTTGAACAGTTTGGTGTGGCTTCTACCGATTGTTCTGCAAATAGTCGAAGATTTCAGCATGATTCTTCTTCAATCGGAACCTCTGTAAAAACGCGTCCCTCACAGCATCATAGTTAACGAAATGATTAATATCATACTCAGTCAACCATCTAGCTGCTTCATTAACTAAGGTGGCCTGAAATACGATGGCCTTGTATGCCGGGTCGGGTGGATGGTTCAGCACTGCATAACTTATCTCAAAGGTGCACACATGTGCATAAGGATCGTCCCTTGGAAATCCACCGAACTTTGTGTAAGTCACCCCTGTTGGAACCGATCGAAGTGGGAGTGGCTATTGCTGTTGCTGTTGTTGTTGTTGCTATTGTTGACCACTCATGGTGCTATTATTGGTACCGTTGTTGTTTCCTGAGTTTTGAGGGGGCGTCTCTTGCCCTTCGGAATCTGTATTATCAAATTGCTCACCTTCCGACTCGAAAATAGCATTCAATCTCTTACGTATCTCCAAATCAAATAGCCTATCCTCAGCTTTGGTATCAAAGGTAGGCAAGTTTCCACCAGGGAGTATCACACTGTCACTGGAAAACTGTAAATTCCCACCAACTGGTACCGAACTTTCCCCGGAACTTGTTGAACTTTCACCGAAACAAGGTATACTTCCACCGGCAACGATCTCTCTGGGTAACACAACTTTATCCTCGGAAAGGTTCAAATTCTGACCAAATGGTATCGAATCAATTGCGCACTGCATCCCTGTACACTCAGAAGTTACTGCACCTTCTTCAGAACGTATCGGAATTACACCAGAATCTACCAGAATCTCATCATGTGTTACCGAACTGGTACCAGAATCACTGCTAACTGGCTCCAATCCTTCGACAACTGGGCTTAAATGGCCTACACTTCTACCACCTGGGGGTGTCCCTAACAAATTTGGTACTGTCAAGGGATGCTGGTCTCTCCGATACTTCGGATAAGACTCGCCGAACGGAGTAATTGGCATATATCACCTCTGTACCGCTTGCCTTATGTGCTGCTCTACCTTTACTGATTTCTTAATCAATTGCCATCTTCCCACAGACGGCGCCAGTGTTAAAAGGACAAACTTCCATCAAGTCCACCTTTTAATCTCTTTTCGGGTTCTTGGGGATGGTAGGGGTCTGATACTTCAGAGGCCCTTTATCTAGTTTTCCCACTTAACTAACAAATTAAGCAGTACGCTATTACTCAGTATCAATTCTTCTATACAATCTTACTACTCGCATTTCAGTTATTCTTTACACCGTAGGTAACACAGAAGTTAATAATCACCGTAGCGCAGATTGATCATCGTCACCGAACATTACTATGTTAACCAAAAATTAATGTAATTCAACAAAGTAAAGGAACAGTACTCAGAGTTACCGGAATCTGCACTTCGACATCTCCGTAGGGTCGCAAATCGCCCAGACAGAGAGTCTGGCGATCCCGTCTCCTCTCTACCGGAGAGCCACCAATGTCTCTTCATTGATTGATAAAAAGGGTACAACACTTCGCTACGACCTTTCGGTACGTGCGATATAGGAAAATATAAATTACATGATGCCAATCCGACAGCCTTGCACAATCATAGAACATTTATTGGAGCGTGTTGCAGGCAAGAAATTTTATAGCTTTCTTGATGGATCTTTGGGCTACAACCAAGTAGCCATTGCCCCAGAAGATCAACACAAAATAGCCTTCACCATAGAATGGGGAATCTTTGCATTTCATGTGATGCCATTTGGGCTCACAAATGCACGTGCAACTTTCCAAAGGCTCATGTGTCATGTCTTTAAGGAGTTCTTGCAAAAGAACTTAGAAGTATATGTGGATGATTTATGTGCCCATTCCCAAGAAAGAAGATACCACATCCCTGAGCTCGGAAAGATCTTCAACAAGTGTAGAGAATATTGAGTGTGTTTGAATCCAAAAAAATGTGTATTTATGATACCACAAGGGAAGATCTTAGGTCATATTGTTTCGAAGAACGGAATATCAACTGATGAGGACAAAGTAAGAGCCATAGCGGAGTTGCCCAGGCCAAGGAACGTTACATAGGTACAAGGCTTTATGGGCCATTGTGGATATTACCGTAGGTTTATCCACATGTATGCAATCATAGCTAAACCTCTTTATGGTTTGTTGGAAAATTTTGAGTGAAATGAGGAATGCGAAAATTCCTTCAATGAGTTGAAGAGACATTTGTGCACAACACCAGTACTGAACATTCCTGATTGGAACAAACCATTCCATGTCCACGTGGATGCATCCAATTATGCAATAGGATGTGTGCTGTCACAACCAACAGGTGAAGGAAATTTAGATTTGCCTATAGCATATGCTAGCAGGAAATTGAACGCTGCTGAACGAAACTATACCACAACTGAGCAAGAAGGTTTAGGCATGGTATATGCTGTGAAGAAGTTTAGACACTATCTATTGGCCAATAAGTTCAAGTTTTTCATTGATCATCAAGCTTTACTATATTTGGTCAATAGACCTTGCAATACAGGCCGCTTAGTAAGATGGTTCCTCTTACTAATGGACTATGACTTTGAAGTTGTTGTCAGGAAGGGTAGGACCCACCTTAGGGCAGACCATCTTTCTCGCATCACTTCAGGAGAGCCGCCGCAAGGAGTGTCTAATGAATTGCCCGATGCTTATCTGTTCAATTTAGAAGTTGTTCCTAAATGGGCAAATAAGTTGGTACTTGTCTTGACCTTTGGACCCACAAATAAGAACGTACAAACAAACAAAGATGAAATTGTAAAATCACAAAAATATCAAATATTGGCAGGAAGCATGTACAAACAAGATACAGAGGGTGTATTATCTTGTTGTGTTGAGGATGATGAACACAGTAGTTGGTTGCAACAAGCCCATGAAGGATTGCTAGGAAATCATTACTCCAAACAACGAACATTGCAGAATCTAAAATGTTTAGAAGTGTATTGGCCTAGCATGGACAAAGAAATACATGAGTGGATTAAGAATTGTCCAGTGTGCCAGGAGAGATCCCTAATGGAGCATGTGAATCTTTATCACGTGTCATTAATTCCAGATTGGAGTGCTCCATTGGTAGAATTTATGAGATCAAGAACACTAACAAACAAGGCTAGTCTAGCAAGAAGACGAAGCATGGAACAAGAGGCTCAAGACTATGCATTAGTAGGAGACAACCTATACCGAAGAGGAAAAGATGGTTATCTAAGATTGTGCGTTCATCAATCTGACTACTTGAAAGTCTTAGAAATTGCACATAGTGGGGTTGCAGGTGGACACTTCGATCCTGACCAAGTAATTAAGACTATTCTATTCTCAGGACTTTGGTTGCCCACTCTTCATATGGATGCACATACCTATGTGAAGAAGTGTGAAACATGCCAACGTGCACAATATCCGATTAGAAGAGACGAGATGCCTTTGAGGCCGATGATGGGAGGATGTGCATTCTCAAAGTGGGGTATCAACTTTGTAGGTCCTATTAACCCCCCAGCTAGAAACTCCCATGCAGAATACATTATTGTAGCCACAGACTACCTTACAAAGTGGGTAGAAGTCAAAGCCACAATGAATAATGACGTTCAAACAACGGCTAAGTTTTTATTTGAGAACGTGTTCACCAGATATGGATTACCAATAGAGTTAGTTAGTGATAAAGGTACACACTTCTTGAATGAAGTCATTGAAAACCTTCTCCAAGAATTCTTGGTGATACATAAGAAGTCTGCCCCCTATCATCCACAAGCTAACGGACAAGCCGAGAGCACTAATAAGATCCTATGTAATGTATTGACAAAACTTGTAAATAATAAACACTCTGATTGGGACAAACAACTTCATCATGTTGTTTGGGCTTACCGAGTTTCCTACAAAACGGTACTCAATGCGACCCCATTTCAGATGGTTTTCGGACAGAATGTTGTGCTACCATTGGACTTCCTAATCCCAGCCTTGAAAGTAGCACAACAACATGAGTGGAATGGACACGAGTTGTCCTCCAGAATCTTTGATCTAGAACACATAGGTGAGACGAGGCTACGGGCGGCAACATGCATTTATGCTGCAAAGAAAAGGCAAAAGGCATACTTTGATGCCCACATAAAGGATAAAGGATTGAAAGAAGGAGATCTAGTGATGGTTTATACGCTAAAGCAGCATGCCCGTAAATTGGAAAAAAGAGGATATGGACCCATGATCATTAATAGAATTTCCACTAGCGTTGCGATTCAATTGGCCACTCTAGAAGGTGACATCCTGCCAAACTATATTAGTGGATGTCGAGTTTAAGCTATATCAAGAACCTCTTATAGAGGATATGTTAATGAGACTCAACACTGCTAAGAAGCGAAAAGAAGAAGAGTTGAGGGTCAGAGAAGAAGCATAGGCAGACGCTAGAGACCGCATCAGGTGAAATTAGTTAAGATGATTAGGCCTAGATGTCAGCTTGAAAGCCCCAAAATATCACATGGACATGTGCCAAAAATCAAGCATAATTACTTCTCACATAATCAATCAACGTCCCTTTGTGACAATGGAGATAGGATGAGGAAAGAGTGTAAGGAATGTGAGAGCATTGGTTGACACACGTGCAACAACTAGTGCAGTTAGACTTTCATACTACCAAGACTTGCAATTGGACATCAAGCCCATAGAAGCCTATCTCATAGGATTGGGAGGTGTGGAAACCCCTTGTTTGGGTGAGGTGGAACTTCCCATCTACCTTCAAGATGTTCCAATGAAAGTCAAAATGCTAGTGTGTCATGATGAAGACCTTATAGAGCCACTTGTCTTGGGTCAGGATTGGATTTACGACCATGCAATCAACTTGAACCTAAGAAGCCAACTTCTTTAGGTTTGGGTACATGAACAATGCATCACATTAGAATTAGAGAATTGCATGCTCACAAATCCAGATGTCACACATTCTCTTAGTTCTTCTAGGAATAATCTTAGCAAAAAAGATGTAGTATGTGTGAAAAACTCTGTGTTCCATAAGAACTCAATCATGGGAGAACAGGCTCAAAGAGAAGCGAACTCCTCCTCTTGTACAAAGACTAATGTCGTCACCACAAATCAACCAAAAAGGCAAGCAAAACAATACATGACAAGTGCTATATCAAATAGACAAAGTGATTTCAAGAAGAATGTAGTTCCGGGCATGAAGCAAATCTAGGTACGAAAAGGAGAGCAACCACCAGCCTTGCCACCACAATTCCCACCAAGGCACGCTAACCATGTGAAGACAATGACCAAGCCACCACGACCAGCTCAATGAGAAGGCCTCCGACAAATTTGGGTACCAAAGAAATTAGCTGCAGCTCAATGAGGGCGATTACACATGTGGGCACCCAAAGAACTCTTACATGCACAAAGACCTAGGCTCCCCACCATGCAAAAGATCTCAAAAAAGATGCCGAGGCAAGAAAAGCGTAAGAACCAAACACAGAGACCAAAAGAAGAAGCTCAACTCTTTAGCAATAGTAAGAAGACAAGCAAAAAGGATATGGGTGTGGAAGCCAAAAGCATCAATAGCACCCACAAAAACAAAGCGCCAACCACGAGGGATAAAAAATTCAAGCAACCATCCACACATGAAGAAGCCAAAGTTGATCTCTAAACAGCCGAACACTGTTCTCAAATGGATCCCTAAAGGAAGGAATGGTCAGTTGTCATTTCACCATCGACTGATCACATCATTTCCAGATCCATTGGCTACCTCCAACAAAGACTGCATCAACGTCCACCAACAACAGTGAAAGCCTCATCGAGCAACAACCATGTGCCTTTGGCATAACCTTGTCTTTTGCACCATTCAACTCATGCATTTCCAAAGTGTGCATTAATATAGGACTACATTACACGACCCTGCATAGACACAATTGAGAAATCCCAGGCACATGAGACACACTTGCCATATGTAAAATATGTTATTGATACTAACCTCTTTCTTCTTGTTTTTCTGCCATCGCGAGCACCCAAAAAAAACCAAATAAACAAGAGCAAAAAAAAAAGGAGAGAGAGAATGTGCGCTTGAAGAATCTCATAAAGTGAACCATCAGAAAGGACATCCATCAACAAGAAAGACAAGCCAAGGGTAAATGACCATGATGGCAGTACAACACGAAGAGATGAAGATCGACAAACCTTTCACCATGGTAAGATTTGTATGCTTCAACAACACTATAACCATGATTGATTAGGAACCTCTTTGTCAGGTTACCCTTGAGCACTTTGCTCAAGACCCCATTTGTTGCACCATACTTCTTCCAATGCATTCCCCAAGTATGCATACATAGGGCCACATTGCAAGGTTGTGCACAAGGCACATATTTTGTTCAACCCATGCACTAATGCACTTACCCATCATCCATTATGGGTTACAAGTACTAGGCATAAAAATTGTGAAAGCCATGATTGGAAGATCTAGTGGACATCCAGGCTACAACATCAGAACATATGGAGTAATTCACAGTCGACAACTGCTCAAAATCACCATTGACAACCTCTTTTGAGCAACCAACAATTTTTGGGGAAGCTCCTAAATACACCATCATGCGAGAGTCCAAAGCTAAAGTACATACACAAGAAGAAAAGCTTGAAACGGTTAGCAGAGGACATGAAGAACTCAACGATTGACCATGTTACATTTGGACGATGGACAACTCTGTTTGATACATCAAGGACACTACCTCTCAAAGTACTACATGAAACAACCACTACAACAAGGGTCTGCCAGGGACGACAGACTCTAGAGGGGGGGAGTGTTGATAGTCAAGGTCAAGCACAAGCATGAAAGTGCATCAGAGAAGTAGATACACAAGAAGATAGAGCATGTAGGGAGCTCCAAGAAGCACATGTCAAATTTTTCGAAGAAATCCCTATAAAAATAGTGATTTTTATCAATAAAAACCATTGTAAATACCATTTTCCATTTTTATAACTCCATTTTTTTGAAGCTGAGGAGTCCTCGAGCTTGAGGAGTATTAGAAGTATCACCCTACCAATTTTTATAATTTTTAGACTCCGTTTGAGCCCCCAAATAAGCCCTGGAACCTAATTTTTAACTAGGCCAGACACTAGGTCTGGACAGGGCCAAAACCACTCAAAAAACTATAAAAAAGGCTGGAGAGCTCATTTTTGAGGTTATCTTGTTGTAGATTTGAGCTTTCTAAGAGATTTCTTTTGTAATCGAAGCTTTCCATTGTTCCACTCTTTGCTCTTACCGTGTGTGCACATGTGTGTATGTGTGCGCATGCTTGTGTGCTTTCAGTCACGCACTTGTGCCATCACTTGCTCATAGTACTAGTCCTCACGTCTCTCCAGATTGACATTTATGAGGTGAAGCTCCTCACGTTGGTACTTGCCATTGTGCTAGAGTGACACTAAGGATAAAGGAAAGAGCAAGAAAGTTGAAGATGAAGGTACTACTTCTCAAGCTAACTATGCGGGGAGAGGTAGGAACTGAAGAGGAAGGGGCAGAGGAGGTAAGCAAGGTAGGGGGAGACCTTTCAATGCTTCCTCATGCAATATATGTGGACTATCTAATCACACAATAGATGGGTGCTATATGAACATCAAGAACCAAAGAGGAAGAGGATTTCAAAGAGGTTGCTACTCACAATCAAGAGGAAGATTCAACCATAATCAAGGCTACAACCATGGCTACAACAACAATTACAACAACAATTATCAAGGAGGATACAAATCAGGAAAAGAATTCAAGAACTATACAGAGGATCAAGAGGATTCTCTTCTCATTATGAACATGACTTCAAACAAGGTATGAATGATGAGCACCTCTTCTATATTGACTTAAGTTGTTCAAACCATGTAGCAGGCAATGTAGCTCTCCTTTCTGATCTAGAGGAGCCCAAGGGAAAGAAGCAAGTGCAGGTAGGTGATGATACCAAGCATTCAGTTGTCAAGGTAGGAAATGTCAAAACTTCTTATGGGAATAGGAATCTGTTGAGAAGAGTTCTTTATGTACCTACTATCACAAAGAATTTGATGAGTGTTGGATAGATAGTGGAAAAGGGTTTTCATGTTAGGTTCAATAAATATGAGCTTTTGTGGAGGACCCCCAACATGGATTCAAGAGAATTGCTATGGGAGATAAAATAGAAAGATTATTTACATTTGAGCTTGAGGACACTAGAAACATTGCACTTTATAATTATAAGGATCAAGCCTTGTCTGAATTAGAAATTTGGCACAAAAGATTAGGGCACATTGGTGAGAGAACATTGAAGTAGATATGTAGAGATCAATGTGTACTTGGGATACCTAATGTATCCAAGCAACACATGATCTATAAATGTGGGGCATGTTAGTTTGGTTAATCACACAGGTTACCCTTTACAAAGAAATGCTATAAGCATGAAGATTATTTGGAACTAACTCAGAAATGATATACTTATGTTTATATGTTGATGACATCATTCTGATAGGTAGTGATGCCAATGGCATCAAACAATTAAAAAACTAGATGATGGAGTTTAAGATCAGTGACCTAGGGTTTCTGAAGTATTTTCTTGGACTTGAGTTAGTCTACAAAAATTCTGGAATTTACATCACTCAAAGGAAATATGTGCAAGACATGTTGAAGAAGTTCCACTTGGAGAATGCAAAAGTAGATAGCACCCCTATGGAGGTAAATCATAAATTGAGTACTCATGAAGGTGATTTTCTTGAAGATATTGTAGGATATCAAAGCCTAGTTGGGAGTCGAAACTATGCAACATTAACAAGGATTGACATATATTATGGAATAAGTGTTTTAAGACAATTCATGCATAAACCTAGAGCACCTCACTTGGAAGCTGCTAAGAGAATTTCGAGGTATCTCAAAGGTACTCAAAATCAAGATACATCAGATTTGGATGTAAAGTTGTACTCAGATTGAGATTGGGCAGGATGTAAGGATGACAGGAGAAGTACTTCTGTATATTTATCTTTTGCAGGTGATAAGCCCATTTCATGGTCTTCCAAGAAGCAACCAATTGTTGCTCTATCTTCAACAGAGGCTGGATACAGGGGATTAGCAAATGCTACACAAGAAGCTATTTGGATTAGATTGCTCTACTTAGATTTGGGACTTCACACTCATTCACCTATGATCTTTGGTGACAACACTAGTTCTTTGCATCTTGCAGCCAATCCCATTTATCATGCAAGAACCAAGCATATAGAAGTGCACTATCACTATGTTAGAGAGAATCTCTTGAGCAAAGACATTCAATTAGCATATGTATCTACAAATATGCAACGTGTAGATTTGTTAAACAAAGCACTTGCTGGTACTAAGCTTTGCAAGTTTAAAACCATGATTAGATTGCATGATATTCAAGAGGATTAATGAAGCTATGTAAGCCAAGATGTTTGGCTTGAGGGGGAGCTGTTGGTGAAAATGTACAAGTATTCACATTTGGCTTAGCATGCAAAGCAATATGTGGAAACATTTGATGGATCATGTCAATCCTAGCTTGTTGCCTTTTGATCATTTACCATTGTAAAAGGTTTTAACCTTGAGAGAATCTTGTAAATCCATATATCTCGTGGAGTTAGGAGAAGTATGAGCTACGAATCAAAATTAGATGGAATCTCCTAAATTATTGGAAGTCACTTTTTAGCTGGAGCCAAGTTTGAATTCAAATTTAAACTTGGAAGAAACTCTTATAAAAGCCTTTGTAAAAACTCATGGCTTAGTAGCCTCATCGATAGTACACTTCTTGATCATTTGTAGTAGCTAAGTGACTTACATCATAGCTCACTTAGACTACCATCATTAAGCATCATTGCAATGCCAATGATCTCGTATAATCATGTGCTATAATATGTATACTTCATT
Source organism: Ceratopteris richardii (assembly GCA_020310875.1). Taxonomy (NCBI): domain Eukaryota; kingdom Viridiplantae; phylum Streptophyta; class Polypodiopsida; order Polypodiales; family Pteridaceae; genus Ceratopteris; species Ceratopteris richardii. The sequence goes on from CM035437.1 coordinate 88,437,775, forward strand.
GATCATCTCTGTCTACTTCTTTGCTATGACTACTCAGAATAGTAAACTTTGTCTGGCCATATCTTTTGTGTTCTTCATTTATCACATCTTTTTTTCTTTTATTATATTATCCTTTGAAGGTCCTTAGTCGTTAAAGACTTCTACTTTTCTTCACCTAGTGTTCTATTTTTCCAATTTTGAGCTTTCCTCTTTTTGGAGATTTTTGAGAGCACCTCAAGGTCTTCTACCACCATTGATGAAGATTTCTTTCTTTTGAGGCTTTTGAAGTGGAAGAGGAAACAATAACCAAGTCCAAGGTCAACAATAGAATCATGCAGGAGGTAGAGGATACTTTCAAGGAAAGGGGAGCCAAATAGGCTGCAAATTTTTCCAAGAAATGATTTAGGTAATGACAATAAAGGACGTTGCAATTGTGGTAGATGTGGACACTTTGAAGGAGATTCTAGGTTGAAGAATCAAAATAGCAGAAGCAAGAAACAGTTATGCATCCACAACTGTAGGCGATTCTGAGAAGCTCTTCATGCTGCAATATCATATTATGAATACAATTTTTGTTGATGTTTCAAAATAAAAAGGTATTGTTTATTATGTTGATTCAGGTGCTTCAAAATCACATTACTAGTAATGCATAATAATTTAGTGGTTTTTAGAAATTACCCGTTCCTAGATATGTTGAAACAAGCGATGACACATCACATCCTATCAAGCATACAAGAAACATAGCACTATATATGGAGGATGAGAAGGTAAAACATATTGTTGATGTAATACATGTTTTGAATATAACAAAGAATCTTGTGCTTGTTGGATGAATGGTTGATGAGGGATTATAAGTTAGGTTCAATGCTGATAGGTTATATGTAGAAAAGTACAAGCATGATGACTAATGCGAAACACAAAATTCTCATGGAATGAACATGTAGATAAACCCTTTCATACCCTAAAATCATCATTCACCATTGCTCTAATTCTAGTTCAGCTGGATTCCACCAAGCCTTTTTTCCTGGAGACAAATGCATTGGCCTTTGCCTTGGTAGTGATCCTAGCCCAACACGAGGATGATGAACACCTGTATCTAATTGCATATCATTCATGTGTTTGAGATGTACAATGTTTTCTAGGATTTGCCCAATTTTTATAGGATTTTCATCAAAGATTACTCCAAGGTAGTGAAACCTCTTATCAAACTTACATGAAACACAAAGTTCTCATGGAACGAAGATGCAAAGAAACCCTTTGAGACCCTAAAAAAAGCATTCACTATTAATTTAATTCTAGTTTAGCCAAATTCTACCAAGCCTTTTTTCCGAGAGAGAGATGCATTGGACTTTGCCTTTTGAGTGATCCTAACCCAACATGGATGATCAACACCTATCCGATTCCATATCATTCAAGGAACTTCTCTCCTATAGAGATTAATTATGAAATCCATGATAAATAAATTCTTGTGATAGTGGATGCATTTGATACCTGGCATGACCATCTAGAAGAAGAAGCTCATGAAGTTACTTTGTATATAGATAATAAGAATTTAGATTATTTTATGACATTTGCATCCTCAATAGAAGGCAATCTCTATGGAGTAAGTTTCTATCCAGGTTTGATTTTATCATTACATATCATTCAGGATGCCAACAATGTTAGTGAGATGCCATGTCAAGAAGATCTTACCTTGCACAAAAGAAAGGTGAAGAGTCTTTTGATCAATAAGAGAGTGTATTACTCAAGCCTAAATATCTCGAGTTGGTACTCATCTCTTCAAACCATCAAGAAGATTCAATCTTGACCCATTTGATTCGTGAGACTCTATCACATGATGAATTGTTTTGTAACGTCAAGAAAAAAGTTCAAGAAGGGAAAGCTCATGAAGTAAATGAGTTCCAAGAAAATGATGGGTTACTATTCTATAAGAACCTACTATACATCCCTCTAGGAAAGCCTAGGATCCAAGTACTTCAGAAAAAAAAAATCATAACATTACATCAAGACATTTTGGAGTGAATAAAATAATAGAACGCATATCAAGGGATTTTTGATGGCCTCAAACATGGAAGGAAGTCAATGAATATATCCAAACCTGTGACACTTGCAATAGATATAAGATACCCCGACATAAACCCCATTGCCTCTTGCAGTATTTACCTATTTCAAAAAGACCATGGCCAGTATCCATGGATTTCATCATAGATCTACCAAGGTTGGATAAGTATGATGTCATTCTTATTATAGTGGATAGATTTACAAAGATGGCATACTTCATTCCAACTATCAAGGCAGTCACAAGTACATTCACTCGTAGACTTTTTGTTAGATACATCTTTTGGCTTCATGGATTGCTTGATGATATTGTGAGTGATTATGGCCAACAGTTCATATCAAGATTTTGGAATAGTCTTTGCAAGCTCCTTGGTGTTCATTTCATACTCTCATAGACAATCATCCATATACTAATGGATAAACAAAATAGGTGAATCAAGTCCTAGAACAATATCTCCATTGCATCATCAACTATCATCAAAACAATTGATTTGAGCTTTTACTCTTTTCATAGTCTTTTTTCCCTACAACAATAGTGTTCATACATCTACAAAGCACACTTCCTTGTTTGTAAATTATGGACAATACCTAGTGATGGATATACAACTGTGAAATCATATAAAAAACCCAATTGCTAGAGATAAGACCATGTACCTCATGGATATTCATAAAGAACTCAAGGAAGAGATCCATAGAGCTCAAGAACAATATAAGTATTATGTAGATGAGAATCCTATTCAAAATCCATCCTATCACATTGGGAATAAAGTGTGGTTACAAATAATTTACAGACTTCAAGGCCTTGTGGAAAGCTAGATCATCAAAGATTTGGTTTGTTCACCATCTTGGTCGAGATTATTCCAATCACGTTCAAGCCTTAATTACCAAGTACCATGAGAATACATCCATTTTTCCATGTGTCCATGTCAGAATCATATAAGATTTCACCACTGAGACGGGAGAGACCTACTCCTTCACTATCTATCACGATTGATGATCATGAAGAATTCAAAGTTGAGCATGTCCTAGATTTGAGAATATCACGACAAATATTGGAGTACATTGGTCATTGGAAAGGGTATCACATCAATGATTGCGCTTGGGAGCCTTAAGAACCTTTAGACAACACCAATCAAGGTTCAAGAATTTAAGAAAAATTCAATGAGGGGGAGACTAGAGAAATGTGTGCTCCTTATGGAACACTTTGTTTGAGGGGAAGGTGATGTCATGGACAAAGGAAACCATTTTCAACATCAAATTCCATGTGATCTTTTATATATCATATGATTGGTTGAGAATTTGGAGAAACTAATGCTTCCATTGTGTCTGGAACATGTCAAAATCCAAAGATCGACTCTCTATGCGCTTGATTTTGATATCCAAAGATCATGTTTAAAATTCATGAGATCTTCCATTGATATCATCAATTCATAATTTCCATTGATGAACGACCCTTTGAAACCTATACAAGGAGGGATTGGCAACATTCATACTCAAAGTTACCAATGCTAGTCTTGGGAGCTCAAGGAGTCATGATAATCAAGTAAGTACTTTCAAAGTTCCAGTTCAAGTTCTTGTCTTGTTCCTTGTTCTAGTCCTCATTAGTCTAGTTCTTTGACATCTAGCTTTGATCTCTTGTAAATTCGTAGTACAAGATCTTATCTTGTTATTTCTTGTATCTACTTTATCTCTTTAAAGGGAGTTCTTTTAATCAAGATATCTTGCTTCATACCTACAGTCCCAAATTCTGGGATCTTCTCTATCATTTCAAGTCCAATTATCCATACCTCTTAGTCCCGAGTTGTGGGACATCTTCTAACAATTACATATTCTTGTAGTATTTTCCCTACTTGGGTGTTCTTGTAATTAGAAGTATATTTCTAAAATTTTATCTATTGTAGTCAGAGAGCACAATCTAGTTCCCCCTTGACACACACACACACACACACACACACACACACACACACACACACACATATATATATATATATATATATATATATATATATATATATATATATATATATATATATATATATATATATATATATATATATATATATACTCACACACATATACATACATGTAGACACACTTACACATATACATACATGCACATACATACACTCACACACATTCACACACATTCACACTCATACAATTAAATTTATATACACACACATACATACATAAATATACATACACATATGCATATACATATATACATACATACACATACATAGATACACATACACACATATACACAATGGATATACACATACATACATATACACATAGTCACACATATACATACATGCACATATACATACACACACATACATACATACATACATACATACATACATACATACATACATAACTGCATGCATACATACGTACATACATACATACATACATACATACATACATACATACATACATACACACATACATACATACATACACACATACATGCATACATACATATATACATACATGCTTGCTTCCTTGCTTACTTACTTACTTAGTTACTTATGTCCTTATGTACTTACGTACTTACATACCTACTTACTTACTGACTTATGTACTCACTTACTTACTTATTTACATACTTACATAATTACTTACGTACTTACTTACTTACTTACTTACATGCTTACTTACTTACACACAAACATACATATATACATACATACATGCTTACTTATGCTGACACATGCATATACACACATACATAAACAAATGTACATACACACATAACAGTAGACAGGCACACACATAACTACATACATACATAGATGTACACGCACATACATACACACACATACACATACATACACACATATACACATACATACACAAATATACACATACATACATACATACACATCTGAAAATAAAATGTTTTCCTTATAGGTGAATTGTTATTTTGGGGGTGGAAAAGCTTTTGAAATGTTTTTTCCCTTAGCATACATGGCTTTTGTTATATCCTTTGTCCCTTGTTGGCTTATAGGTCTGCGTGCCTTATATCATTTTTTTAGTTCTATATGTAGGGGAAATATTGTCATCTTTTTTCTTTTCATATGGCATTATATATGGTGAAAAACATTTCACAATACATACATACTTATGTAAATTCATACATGCAAGAATACATACATGCATACATACATACATACATACATACAAACATATGTAAATACATACATAAATGCATATTTACTTACTTACTTACTTATTTATGAACACACACATTTATTCATACATACACACATACATAGATACATATATACATACATACATACATACATACATACATACATACATACATACATACATACATACATACATACATACATGCATGCATACATGCATAAATACAAATATACATACATAAATACATACATAACCACATATATATAAACATACATACATACATACATACATACATACATACATACATACGTACATGTTGGAAGAGATGGATGGATACCTCAAGAAAGTGAGGTGGTACTGCTAAACACTGCTTTGTACCTGCCCTATTTCACTTTAGAGTTATGTAGTAGGCCCTTTAATCTTGCAAATGACACCAAGAAAGTACCTATGTACTTTGGAGATGATGCTTGAAACACTTGAACCAAAATATACTACTTTATGAATAGCTAGTATCACAAAAGTTGCTATTTTCGTCTACACACCTACTGGTTCTTTTGCTCAGTGCTCTCAGTACAGTAACAATTAATAAAATTCCTTTTGAGGGAATTTAATTAGTTTAAGGATGAGTACCATATCAAAGAGCTCCACCTCCTTAGTTGTCAATAAGTGGACATCAAAGTATGATATTAAAATTGGGAATAGACAATGGAAGGAAGGTTACTTCTATTAAAGAGATGTTAATACAAAGGTACCTCTTACAATGATCAATTCTCAAAAGATTCAACCTCAAAAATGAGCTATCTCTTTTTATAGTTTTGCTAGCTGTTTTGGCCAGTTTCAAGCCTAGTGTCCTTCATAGTTAGAAACTAGGTTCTAAGCTACATTTGAGGCATCTAATGAACTCTAAAAATCATAAACTTTGGTAGTTGGGTTCTATTTAAGCTCCTCAAGAATCCTTGTCTTGCAAAAAATCGAGCATTAATTTACAAAATTAGTGATACGAATCATTGTTTTGGGACTTCAAAGATTGAATTACGTTGCAATTTGATTAAGAGTTTCTTCATGTATTGCTCCTTCTTTGGTGTGTGTGGGACCTTTGTGTGACACTCGCCTCCCTCTCCTATCTATCATCCCTGATAGATGTTTGAATTGAGAATGATCGATGTAGTGTTGCAACATGTTGGTCGCCAAAGAATGCTCAACAATGCATACATTTCTTGTGAGATTTGCTTCCAGATGCGTCCAATTGATAATTCTTTGAGTACATAAGAGTTTGGCGTGCAAATAAATGGCAATATTGCGGGATGAGAGTTAAAACTTTTCGAGTGATATTTCCAAAAACCCATAGTAAAATGTCCTCCAAAGTTTTTTTGTAGCATGTTGGCAAATCCTTAATGCATGGGTACCACACGTAGCAAACTTTGATTGATGGAATGGTTCTCATAACATACACCAAATCTATATTTTCTCTTTCAAAACATTGTGCATTGACATGGGGGTAGTTAACTTTCTTCAAGACCGTGAAAGTGATCAACATCAAATAAAAAATTTTCATGTATATCCCAATGATAATATATGGCCTTTGAATAAGTCGGGTAGCCACTTTCAAATAGTCGCCATCATATATGCCATTGTGGGTGGTCCTTGAGGTGGATCAAAGTAAGGATAATTAATCGAGTTTGAGAACTTGCAATTGTTCTTCACTTTGATGGTGAACGTCTACTAGTTACGTCAGCATGGGACCAGTCCATAGCACGGATTATAGATGATATGTAGTGGGGCTTTGCTCCATGTTTGTAACATTTCTCGATATTCATGCAGTAACTATGCACACTAGTTTGGTTGAAAAATGATACCTCACTTTGTAGTGACATGCAGATTCTTTGCCTCAAATTTGGTGAAAAATATCAGTCTCTGTAGAAGAGGCAACAAGTACCACCGTTCAGGTACTCCTTTTACTCAAGGGGATTCTTCCTTAGGGAATTATACCCTATGAAATTTATGTGTGCATGAATTCAACTGGATAGTGAAGTCATAGTAATGAGAAAATTACTAGAACAATGACAAGAAAAAGCACAATTCCTTAAGAGTCACAATGATTATAGTAAGTAAAAATAATCCAAGTGAGCATTACAAGCGGGCTAGTAGCCAATCCAAAGATAGAACTAGATTACTCAAAAATCAACAACAAGAAGTGTTTTTCCAAAATGATAGTCAACAAATAACATGAAGCAAGCTCTATATTGTGATGCAACAAAGTTCTATACTCAGATACACTAACCAAGAATAATTAATCACACTATCATGCTATCTGCCACCATAACAATGTTTCAACACACAGTGGGAAGAGTTGCAATAGAGTGTGGAGGGAAGCTAAGAGATAGCTCAGGTAGAGAGTATAACTAACAAAGAATAAGCAATCATACTATAATCAAGATCAAACTCCAAAAAAAGATGGGGCAAATGAGTGCCAAACCTCTTCTTATATAGACTCCAGAGGCCAAGTGAAGTGGCCTTGTTGATTCCAAGCTTTTACTTTCACATGCACACCAAACTGACGAGACTGGTGGAAAAGTGGGCTAATCTTGGTACTCAAAATGAACCACTTTTACGTCCTCCAATTAGATCTTTTGACATCCTCAAAGCTTTGCGGTGGATTTCCCTACATTTATTTACACTTTTACCACTTACTAAAAAGTCTGAAAAGATTTGCGACTTGTCGTGTCAAACTGAGTGGTCAAACTATCACCCAAGGTAGTCATCGCAAAAGTAGGTAGAGGAGTTGCCCAAATTTTGGATGTGCTAGTGGCACCCTATTTTGGTAGTGCCAAAAAGAGGTGGAGGTGGCACTGGATTTGGGAGTTCCAAAAAAAGGTTGCAGGGATGCCATGTTCTAGAAATGTGGCACTTTTGAGCCGATTGAAGCTTTTAGTCTTTACCATTACACATCTTCACTTTAAAATGAATGTAACATTTTTCAAAAGATTAGAATCTCTATAGCTTGATAATTTCCCACCTAAATTCTTTAAGTTAAACCATGAATTCATAGTGCAACGAGTAGCCGACACTTCATTTGAAATTGCTTTATTACTTTGAATTTTCTATTCCATGGTTTGCCTCTTGAGTATACTCAATCCTTGCACTTTATCTAATCATAAATTCATCTTCATAGTAGCCATTAAATCAATGAGAGAGTCTCCCTTGATGCAATCCCCTTCTATGCTCACTATGAATCACCCAAGTTGCCAAATGTGGAAGCCGCCTTGATTTTTAGTCAACCACATGGTGAAGCCAAGAAGTGAGATCCCCTTTCTAGGTATAGGGGTACAGTAATCGCCCATGGAGATAGATGGTGAATGAGAGGTGGAGCAGTCACCTAAGGAGGGCTTGGGGGTATAGTTCCCTTGTGGTGGAGGGGTCACCCCCACTATAGAGGTGCCCAAAATGGTTCTAACCTATTCTATATACTCTAGAGGCCGGAAGTCCCTTCCATGAAAAAGTTTCCTTGTTGATCATAATTGGGCAATCATACCTTGCTACTCTATAATATGGCAAGAAGGTGGGTCGACTTCCCTTGAGGAGGTATAGGAGTCTTCCTATGAGGAGATGAGGGGATGGTCGCCCTTTTTGCATTCTTCTTAAGTCACCTTCATAAATATATGGGGTCACCCCCACAAGGAGCTAAAGGCCTAGAAGTTGCCTTGAGGTAGATGAGGTATAGTTGCCGCCTTGAGGTAGATGAGGTATAGTTGCCTAGAGCTAGAGGTATAGTTACCTTGTATTTCTATTGCCCCAATTCATCCTTCATAGCACCAAGAGTAGTCACCCATGCTATTCTGATGGTTGGACCCAGATTCTCCTTTAGAGGTGCATAGGAGGTGGTGTATTTTTCTACCTCCATTCATGAATTATCCCTCAATTTCCCACTTCTTAGATAAAGGTTTCATGATTCCCAATTTTCTCCTACCTATGGTTGTATCATGGCTTGAATAAGGACCCCCAACCCCCTAGTCAGGGGTCACTCCTAGGGCAGGGATCACCCCTACGGAAACCCTCCACTCATATGGCTAGGGATCCCCTATTCTACCCTCCTCCCCATAGGGCGAGGGGTCACCCTTAGGCTACCCTCCACCCCACATGGTGAGGGTTCGCCCAAGGTGGCTCCCCCAAGGCCAAGAAAGATTCCCCACAAAATGTTTCCATAGAAACTGCTCCAATGAAATGATCCAAGAAATCATGCCATAGCCCAAGAAAAAGACGCTTGCCAAATATAATGCTCAAATATATATAGAAAATATAGCCCATGGATTCAATAGTCAAGGCGGCCAATGCTAGTGCAAGTCATATATGCATCCTCTAGAAAGGCAAGTGTTGTATAACTATGGGTCAAACTGACCAAAGACATGGGTTTTGAGGGTCCAAAACCACTTGGAGAACCCCTGGATTCTATTGGGAAATGCTTGGGAAAGTGTCTCCAAGAGTGTGGTTTGAACCCTTGAATTATTTGGATTTATTTACTCCCAATTGAAGGGTTTTAACCCTTAGGATTGATATTTCCTAAGGGTATGGTATTTAACCCTTAGGGAGGCCTCTCAAGCCTTGAGACTTGTACATACAAGCTTGGGAGAAGTCCTTTTAAGAATCCATGTGAAGGCCATGTGATTTCCAAGGTTAGAAGGCCTTGTATTAGAATCCATGTGGAGAGGACACTTGGCAAGCTCTCCTCACATTTCCTCCCTTGGCCTTGAGGTATATATATGGGTGGAGTTGGATGGGTGGAGACGTGCTCTCTCTTATTCAAGTGGTCTTGCTAGGTAGTACTTTTTATTTCACAACATTGGTATCTAGAGCTTAGGCTGATCTTTCATTATTCCTGGCGAGAATCATCCTTCGAGGCTTCCTTTTGAAGGGAGCAGAACTACATGTATGAATCCCTACTACAAGGAACGGGGCTTGGGTGCTTTCGAGGCCATTCAATCATTGGATACAGCCGGCCAGAGCAGGCTCTTAACAGAGGCACGAGCAGCGTCGAGAGAGGACGTTCGTGCTTTGCCTCTGTGTTGATATGTAAGCACGCGATTCAGCTCCTTATATAGGGCTACTAGTCGGGACAGATCGTATATATGGGATATATAATGGTCTAGCCATGCACACACGTACATTCATGCATGGAGATGCTCCAGGAACCCTCCTCCATCCCGTGCATAGAAGATGCATCTTCTACAAAGAATTTGGCAAGAAGCATAAGTGGAAGCACTAAAAGTCTTGAAGCTTGAAGAAGAAGTGTATCCTATTTATTTGGAACTTCAACAAAAGAAGAGTCTCCAAGTATCCACAAAAGCTAAGTACATTTTTCTTTGAGTTCATTATGCATTTGGTACTTCATGAAATTAAAAGAATGCATGCCTCACAGTTCTTTGAATACTTTTATCATCATGGATTTAAAGAAAAAATATCCTTTCAACTATGGGCATGCATTGATTATGCATAGAACTCATTTCTTATTATGGCATTCATATGAGATGATTTCAAATATCATTAAAATATCTCATATGTGATATACCAAGGATAAAATCATTTCATATATTCACTCGAGCACTCCTCGAATATGTGTAAGTATAAATTTAGGCATCTCTAAATTTTCTTAGGGATAGATCCTTGTAATTAGTGATCTTCAATGAGGAATTCCTAGTAAGCGTGAGTCATCAACTCGCGCTGACTATGTCCCTGCCCTTTGTACACACCGCCCGTCGCTCCTACCGATTGAATGGTCCGATGAAGTTTTCAGATCGCGGCGATGCTGGCGGTTCGCCACCGGTGACATTGTGAAAAGTTCATTAAGCCTTATCATTTGGAGTAAGGAAATTGTCCAATTTTATTAAATGATCTTTTTCTTTTATTGTGACCTATATATTAGTATCACATGCAATGCATTTGGACATTTCTAGAATGTTTGTGAGAATAAATGTAAGCATTAAATGGGTTCCACATATGAATGCAATTATGCATTTAAGAAATCTGTGAAGTTGTAAAGTTAAGTGAACTTTTGAAAAAGTATAAATATATGCTCGAGAAAGGACAAGCGAATTTCAGAGAATCATGACAGTCCAAACTTCAAGCACAAGTATGCCAGTAGATAAGCCTCCCTATACGAAGAATCAAAGGAAAGGACATAGCTTTGATGGAGGCAAGTTTTGCTTCCCAATTGTCCTTTCATATTTGTTTTTCCATGCTATAACAATGCATTTAAGAATGCATTTCCAATGCAATAGGTGAATTCTTAATGCACATTGAATGGTGCATGGAATGAGTCATTTAAATGATGCATTGAAGACATAATTGAAAATAAAAAAGGAGTCAGATTAGCATGGAATGGAAAGATGATGAGATATTGAGCATATCAAGTTCATCATAGAGCATGGCAGGAATGGATATTTTAAGCATAGATCCTTGCACTTAAATGGAGTTCTATATGTGAATTCCATGCATGCTTTAAAGAGGGGTTCAATTTTTGGACCTTACGCATGCTAAACATCTTCAAGAAAAGATGAGAATATTTTTGGTATACACTATGATGCATGGATTAAATCACATATGCATGGGTTAATGGGACCTGAGAGAGAAATCAAGTATTGTAAGTTTAAGGTTTAAGATAGAAAAATGACTTCTTCATATGAAGTCGAAAGCATAAAAGTTTAATGGTATGCTGAGATTATGCCCATTAACTTTTATGCTTTTTATATGTTGGCTTAATTCAAAAGGCAACAAAATTTAACTTAGGAAGAGGAACTTTAAACTTCAAGTCCTACTTATGGACCCCCAAGTTCCATAAAACCCATGGCATGCCTGATCAGCAAGGCCAAGCACTTAAAGCTTCAAAACCAACAAGTTTCTCTTCTTATTAAACCATAAATGGTAGTAATAAGAACTTGGATTGAAAAATCCAAAGGAGAAACTAGAAGTTTATATGAGACCCTACACTCATGGGGTAATTTTTCATTTGTGAACGATGTTAAGAAGTTCAGAGGAACTTCAACATCTGATCATTGAGGACAATGATCACACAAAAAGGGGAAGAGAATGTCCTCAAATGACATATTAGGGGAAAAATGGTTGAACCATTTTACACTTTTAAGCATTCATTTCTTCCCCAATAAGCTTCTTCCTTCATTGACAAGAGGTAGGATCCATTTGGAGCTTTGAGAAAATTGCTTCAAGAGTGAAAAATTGTAACTCATTAAGCATATCTAGAGAAGAGGAAGATTAAAGGGTTGAAAGAAACTCTTAAGACCTCTACTAAAAAATGTGCTCTATGAGTAAGAAACAATTTATCAAGATGGTTAACAAGGTAACCATTCAGCAAAGCTTATGATTGACTATATCCTTTGATACAAATGCCTACTTATGTCAATAGATGATATCTAGTATGAGAATACTAGCTCTATTATCAAATGACATAAACAAAGATAACTTTGATTGCATCTAATCAATAGTTCAATGAAAACTCAACGTCTTTTCAAAGAACAAATCAAGACTTTGTAACAATGTAACTTACAAAGATTTTGATTTGATAAGACTAAAAAGAATGGAGTTAAATCCTTGAGTAAAAGCTAAAGTTGTCTACACTAAGGTGGGATTGTAAATCGGATGGTATGGGACATCTACGTTTACAATGTCACTTAAGTGGGCTCAGTGGTATGGGACATTGAACCTAAGGATAATGGAAACTTAAGCTCAAGGATATTGGAGAGTTTTTTGAGTGAAGGATTTAGCATAAATGAACCTCCCATTTGGATAAGAAATTAAAAGATCATCAATTTCCTATGGTTTTTGAGGACAAAAACTCTTTAAAGGGGGGAAGAAAGGTGTCATCAATATGATACTTCTAAGCAAAAGATATTCCGTAACTCTTTCATGAAAGTTAAGGAGTACATTGGATGTCCAAGTACCTAAGTGTGTTTGAGTTAAATATCTCAAACAAAATAAGAACCAGATATGTAAGAAGGGAATTCATTAAAGAATTCCATTTTGGCAAGTAAACTAAGGTAAGCCAGTCAAAGACTTGAAGCATATTTAGAGTAGCGTATTTGAGAGTAGATAAAGATAGATTCATAGTTTGGATTGACAAGCATGACAACTTGCTTAAGTCAAAAGGGTGACATATAATTATTGATCCCTAAAAAGGAGAACAGTTAATGGTTTGAAAAACATCAACATGATGTTGAAGACTTAAGCTAGGATATCAACTCATGAAGGTATGAGTTGAAGATCCCAAGAAAATCCCATGGGTAAATATCATTGAAAAAGGGATCTAAAGGAGAAAAGACTCGATCTTATCTCCTATTAAATTAGCTAGAGGAATTTTGAGAAAGCCAAGTGACCTTACTTGGGAAAATATATCAAACCTTGTATCGTTGGTTAATTCGAGAGGCCTCCATTGGTCAAAAAGATCAAACTTTTTTATAGTTCGACACCAAGTAAAGTTCAAAGGTCAACCTAAATAGACCTTTGAATTAATTGACATTAGAAACCTTAGTCTTTGCTCTCATGAAAATGATGCCAAGGAGCTCCAAGATAGAATTCATGATCATGGGAAATGATCAGAGAGCATTGAAAAGATAAGGGCAAAGAATGTGGAAAGGTTAAGGATGTCGTTCTATGGATTGGAGAAAGAACTCACTGGTATGGGACAGTGAGAACTAACTCCCATTGAAATTTTTCTCTGATGGCCAGAGAGAAAATAGGCTCAAGATCCGATAGGAAACATCATGATAAGCCTTAAAGATAAGACCATTTAGATTAAGGTCTTAGGTTCATTATGAGGTGTAGAAAATGTACCTCCTTGAACCAATTTAATACACCTAGTTGTATGTACAAAAGGGTAAATAGAATGAACATGACACTTACCCTAGAAAAGGCTATTCTTTATCCTCTTAAGGAGATGCATTTTTCTTAATAAAATGCATAGCCAAATTTTATGTGGAAAAATAAATTTGGATAAGTAAGAGGGTAAAGAATTTTGGGAGTTTACGAAGTTAAACTCCAAAAGTAAGTCAAGCCTATTCAAGTATAATAGCCTTGAATGAAAGAATGATCTATAAAAGATCTTCTTTTGAATCTTTGGTGAGAACAAGTGATTCAAGAATGTTCCTAGCAAGATCTGAGATATGATGCCTAGAAACAGGTATCTTTCTTGCAAAACCTTGGTACTAAAGCTGCAAAAATTGAATCATCTAAGCTCCATCCAATAGAAAATATAGAGGGTGTTTTGATGAAGTATTTTTTCCTCAAATTTGAGGATTTGAAGGAATCAGATTTGTTTCTCTTTGCAAAACTTTGATGACCTTTGAGGTTAGTATACATAACTATCTAAACCAAAGTTGGTTCAAGATAGTTTAGTACTGATTCTCATTAGAAGGATACGCTAAGCTAAGAAAAACAAATGGGGTAGAAACCTAGGAGAATGGTCTACCAAATAAAACCAATTCCTAAAGTCATCTTTGGATCTAAGTCTTGAATGTTAAAACTTCCAAAGGGATTAAACTCTATTCTGAGAATTAATCCAAGGAAAATCAAACATGATCAAGATAGGGATCCACTTGTAGACATGAACTCGTAGATTGGGTATATTATCATTCGGAATACTTGAGCTTTATGTCTCAAGAAAACCTGGATGATTGAAATAAGTCCACCTAAGTTGCCAAGGAATGAGAAGATAGTATTTGTCCTCATTTTATTTGAGCATGTTTTGGCAGGGACTCAATAGACCCACTTTGCTAAGTTCATATGTTTAGCTAAGTCCTGGAAAATACAAATAAAGTATATTTGTATTTGAAAAGGACTAAAAAAGAATAAGTTAAGTTCAGAACATAGGAAGATTCCTCTCCTTTCTGTTGAAAGTGGAAGATGAATCCAGTTTCTCGCACTTTCAAGATAGAGATAGGATCTCTATAGTGGAATCCTAAAATTATAAATTTCTAGGGAAATACAAAGTGTACTGAAATTTATTATTTTATGGAGCTCTAGGTTTGTGAAAGTGCCAAAAGAACAAGACCACCAAAGAAGTCCACCCATTTCACTAGTCCAGAGGTACAAGGCATGCATGTACATCTAGGTGGACTAAGAGAAAGTGATTTGGGCAGGAATTTTGATTCCTTTCCTTTTAGATTAAGGTAGGGATTAGCCTTTATCTGATTACTAGAAACGAATCTAAAGAGAGAGATGACCATGCTCAGAAAATAGATCATGGTGCACGGGGGAATACTTCACATATGATACCTACACACATTTTTGAGGACGAAAATGTTAAAGGGAGGAAGAATGTTGTATAACTATGGGTCAAACTAGCCAAAGACATGGGTTTTGAGGGTCCAAAACCACTTGGAGAACCCTTGGATTCTATTGGGAAACCCTTGGGAAAGTGTCTCCAAGAGTGTGGTTTGAACCCTTGAATTATTTAGATTTATTTACTCCCAATTGAAGGGTTTTGACCCTTAGGATTGATATTTCCTAAGGGTATGGTGTTTAACCCTTAGGGAGGCCTCTCAAGCCTTGAGACTTGTACGTACAAGCTTGGGAGAAGTCCTTTTAAGAATCCGTGTGAAGGCCATGTGATTTCCAAGGTTAGAAGGCCTTGTATTAGAATCCATGTGGAGAGGACACTTGGAAAGCTCTCATCACATTTCCTCCCTTGGCCTTGAGGTATATATATGGGTGGAGTTGGATGGGTGGAGACGTGCTCTCTCTTATTCAAGTGGTCTTGCTAGGTAGTACTTTTTATTTCACAACAGCAAGTATTGGACAAGCAATGCCAAAGTGATATTATCTCCAACCGAATTACAGTCTCTTTCCCACAACATGCTTAACGTGTGCATTATACTTTTTTAATAGCACAAAAAAGGGTAATATTGTAGATTTTCAAAGAAGATCTAGCGTCGAGGAGCCAGATTTTGAAAGTATTCTCAATGTAGAAGTAGATCTTTTATCAAGGAAAGGCCAACTTGTTGGACTTTGACTCTAGCTGAGTGGATTTTTCGATCTCTTTGATTTGTTTTACTCAAGCCATATGTTGTAATTTGAAGATGCCTTGACCCTCCTCAGTTACACAACCACAAATGGTAGGTTGGGGCTCATAGTCGTCTTCATGAACTGGGTCTAGTGGGGTGTGTACCATTTCTTCTTCTGTGGGGAGTTTGGGAGGGGAGGGTGGTCATCATCTGTGGTATGCTTGAGGGTGAGCTCATATTCCTGAAGTTGCATATTCATGTTTTTGACTTATTGATGTAGTTCTTCTAACTAGTGAGTTGTTTCTAGTGGAATTTGGTAGGTCATGCTCGTTGGGGGTGGCAATGGTGATGTTGCACATTGTGCTATTTTGAGTAAAGTGACATCCTTGGTAAGCTTATGGAACTCCTTGAAATCAAGAGGGGTGACATGAGTTAGGCCCATCATTTCCATAACTACTTCAAAGTTTTCTTGGTTTTGCCTCTGTAACCTTATGTTCTCTTCACATGCCGCTAGAGGTGACTATGGGGTAACCCAATATTCCTACTTAAGTTGGCATTACACTCCATCTAGACCTATAGGTTGTCTTCAAGTTGTGTGAAGGCTTCCTTGTCATGGGGCTAGAGTTGTGCTGGTATTTCCATGGCAGTTACTCATGCCTATAGTGATGTGGTCTGGTCATATAACTAGTCCAAGTGTCACATAATCATCTCAAACTTGGGCCATGCAAGTAAACATTTGTGCTAATGTGTTGTTCATCATCGATGCAGAGAGGACCAAATTTGCACATGAATGCTAGGAGAGGTGGAAGTGCAAGGGGGTGGCAATTTGTGTATGGACGTGTGTGGTAGTGAGGGGGGAATAGGAGACTATGGTGGTAAGGGGGAATGGGAGACTTTGATGGCATGGTCATAGGAAGAGGGGCTAGGATGGTGGGACGGATCACCGATGATGGTGGTGATATGTCCATAGATCTATAAAAAATTCTTGTGTTGTAGAGACATTAAAGATCGGAATGGGAAGGGGACTACACTAGGTTTGAGAGAAGCAACAGGTGGGACAAGCAATGTAGTGAGTGGTGTAGATGTTGTGTTGTGAATGGGTGATGGGGTGGGGTAGGGTTGTGCTTCAAAGTGGGATGTTTGACTGTCAGATGCTTGGCTAGTGGTGGAGGTGAGGATTGAACTATAGTGAAGGTGGTGGTGTCATTGGGAGGGATTGGGGGTGACCTCTAAGAGTTGACTTATGGCATGAGTTTGGATGGATGGTCACATTGATGGTTGAGCCGGATGTGATTTTTTGTTGTACTCTACATTGATCCTAACGTGTTGGTGTGCAGTTCATAGGATTTTTCAGTGCATTCACAACTCCCATTGCTTATGAGAGTAGATGCATAGTTTCAATAAAAGCGGCATCAAAACCACTATTCCTCAGTTCTTCCACAAGCAGGGCGTGACTTCTCTCTTTTATCATCTAGCTGCTTGATCATACTACATCCATTTTGTCATAGAATCTTCTTAGTGCCTCTATGTAGGTAGGCTTATCACTTGATTGTTCTTCGTTCCTCTCATCATCCTCTTGATCATCTTGTTGCTCATCATTGTGTTCGTCTCTTTTTCCTACTCATTGTACAGGAGCACATTTTCGATAGTGATATCATACTCCAAACACATGTAAACTATCGTTGTGATGGTACAAAAACCCTTGAGCAGTTGCTTCTTGATCCTTCTATTGTTTGTAGCATATAATTTGTCCATGATTTAATGGCGCAAGTCCATATCGAAAGACATATTTTGTGCTGAATATAAACTAAACGAGATCTTTTTGTGAGGCTACATAAATATGTCCTTTCAAAGAAATGCGAAGTGATATGTGCGCATGTGGAACGTTGTAAACACGTTAGGAGTAATAGTAGACATCTCATATATATTGATTATCTCGCTTCTCTTCATGAATTTTTGGATCAAATTCTCTTTTTCGAAAGGAATGTGTGTGCTAAAAATTTTTTATGCCTCTCAAAGTGAAAGAACTTGGAGAAGCTTCTAGGAGGTAGAAAAGTGAGTTGCGAAGCGACGAAGTTTGGTCCAGCCAACTGGTACAAGACCAGCCCTTGAGCTTATGGAGACTCAAATAGACCTTATAGGCATGCAATAATTGCAATAAAATTCACTATTTAGGGAGAAAGAGTCGATACAAAACAAATGGGTTTGCACATTGACTAGCTCAAAAGAAAACTTACTATCTTTGGATGAGACAATCAACTTCAAATGCTCATAGCAACCAACATGATAACAATTAGAAAAACTCCTTTTGAAGGAGTGATACACATAGTCTAGAGTGTATATAATGCACAAGAGTACAAGGAATAAGAAAAATATGATTTTGGAATGAACTAGACAATCAATAGTGGTACCTCCTATTTTTCAGGAATGCATAGAGATTGATCCCAAGACAAAAAAACTGAGATTTTTCCCAATCTATTAAACCAAATGATTTCTATACACATAAACTAGACACTAATAACTTTCCAATGAGTCCTCTTATATTCAATTTGGAGCTCTGTAGAGAGAGTAGCAGCCTCTGCACCATTATTTTTGTTGTAGAAGATGATGTAGAAAAATGAAGGAGCAAGACAATGATGGTCACAAGTGCATGTATATTGCTTCCATGTAATGTACAAGTGATTTGAAGTCTTTATACAGACTTTTCAAGTTATCCACAACTTCTATAAGTGGATTTTGAATTCTGTTGGAGTTAGACATCTGCGGAAGCACACAAACAACACAAGGAAGAAGAAGAAGCTTGGAGCACAACACACAATATTGAATGTATTACTAGAGAATGTACAAAGATAAGTAGCCCATTAGGGCAATAGGCATATATACAATCCGGGGGAAAAAAACCTCCTAAAGAGGGAAAAAAGTGCCCCGACGGTCCTACATGTTCACACACATCACTACCTAAATATATCAACAAATCCCCCCTAGGAGTGATGCGGTGAACAAGTAGCTGGCACTCATGTATAAGGAAGTGCCAAGCTATGTGGAAATCACTCCACAAAAGGAAGTAACCCCAAAGCTTTGCGGAAAGCTTCAAACTTCTCCCTAGGCAAAGCCTTCGTGAAAAGGTCTACAATGTTCTCCTACGTGGGAACATATGCCAAGCTGATCTCCCCAGCAGAGAACCTCTCCCTGACATAATGATAATGCACCTCAATGTGCTTAGTGCGAGCATGGAACATAGGGTTCCTCACAACTCCCAATGCGCTCTGACTGTCAATGAAGATGGTGATGGCAGAAGACTGACCAACACCCAAATCAGCCATAAGGTGTCTGAGCCACACACACTCAACGGTAGCTATGAAAGCTACCCTATAATCAACCTCACAACTGGAAGTGGCCACAGTAGGCTGCTTCTTGCTCAACCAAGATATACATGAGCTACCAAGCATGAAGCAAAAGCCACTAGTGGACACACGAGTGTCATAGCAACCAGCCCAGTTTGAGTCAAAAAAAGCATGCAAATCATGCGGTAGTGATCCCCCCTTGGGATAAAACAACCCAAGTAGCCGAGTACCACTCAAGTAGTGAAAGATGCGCTTAACCGCCTGCCAATGCTTGACACGTGGGCAATGCATAAACCTGCTCATTTATGGGACAACAAACTGAATATCTGGCCGAGTAATACATAAGTAAATCAGGCATCCAATAGCTTGCTGAAAGAGGACAGCATCAAATGCATCTCCAACATCATGAAGATTCAATCGTAAACCTGTCTCCATAGGAGTGGCAATAGGCTTACACTCTTCAAGGCCAAAATGCTGCAATAATGTGTCAATATATTTCGTTTGACACAAAGCAATTCCACCATCAACTAGCATAAACTAAATGCCCAAATAGTGATGCAAATGCCCCAAATCAGACATCTCAAATGAGGCATGCAAATCAACCTTAAAATAAAAAATATGCTTCTCAATAGGACCAGTGAGCAGCATGTCATCAACATAGACAACTGGTGTAGCTCAAGCATAAGCACCACCTCCTTTACTTGTCAATCCGTGGAGACGTGAGGACCAGTATGAAGACCAAAAGCAAGTGAAGGCACAGGTGAGTGAGTGAAAGCACACAAGCATGCACACACATACACACACACACACGCACAAGGTAAGATCAAAGAGAGGAACAATGGAAGGCTTTATATTGCAAAGAAATCTCTTACAAAAGCTTTATTCTCTAACAAGATAACCCCAAAAATGAGCTCTCTAGCTCTTTTTATAGTTTTCTTGACTAGTTTTGGCCCTATCCAGACCTAGTGTCCAACCTAGTTGAAAATTAGGTTCTAGGGCTTATTTGAAGGCTCAAACGGAGTCTAAAAATTATGAAAATTGGTAGGATAATACTTCTAATGCTCCTGAAGCTCAAGGACTCCTCGACTTGCACAAAATGGAGCTACAAAAAGGTGAAATGATATTTACAATGGTTTCTAGTGATGAAAATCACTATTTTGTAGGGATTTCTTATGAAAGTTTGACATTGATCAAAGAGAGGAACAATGGAAGGCTTTCTATCGCAAAGGAAATCTCTTACAAAAGCTCTATTCTCTAACAAGCTAACCCCAAAAATGAGCTCTCTAGCTCTTTTTATAGTTTTTTTGACTAGTTTTCGCCCTGTCTAGACCTAGCATCCGACCTAGTTAAAAATTAGGTTTTAGGGCTTATTTGAAGGCTCAAATGGAGTCAAAAAATTATGAAAATTGGTAGGATAATACTTCTAATGCTCATAAAGCTTGAGGACTCCTCGACTTGCACAAAATGGAGCTACAAAAAGGTGAAATGATATTTACAATAGTTTCTAGTGATGAAAATCACTATTTTATAGGGATTTCTTATGAAAGTTTGACATACACTTCTTGGGGCTCCCTATGTGCTCCTTCTTCTTGTGTGTTCACTTCTCTTATGCACTTATTATGCTTGTTCTTGACCTTGAGCATCAACACTCCCCCCCTCTCGAGTCTGTTGTCCCTGACAGACCCTTGTTGTAATGGTTGTTCCAGGTAGTGCTTTGAGAGGTAGTGTCCATTCGGTAGGAGCCAGAGCCGTCTCCCTTCCAAAGGTGGCAGGGTTGGTTGTCCGGTTCTTCATTTGTGACTGCAAGCCTTTGCAAGTTGTAGTCCCTTGGTATGTGCTTCTTCCTTGGATTCCAGCATGCCTGTGTCGTTGTGAGTCTCCATTGATGATCTCAGATCTTCCAAAGATTATGCTCATAGTAGTCATGCCAAGTACTGATAACCCATAATCAATGATGGGTAAGTGTGTTCGTGCATGGGTTGAGGAAAATATGTGCCTTGTGCACGGCCTTGTAATGTAGCCCTATGTATGCTTACTTGGAAAATGCATTGGAAAAAGTATGGTGCGAAAATTGGGGGTCTTGAGCTAAGTGCTCAAGGGTAAGCCGACGGAGAGGTTTCCTAATCTATCATGGTTATGGTGTTGCCAAAGTAAAGATACTTACCATGGTGAAGGGTCAATCAATGTTTATCTCTTTGTGTTGTACACCTGGCCTGTGGGATGGAACATTGTTAATGAATGTCTGTGTTGATGGTCCACTGATGAGATTTTTTCAGTGGCTGGTCCTGTGTCCTCTTTTCAAAGCAACATTTGCCAAATACTGAGAATTGAATTTCTTTATATTCTTTGAAAAACAACATTGGGTAACTACACCAAGCTTAGTTTCACATATTCTCTTTAGCTCACCATAAGCAAGAGTCTTCTCACCCAGTATACGAACAAGGATTTTCAGGGTACCAAACTAACCCTTGCAGATATCTCCTTGGATGCTCTCGTACATAGAGTACTTAAGCATCGCTCAAGTTGTGGACCTTCAAGATCTTCCCTCCTACCATGGTAAGGGGGAACAATAGTTGTGGATGCCATGTTCATGCCAAGTGCTTGACATCTACCAGATAAGGCAGCAATAATATCATCTGCTAGCCGAGATACACTTCTATCAGAACTGATAAATGCCCCATAATCAATGGTGCCACCTTCAACTAAGTATGACTCATTCATGTTCCATGAGCCAAACTTGGGAATAGGCTCTCTTTCTCTCTCGCTCTTGTCTTCTCTCTTTTTTTTTTTTGAGGAACAATGTGACCAAACAAGAAGACAGGTGTTAGTATCAGAAAAAATAATTGACATATGTCAATGTGCTCTTGTGCATGGGACTCTCCAATGTGTCTATGCAGGACCATGTAATGTGGCCCTATATTAATGCATACTTTGGAAATGCATGACCTGAATGGTGCAAAAGACAGGGTTGTGCAAGGAGCACATGGTTGTCACTCATCGAGGCTTTCGATGTTATTTGTGGATGTTGATGCCATCTTTCTTGGAGGCATCCATTGGATCTCGTGATGACAACTGATTCTTCCTCCTTATAGGGATCCATTTGAGAATGGTCTTCGACGGTTTAGTGATCTCCTTTGGATGCTCCATGTTTGGATGGTTTCTTGAGGCTTTGATCCTTTGTAGTTGGCTCTTTGGTTCTATGGGGCCTATCAGTGCTTTTGGCTTCCATACCCATACCATTGCTGTTGGTCTTCTGACTATTGTCGAAGAGGTGAGTCTATCCTCCTGTGAGCCCTGTGCCCGGTTCTTTCCCTTGTCTCTCCTTGGCTCCTTGGTTGAGACCTTTTGCATGGTGGTGAGCATAGGCCTTTGTGCCTGTAAGATTCCTTTGGGGACCCACATGTGTAATCCCCCTTGTTGAGCTACAACTAATTTCTTAGGCACCCACATTTGTCGCAGATCTTCGTGTCGAGCTAGTCGTGGTTGTTTGGTTCTGGTCTTCCAATTGTTGGCTTGCATGGGTGGGAAGTGTGTTGGCAAGGCTGGTGGTTGCTCTCCTTTTTGTACCCAGATCTGCTTCATCCCCAAAACTACTTCCTTCTTGAACTCCCTTTGTCTATTTGATATAGCAATGGGCATGTACTGTTTCACTTGCCCTTTTGGTTGAGTTTTTGCGACGGCATTAGTCTTTGTACAAGAGGAGTCCGCTTGTCTTTGAGCCTGTTCTTCCATGATTGCGTTCGCCTGGAACATAGAGCTTTTGACACATACAACCTCTTTTTTGCTAAGATTAGTCCTAGGAGAACTACAAGCTGTGACATCTGGATTTGTGAGCATGCCATTCTCTAGTTCTAATGTAAAGCATTGTTCGTGGACCCAAACCTGAAGAAGTTGACTTCTTAGGTTCAAGTTGACTGCATGGTCATAAATCCAATCTTGTCCCAAGACAAGTGGCTCTGTGAGGTCCTCATCGTGACACACAAGCATTTTGAATATCATAGGAACATCTTGAAGGTATATGGGGAGTTCCACCTTGCCCAAACAAGGGGTTTCCACACCTCCCAATCCTATGAGATAGGCTTCTAAGGGATTGATGTTCAACTGCAGGTCTTGGCAGTAGGAAAGTCTAACTGTGCTAGTTGTTGCACCTGAGTCAATCAATGCACTCACAGTCCTTGCACTCTTTCCTTGTCCTATCTCTATGGTCACAAAGGGACATCAATCAATTATTTGAGAAGTAGTTATTCCCGATTTTTGGCACATGTCCATGTGATATTTAGGGGCTTTCGGGTTAACATCTAGGCCTAGTTGCCTTAATTTTTCCTAATGCGCTCTCTCGCCTCTGCCTGTGCTTCTTCTCTCACCCTTAACTCTTCTTCTTTTCGCTTCTTAGTAGTGTTGAGTCTCATTAGCATATCCTCTATAAGAGGTTCTTGATACAGCTTGACTCTACATCCACTAATATAGTTTGGCAAGATATCTCCTTCTAGAGTGGCCAATTGCACCGCGCCGCTAACGGAAATTCTATTAATGATCATGGGTCCATATCCTCTTTTTTCCAATTTACGAGCATGTTGCTTTAGCGTATAAACCAGCACTAGGTCTCCCTCTTTCAGTCCTTTATCTTTGATCTGTGCATCAAAGTATGCTTTTTGTCTTTTCTTTGCAGCATAGATGCTTGCTGCTGCTCGTAGCGTTGTCTCACCTAAGCGTTCTAGATCAAAGATTCTGGATGACAATTCGTGTCCATTCCACTCATACTCTTGTGCTACTTTTAAGGCTGGGATGAGGAAGTCCAATGGTAGCACCACATTCTGTCCGAAGACCATCTGAAATGGGGTGGCATTGAGTATCGTTTTGTAGGCAACTAGATAAGCCCAGACGGCATGATGAAGTTGTTTGTCCCAATCAGAGCATTTATTATTTACCAGTTTTTTCAATATGTTACAAAGGATCTTATTGGTGCTCTCGGCTTGTCCGTTAGCTTGGGGATGATAGGGGGCAGACTTCTTATGTATCACCAAGAATTCTTGGAGAAGATTTTCGATGACTTCATTCAAGAAGTGTGTGCCTCTATCGCTCACTAACTCTATTGGTAGTCCATATCTCGTGAACACATTCTTGAATAAGAACTTGGCTATTGTTTGAGCATGATTCTTTGTTGTGGCTTTTACTTCTACCCACTTTGTAAGGTAATCGGTGGCTACAATAATATATTCTGCATGGGAGTTTCTAGCTGGGGGGTTAATATGACCTACAAAGTCTATACCCCATTTCGAAAATGCACGTCCTTCCATCATTGGCCTCAAAGGCATCTCATCTTTGCTAACCGGATATTGTGCACGTTGGCATGTGTCACATTTCTTCACATAAGTATGTGCATCCATATGAAGAGTGGGCTACCAAATTCTTGAGAATAGAATGGCCTTGATTACTCGATCAGGACCAAAGTGTCCACCTGCAACACCACTATGTGCAATTTCTAAGACTTTCAAATAGTCTGATTCATGAACTCACAATCTTAACTATCCATCCTTGCCTCTTCGGTATAGGTTGTCTCTTACTAAGGCATAGTTATGGGCCTATTGCTCCATGCTTCTTCTTCTTGCTAGCCTAGCCTCTTTGGGTAATGTCCCTGATTTCATGAATTCCACCAGTGGAGCACTCCAATCTGGAATTAACGACACTTGATAAAGGGTTGCATGTTCCACTGGGGGGTTTTCCTGGCACACTCGACAATTCTTAATCCACTCATGTATTTCTTTGTCCATGCTAGGCCAATATACTCCTAAACATTTCAGATTCTGCAATGTTCGTTGTTTAGAATAGTGATTTCCTAGAAATCCTTCATGAGCTTGTTGCAACCAACTACTATGTTCATTGTCCTCAACACAACAAGCTAAGACACCTCAGTATCTTGTTTGTACATGCTTCCTGCCAATATGTGATATTTTTGTGATTTTACAATTTCTTCTTGTGATCTTTTCACATTCTTATTTGCGGGCCCGAAGGTTAGGACAGGTACCAACTTATTTGCCCATTTAGGAACAACTTCTAAATTGAACAGATAAGCATCACGCAACTCATCAGACACTCCTTGCGGTGGCTCTCCTGAAGTGATGCGAGAAAGGTGATCTTCCCTAAGGTGGGTTCTACCTTTCCTAACAACAACTTCAAAGTCATATTCCATTAGTAAGAGGAACCATCTTACTAAGTGTCCTTTATTGCAAGGTTTATTGACCAAATATAACAAAGCTTGATGATTAGTGAAAAACTTGAACTTGTTGGCCAATAAATAGTGCCTAAACTTCTTCACAACATATACCATGCCTAAGCCCTCTTGCTCAGTGGTGGTATAGTTTTGTTCAACTGCGGTCAGCTGTCTGCTAGCGTATGCTATGGGTAAATATAAATTTCCTTCACCTGTGGGTTATGCTAGCACACATCCTATGGCATGGTTAGATGCATCCACATGGACATGGAATGGTTTATTCCAATCAAGAGTGGTTAGTATTGGTGCTGAGCACAAACGTCTCTTAAGCTCATTGAAGGATTTCTCACATTCTTCGTTCCACTCAAAATTTGTCAACAACCCATAAAGAGGTTTAGCTATGATGGCATACATATGGATAAACCTGCGGTAATATCCACAATGGCCCATAAAGGCTTGTACCTCTTTAACATTCCTTGGCCTCGGCAACTCTGCTATGGCTCTTACCTTGTCCTCATCTGTTGATATTCCGTTCTTAGAAACAATATGATCTAAGATTTTACCTTGACATACCATGAACACACACTTCTCTGGGTTCAGACAAACGCGATATTCTCTACACTTGTTGAAGATTTGTCTGAGCTCAGGGATGTGGTATCTTCTTGCTTGGTAGTGAGCACATAAATCATCCACATATACTTCTAAGTTCTTCTGCAAGAACTCTTTGAAGACATGACACATGAGCCTTTGAAATGTTGCAGGTGCATTGGTGAGACCAAATGGCATCACACGGAATGCAAAGATTCCCCATTCTGTGGAAAAAGCCGTTTTATGCTGATCTTCTAGGGCAATGGCTACCTGATTGTAGCCAGAAAACCCATCAAGGAAACTATAAACTTCCTTGCCTGCAACACGCTCCAATAGATGGGTTAAAACAGGCTAACAGGCAAACAAGATTTTTCTCAAATTACTTGTGTGCAGACCTCACAATGCTCTAAGTGCTTGATTTTTGTGCCCAAAATTACCACAATTGCACCCCCAAAAAGTATGCATAGAATCGGTGTGTTGCGATAGGTCGGTGTGTCTCAATAGACGGATGTGTTGTGATAGATCGGTGTGTCATGATAGACGGGTGTGTCGTGATAGGTTGATGTGTCGCGATAGGTCAGTGTGTCACGATAGGTCGGTGTGTCACGATAGACAGGTGTGTCGCGATACCTCAGTGTGTCGTGATACCTCGGTGTGTCACGATAGACGGGTGTGTCGCGATACCTCTATGTGTCGTGATACCTCGGTGTGTCACGATAGACGGGTGTGTCGTGATAGGTCAGTGTGTCACGATAGGTCGGCGTATCGGGATAGGTCGGAATATGGCGAGTTCTAATGATCAAGCTAGTGATCCTGGAAGCTCTCAGCCTACGCTATGTCGTGGTGCACTCAGAATCGTGATAGGGACAACTTTTCGGTGTGTCGCAATAGCTCAAGGTGCACGTCTTGGGGCTTGCACAGACAAATTCTATACCTATAGAGCTTGCTCTCCCTTGCACTACCTAACTCCTTCTCGCACAATAATGCATGAAAAATGGTATGAAAGTGGTGAAGATGCACTAAAAAACAAGAAATTTCTATGAAGAAGAAGATGGAAGAAGATGAAGAAGAAACATCAGAAAATGAATGAAAATGACGGTTTTTTTACCTTCCAACGTCAAAAATCTACGATATTACCATCACAATGCTTTTCCTCGAAGCTCTCTCCCCAGCAACGGTGCCAAAATTTGGTGTAGCTCAAGCGTAAGCACCACCTCCTTTACTTGTCAATCCGCGGAGACGTGAGGACTGGTATGAAGACCAAAAGCAAGTGAAGGCACAAGTGAGTGAGTGAAAGCACACAAGCATGCACACACATACACACACACGCACACAAGGTAAGATCAAAGAGAGGAACAATGGAAGGCTTTCTATTGCAAAGGAAATCTCTTAAAAAAGCTCTATTCTCTAACAAGCTAACCCCAAAAATGAGCTCTCTAGCTCTTTTTATAGTTTTTTTGACTAGTTTTGGCCTTGTCCAGACCTAGTGTCCGACCTAGTTAAAAATTAGGTTCTAGGGCTTATTTGAAGGCTCAAACAGAGTCTACAAATTATGAAAATTGATAGGATAGTACTTCTAATGCTCTTGAAGCTCGAGGACTCCTCGAATTGCACAAAATGGAGCTACAAAAAGGTGAAATGACATTTACAATGGTTTCTAGTGATGAAAATCACTATTTTATAGGGATTTCTTATGAAAGTTTGACATACACTTCTTGGGGCTCCCTATGTGCTCCTTCTGCTTGTGTGTTCACTTCTCTTATGCACTTATTATGCTTGTCCTTGACCTTGAGCGTGAACAACAACAATGATCAGACGCACATCATTAGCATGCTTAACATATAAGGTGTTTTCAGTTGGACTGTTCTCAAAACCATGTGCAATCAGATAGGCATGTATCTTCTCATACCAAGCACGTGGTGCTTGCTTTAAACCATATAATGCCTTCTTTAACCTGCACGGCCGGTTTTCATGCCCTTTCTACACAAAGCCACGAGGTTGAAAAACATACACTTCTTCATGCAAGTCACCATTCAGAAATGCAGTTTTAATGTCCAACTGATGAACATTCCAACCATGACGGGTTGCAAGTGCATAGATGCTCCGAATAGTCATATGGCATGTAGGTGCAAAGGTCTCATCAAAACCAATGCCTCTTTCCTGTGCATAACCCTTTGCAACAAGCCTAGACTTATACCTATCAACTGTTCCATCAGGCTTACGCTTCAGTTTGTAAACCCACTTAGTGCCAATGGCCTTCTTGCAAGGAGGCAAGTCATCATAAAGACCAAGTACCATTCTTGATTATAGCATCATATTCAGATTGCATAGCATCCATCCAATTTTCTGAATTTTGTGCTTCGTCAAATGAAACATGCTCATTCTCATCACAAATACTAGATGCAACCATAGCATAGCAATCCGATGCAAAAGAGGCACTATGAGAGCCTCATCGAGTACGATATGAAAGAGGTGCATCTAATTTGCTATCATGAAAAGTTTGCACCAACCATTTTGGCATAGTTTTTGCCTCGCCAATGTCAGCTCTCTCATCAACAAGTGCGTCATGTAAATCTTCATTAGAAATGGGATGATCTGCATCATCACATGAAACCTGCAAAGGCTAAGAAGTTGCCTCATTAGGACCAGCACTAGATTGTCCACCTATAAAAAGAGGCAGCAAAGTATCATACATGTCTTTGGAGCTAACAAATGGTTTCTTAGTACATGAAAGCAATTGTTGAATAACATCTTCCACAAAAACAACATCACGGCTAACCAGAATGTGTTTAGTCTGTGGATGATACAGATGATAGCCTTTACTTTCAGAACTATATCCAACAAAAATACATTTTATTGCTTTATCATCCAATTTTCTATGATGTTGTTCAGGCACTAATGCATATGCCAAACAACCAAAACACGTAGATGTGCAACAGATGGCTTGCGATCATGCCAAGCCTCATATGGAGTGATAGATTGCAGCGCTTTAGTGGGACACGTGTTAAGTACATATGTTGCACACATGACAGCCTCAAGCCAGAAACTATGTGGTAAAGCCTGACTCTTGACCGTACACCTCGCCATCTCCATGAGTTACATGTTCTTTCGTTCAAAAACTCCATTCTATTGAGGTGCATACGACACTCTACATTGGTGTTTTATCCCACGTTTATCCCGAAATGCATTAAAATCAGAAGACATATATTCCCCCCCTCGATCAGAATAGAGGGCGCCCATTTTACATGCTGACAAATTTTTAGCCAAAACCAAAAATTGTTTGAAGCACATGAACACTTCAAACTTTGCCTTCAATGGATATATCCCTGCATGCCTGGAAAAATCATCGATGAAAGTCACAAAGTAAAGATAATTTCCAAAACAAGGTGTCTACATAGGACCACCGACATCACTATGTACAAGCTACAATTTTGGAGTAGCCCGAACTGAACCATCTTTTGGAAAGGAGGAATGCTACATTTTGCCCAAAATACAGCCTTCACAAACATGTTTTCTTGGTGCCTCAAGTATGGGCAAAGAGGACACCATTTCAGATTTCTATAAGCATAGCAAACTAGCAAAATTCAGATGACCAAAGTATGCATGCCAAAGCTTTGCATCTGACATAGCTTGAGAAGCATGTACTGCACGTGCCAAATCATTTATAGATCGTTCATAGTCTATGAGCTTATACAGACCACGACATAGAATGCCAGAAGCAATAATCACGTCGCCATTTGACAGATCATG
Organism: Ceratopteris richardii; assembly: GCA_020310875.1. Taxonomy (NCBI): domain Eukaryota; kingdom Viridiplantae; phylum Streptophyta; class Polypodiopsida; order Polypodiales; family Pteridaceae; genus Ceratopteris; species Ceratopteris richardii. The sequence goes on from CM035437.1 coordinate 88,467,867, forward strand.
AACTGTACATCTATCATCAACAAATTTCACAACCAAGCCAATCTTGGCTAATGCAGAAATTGATGATAGATTTTTCTTGATCCCTGGCATAAACAAAGCATCTAACAAAGTGAAAGAACTACCATCAGCAATGGTCAAAATGATCTTACCAACTTCCATAATAGGATAAGAGGAGTTGTTGGCACATGTAACATTATTCCCTGTAGGGGCACGCTCAAGTGAAGAGAAGAAACTGCGCTGCGACATAATATGTTTGGTCTCCCCACTGTCAAAGTACTGGAACATCTGAGTCTACTGCAGACATGCACTACTCATGAGAACATGGGTCAAAAATGCAAACAGTAGTAAACGCCCATTCTTCTTCCTGCACAAGATTAGCAAACTTTGTTTTTGGTGTAGAGGCTTCTGCAACAACCATTCCAGCGTCTTTCTTCTTTGCCTCTTTAGCAGCCAGTTTTGGATAGTTCTTTATGATATGATCATTCCCTTTATAGTACTTGCAAAACAATTTCTGCTTTTATGATTTTTTCTCATCTTTATCTTGGTTCTTCGAGTGTGAAGCATTTGCGAATTTCTGCTTACTAGTAGAAGAGCTCCATTTTCCTTTGCCCTTCTGACTAGCCAAGAAAGCTTGATCTGCAACACGCATAATGGACCTATTCTGCCTGGACTGAACTTCCTGCAATAGAACAGAGACTAACTCCTCAAAGGACAAGGCATTTGGATTGCCTTTCATCATCAGCCGAAGAGTAGAAGCCAAACTTTGATATGAACTAGGAAGACCATTCAGAACAGTCTGCACAAGTGAGCTATCTGGTATAACCTCATCAGCAGAAATCAACTTTTCCTTCAAATCTTTGATCTTTGTTAGAAAAATGTCTATAGAATCACCTTCATTCATGTGCTCACTCTCCAACTGTTTTCAGAGGTAAGCAACACGAGCCTCATTCCTAGTTTGGTACAATGTGGTAAGTATATCCCAAGCATCCTTAGCTATTCTGCAAGAGCGAATGTGAGGAATAATGGCATGTTTGACAGATAAAGCTATCAATGCATGTGCTTGAGCATCTCTACCATCCCAATGAATCTGCTCTACAGTAGGTGCGGTAGAAACCGCAGCATGAACAGGAATATGCAGAATATCATCATCTTCGACACCTTCTGCATCAGCTTAAGTACCTGCAGTTGTAACAGTTGCAAGTGTGATAGGACGTTTTTCAACACCCTGCACAATGTTCTATAAGATAAAAAGAAATTAAAATGCATCAATTTGCTAGTACAAAGCAAGATTAGTTGCTAATGGATGTGATCAAACTAATGGCATAGACTATGAGGAGACCTTCTTACTAGTTTCAAAGATGACTACAATCAAGACATTACTAAGTGTACGTGCTGCAAGAAATTGGAGACTACTTCAACTAGATGTGAAGGATACATTTCTCAATGGTTGGATTAGTGAAGAGGTTTACATGTCACAACCTCCTTGATTTGAAAACCCTAATTACACATTTTATGTATTCAGACGCAAAAAGGCATTGTATGGATTGAAACAAGCTTTTAGAGCTTGGAATTTCATATTAATAGTCTATCTATAAGATCAAGGTTTTATGTCAAGCAATGAATACCCTTCTTTGTTAATTACAAAGGATCACACTAAAGTTATCTATTTTTGTGTGTATGTAGATGAAATAATTGTGACAAGTGATGACTTGAATGGTATACAAAAGATCAAAAGAACTATGCAAGAGGAGTTCAAAAACAATGATTTAGGTGAGCTCACATCCTTCTTAGGCATACAAATCATATATAGAGATGAAGGAATGTATTTGACTTAAAGGAGATTAATTCAAGATCTACTCCTCAAGTTCAAGATGGAGAATGCTAAACCTACAGGTACACCAAGTTTGGAGATGAATCACAAACTTAGTGTTTATGAAGGCAAAATATGGAAGACATTAAAGAGTATCAAAGCTTGGTAGATAGCTTGTTATATGCTACTCATACAAGGGTAGATATTTCATACAGTGTAGGAGCGCTAAGCCGACTCATTCACTCTCCAAGAAAACCACACATGGATGCACTAAGAGAGTACTCAAGTACCTCAAGAGAACACTCAATGAAGGTATACTTTATCCTTACTCATCAGATTTGGATATCATGATATATTCATATGCAGATTGGGTAGGAGTTAAGGATGATAGAGGAAGTACCTCTTCTTACTTAGCTTTTGCAAGTTCAAATCTAGTGTCATGGAGTTCCAAAAAGCAGCCAACACTAGCTTTATCCTCAACTGAAGTAGAGTATAGAGGTTTGACCATCACAACTCAAGAGGCAATATGGTTAAAAGCATTGTATACAAATTTGGGACTTGTGAGTTCCCCTCACATATTTGGAGACAATGTAAAATTTGTGGACTTAGCAGCAAACCCTATCTTTCATGTAAGAACCAAACACATACAGATTCATTATCACTTCATCGAGGAGAAGCTCATGGAAAAGGGGATTGACATTTTTTTGTTCCAACTGAAAAGTAGGTAGCACATATGATGACAAAAGCACTTGATGGGATAAATCTTTGCATATTTGACTCAATGGCAAGTATTCAACCTATTAGAGAATGAAGGCTCAAGCATACTTTAGCTTAAGGGGGAGTTGTTAGATCATCAAGCTTATGCTATGCTTGAGATGATTTGATCTATATAAGAAACATCACTTGGATTGTTTCCCATTAAAGAGTTTTTATTTATGCTCATGTTTTTGGGATTCCATAAGGATCTTTAATGATCATTTATTTATGTAAAAGCCTAGAGCTTTATTTTTGTAAAAGGATAAAAGAATAGACTCAAATTCCATGAATAAGAGGTAGTTGAACTTGATGATTCATCAGTCCATCAAGTCACCTAAATCAAGTGATCAAACTTGATTTTACTTTTCCTAGATTGTAGGGATCTAGCTTCAAAAACCACTTGTAAAAGTTGCAGAAGGCATCAAAAGTCTATATAAAGAATTCCAATCACTTCTACCTTAGATTGAAGCAATACGCATACACATTTGGTCATCATTGTGTTGCTCCTTCATTTCTCACCTTCATCTTCAATAGTAGTTATCTTGCAAATGCTTCTTCCTTCTCTAGATATTTTCAAAAGGATAAATGAGCATTTGCTGGAAGATTATCACTATCTAGTTTATGCATACAAATTTAGAGAGCATTTAGTATATTTTCAGCAATCTGCAATTTAAGGTTTCAGGGTCTACCTCTACGCAACCCTCAAAAATTGGGGACACCTCTATTGAGTGTTAAGTTTATTCTAGGAGAACGTCTTGATTATTTATTATACTCTTATGCAATTTAGACGCCCCAACCTATTTATAGCATTCCTCCAAAATCATTTTTCCAATTGTAATCATGTTGGCTACTCTAAGCATTGGAAGTTGAGTGTTTCATCCAAAGAGAGCAAGTTTCTTGAGCTAGTCAAAGTAGAAAATTATCTATTTTGTATCAACTCTTTCTCATTGATGTTCCAAAGTACATAGTGGATTTTATTGCACTAATCACAAGCTTATATGGTCTATTTGAATCTCTAAAAGCCTATTCTAGTGGATTTTTACTCCATCAATGTCGAGTTGTCGATTATCTACTTGCCTTTGGAAAGGAAAGGAATTCCAACACTTGCATGGCATGTCCATCAAGGGTACTTAGAACCATAAAACTTGAGGGTCCCCAATCATACAATAGGTTGAGATCTAGGGAAGTTGAGAAACCCCAACTTTATACTGGATAGAGAACTAGAAGGCCAAAGAGTCTTCAGATCTAATGTAGATGTAGCTCGCATAAGCTCAAGGGACCCCAACCTCATGGTAGATAGAGAACTAGAATACTTGAGAGTCTTCAGCTGTATTATGAATTTAGAGATAGAGGTCAAAAGAGTTTCTAACTCTACCATAATATGTTGTTTATTAATCCACACCGAAAGAAGACATCATCGGAGGTTCAAGACGACTTCATGGTAATATATCCAATCTTAGCTCAATATCAAAGCTTTTGAAAGATCTTCACCATGGAAAACTAATAGATTTTAAAGATCTTCACCATGGTAATATATCCCATCTTAGCCCAATATCAAAGGTTTTAAAAGATCTTCACCATGGAAAACTAATAGATCCACCTCACCAATCCAAGGGGTTTCCACACCTCCTAATCCTATGAGGTAAGCCTCCATGAGATTTATTTGTAGGTTAATGTCTTCGTAGCATGAATACCTCATGGCACTGGTGGCCGCTCCTTAATCAATTACGGCCCTAATCATCTTGATTGAAATGCCTTGTCCAAGCTCACCATAAATGAAAGTTCATCTATGCATTATGCTAGGAGATGATGGAGAGTGTTAATCTCCAAAAGAACAAGATGTCCTTGATGTTGGAGCACCTCTATATCAAGAAAAACTCAAAACCTTTACCAATTTGGAGGATCAATACTCAATTATCAAAATCTTGATCAAACTATGAAGAGAGTAACTACTCAGAACCTCTGCTGCACATAACTCACTCATTGACTGATCAATTGTGTAAAGCTTTTTATAAAACTTTGCAGAAGGTGTTGTCTAAAGATTGCCCACCTTCTCCAAGTTAAATCATTTCAAAAGATTAAGTATATCTTGAGAAATGAATCAAACAATTCACCTATGTTAGAAACTGTTCTCTTGTATAACCGATTCAGACACCTGCAACTTCTAACACATGGTTCTCCGTAACTAGAACCCATTTAAGCAAATGCTTTTAGCCATATATGGCTTACCTTCCACATTAGATCTTGACTCCTCATTTGTGCAAAACTTTACACTATGCAGTGAGAACTGACCAATTCTTTGACGATCGAGATTGTGTCTGTTTCAAAAGACACTCAACACTTTACACATACAAATGTTCCTACTCATAATTTCCTCATCATGTTTACAATTAGGATCTCAAATCTTAGCCATAGCTGGATTAACTATAGAACTAGATATCTACAAAATGATTCTTGAAATGATCAAGCATAGAAGGAGAACTTAGAGAAATATTGGGTGCAACTTTTCTTCTATTCCAGAAAATCTTACATCAGTTCATGGATATCTTCCTCTCTTCTAAAGTGTCTAATGACTCCTTATTCTTCTCATCTCTTGCTCTCTCTTTTTTTTATTTGCTTCGACTTTCTACTTGTATATATAGGCATATATGTACAAGCTCATAACCATTACAAAGGTATAAGTAAGATAACTATAGGTTTAATGTACATATGTATACAAGTCCTCATTTCCTAAATGTATACTATCTCCAAGCTTCATAAGCTAATCTTTTCTTCATTCTTTGACTTCAATCCTTCATTCAAAACATCAATTGGTGGTTGACTTGCACCAAGAGATCCCCCTCAATCATCAATTGAGGTTTTCTCTATCTTCTTTTTACCTGCCATGTCTTTGAATCTTTGTAGCTTTGGTCCATCCAAACTTTTGGTTAACATATCTGCAATCTAATCTTTTGTTGAAGTATGTATGACTTCAATCTCCTTGTCAATCATCTTCTCTCTTAAGAAATGATACTGAATCTCAATATGTTTTGTCCTGGCATGAAAAACAGGATTAGCAGCTAGATACAATGAACTCATGTTATCTCCATGAATAGTGGGTGTACTCTGAATGATGTCAAAACTCCTCATGAGAGTCTTTAGCCATATAACTTCCTTTGCAGCTTCAACCATACCTTTGTACTCTGCCTCTATAGATGATAAAGCAACTGTGTGTTGCTTCTTAGAGCACTAAGAAATTAGTTTATCTCCCACATAACACAAATATCCATATGTTGATCTCCTATCATCGGGATTACCTGCCCAATCTGTATCACTATATATCTTGATGTTTGTATCTGATGTAAAACCATAATACAAACCTTCTTTGAGTATACCCTTAATGTACATCAACACCCTTTGTCTTGCAATTCAATGTTCTTTCCTAGGACAATGCATGAACTGAGACAATACTCCAACAACATATGACAAATCAGGCCTAGTTAATGTAGCATAGATTGGACTACCAACCAGACTTTGATATAGTTTCATATCCTTGAATTCTTCTCCTCCATATCTTTTCAATTTGTGATTCACCTCCATTGGACTAGGAGCTACCGTGCAATCATCCATTTTAAACTTGATCAATAAGTTCTTCAAATACCTTTCTTGAGTGAAATATACTCCATGTTGAGTATATGAGATCTCCATGCCCAAAAAATATGACAAGTCTCCCAAGTCACTAATCTTGAACTCTTTCTCTATTTGCTTCTTTAGGAATTATATGCCCTTGTCATCTGTACCTGTAAGGATTATATCATCAACATCTATACACATGTAAATGAACCCATCGTCACTTGCTTTGACAAGCAAGCTACTATCTACTTTGGATACTTGGAAACCAAGTTCTTTCAAAAACTTCACAAGTCTATAATTCCATGCTCTTGGGGCCTGCTTCAAACCGTACAAAGCTCTCTTAAGCTTGCATACATATTCTGAATACCTTTCATCTCTGAATCCTTGTGGTTGCTCCATAAAAACATCATCTGAAATATAACCATTAAAAAAAACATTTTTCACATCTAATTGACATAGTCTCCAACCTTTACATGCAACAATGGTTGTGAGTGTCCTCATGGTTGTCATCTTTGCCACTGGACTATAGGTCTCATTATAATCTATACCATATGTCTGAGCAAACCCTTTCACAACAAGTCTAGCTTTATACCTAGACACACTTCCATCTCCATACCTCTTGGTTTTCTCTTCTGACTATTTGGTTTAGGAACCAAATCCCAAGTCTCATTTTCTATTAATGCATCATACTGTTCGTGCATAGCTTTCTCCCAATTTTCCTTACCTTTTGCCTCTTCATATGTAGAAGGCCCTTCATCTGCTTTCATCATGTAAGCATAGTCTTTAGTAGCCAAAAAAGAAGTGTCATAGCTATACCTTCTAGGTTGCCATTTGTGTCTTGATGACCTTCTAAGTTCTCCACTTTTTGAGGTTTCTGGTTCATCACATTCTAGATCAAATCTTGGCACTTCTTCAACTTCAACTTGCACTTCATTGTTCTCTTCTTCATCAAATATCTGAACCTTTGATTTACCTTTCTTCTGATGCACAACTTCTTCATCACCTGCATGACTATTGATTGTAAATGCATACCAAGTACCTTGCTCATCAAATGTAACATCCTTTGACACAAGGAATTGTTTTGTGGATGGACTCCACAACCTATATCCCATCTGATTATCATCATATCCAATGAACACATACTTTTCAGCTTTAGGTTCCAATTTATGCCTCAATTGAGATGCATAAGCCAAACATCCAAATACTTTGCAATGATCTAAGGTAGTTCTCTTACCCCACCATGCCTCATATGGTGTCATACCCTGCAAGGCTTTACATGGTAGCCTATTGACCAAATATGTAGTATTTACAACCTCAACCCACAAATAATTTGGACAATTTTTCTCCTTAATCACGGATCTTGCAAACTCAACAAGAGTTCTATTCCTCCTTTCTGCTACACCATTTTGTTGAGCTACAAGTAACTTCCCTTTTTATCAAAAAATTGAACAAGTGTAAGAATAAAAATAGCAAGTATTTAGTTCTTCATTCAACTCCAACCTATCTGTTTTGATCCATTGACTAGTGGATCATGTTCCAAGAAACATATATGATTATTTGTGATCATTATCTAGCTAAAGAGGCCCACTACACTCTCCAACAATCATTCTTAGCAGGTGTGATGCAAGATCTAGCAATACCACTTCATCTCTTGTGACTATCCACCATCTCCTCCAACAATGGTATGAGAGCAACAACAAGCAAGATGGGAGATGGATTTCCATCCTTCATTGACAAATTGGATATAAACAACTACTCAGCATGGTCATTTAGGATGCAAGCCTACCTTCAAGGGAGAAGTCTATATGGATACATCTCAAGAGATGAAGAAATGTGAATCTTCAGGAGCAGGCATCAACCTACAAGGGAAGAGCAAGAAAGGCTGACCACATGGTGTGCAAAGGATGTTGTTGCTAGGTCATATCTACTAAACTTAATCTATAATTTCTTGATACCACATATTAGGAATTAGAAGACCTCCCAAGAGACTTGGGAAGTGCTCTCATCATATTTCTCATCAAATACAAGAGCTAGGAAGAATCATTTATGGATGGAATTTACAACCCTAAAGAAACAACCAAAGCAAGGAGTGGCTCATTATGTAACCAAGATGAAAGATGTGGCTGATCATCTTGCAAGCATTGGAGAGGAGATAGTGAAAGAACACATAGTAAGGTAAATCATTAATGGAATCAAGACTGATGATAAGTGGGAGTCCTTCACCACAGCAATGGACCGCTACATGGATATGCAAATACCTGACCTCAACACCTTGATGGGGCAAATCTTCACCCATGAGACAACGCTCAACAGGAATGGTGACAACTCTAGAGATAACCAATCTTCTCCCCTTTATACAGATAAGAATAAAGCTAAGGATAAAGGTAAAAGCAAGAAGAATGAAGAAGAGTCTATTACCTCTCAAGCTAATTATGTAGGAAGAGGAAGAGGTGCTAGAGGAAGGGGTAGAGGAGGAAAGCAAGGCAGGGAGAGATCCTACAACAATTCACCTTGCAACATTTGTGGTCTTACCAACCACATCACAGAAGAATGCTTCAAGAATACAAGGAATCAAAGGGGAAGAGGCTTCCATAGAGGTAGCTATGGACTATCCAGAGGCAGGTACAAAAATGGTGGAGGCAACCACAACCATAACTACAATCAAGGCTACAACAACAACAATTATCAAGGAGGTTTTAGAGGAAGAAGGTACTAGAAAAACTATATTGAAGACCAAGAAGATTCATTACTCATCATGAACATGACATCCAAGCAAGGTAAAGATGATGAGAATCTTTTCTATATTGATTCAGGTTGTTCCAATCATGTGGCTGGAAATGTAGCTCTATTATCTGAACTTGAAGAACCCAAAGGGAAGCATGAAGTAGATACAAGTGAGGATACTAAACACTCAGTCAAACAAATTGGAAATGTCAAGACATATGATGGTAGCATGAACCTTTTGAGTAAAGTTCTATATGTGCCAACTATAACCAAAAACCTAATTAGTGTTGGGAAGATTGTTGAGAAAGGTTTATAAGCCAGATTCAATAAGCATGGAGCATATGTGGAAGACCCTCAACAAGGCTTTAAAAGGATTTCTAAAGGTGAGAAGTTTGGTAGATTATTAATATTTGAGATTGAAGACACAAGGAACATAACAGTATTCAATTATAGAGATCAAACCTTATCTGAGTTAGAAATATGGCACAAAAGCCTAGGACACATAGGAGAAAGAACTCTAAAGCAAATATGTAGGGATCAAAGTGTGCTTGGCATTCCCAATGTGACCAAGCAACATATGATATAAAAATGTGGAGCATGACAATTTGGCAAAGCTCACACGCAACCATTCAACAGGAAGGGATACATTCATGAAGACTATTTGGAGCTTGTACACGCTGATGTGTGGGGTCTTAGAAAAGATCCATCAATCTCAGGTTCAAGGTACTATGTTTCATTTATTGATTATTAAAGTAGATGGAAAACCCTTTATTTCATGATGCATAAGGATGAGGTATTTACATGTTTCAAAAAGTATTTGGCACTAGTTGAGAACCAAACAAGAAGGAGCTTGAAGAAGATCAAATTTGATGGAGGTGGTGAGTACTTTTCACATGAACTTGATTCATTTCTATAGGAAAAAGGCATAAAGAGGTAAGTAACAACAAGATATACTCGTGAATTGAATGGGGTGGTAGAGAGAAGGATCAGGTTAATTGTTGAAGCTGCTAGGTGTATGTTGAATGAAAAAAAGCTACCTAATTACCTATGGGCAGAGGTTGTTTCCCTAGACACCTACTTGGTCAATAGACTTCCATCCAAATCCTTGGATGGTATGACACCCTATGAAGCATGGAATGGCAGGAGACCCTGATTGGACCATTGCAAAATATTTGGGTGCATTGGTTATGCACACATCCCCTCATAAATCAGAGGAAAGCTTGACCCTAAAGCTGGAAAATGTATATTTATTGGGTATGATCAAAACCAAAAGGGGTACAGGCTATACAATCCCACTAACAAAGCATTTATAGTTAGTAGGGATGTGGCATTCGATGAAAATAATTCATGGTTTGAAGATGATTGTAGGAAAGTCAAGTTAACATATGATTTGGAAAATGATTTTCCAAACCTCACTCAAGAAGATCAACAATTAGCATAAGATATCAACTCAGAGGATGAAGAACAAATTGACCTCAAGGCTTGGAAGTCAAGAGGCAAGATCAAACTCAAGCAATTAGAAGACATACCAGAGTCTTCAAATCAAGCACTAAGGAGATCACAAAGAGAAACCAAAAAGCCCATAAGGTATGGCTATGATACAACATTAGTCACCAAGCATTTTGTGTATATCACTAAAGACTCTATGGCAGAAGAGCCTTCTTCATTTGAAGAGGCTAGGAAGAAGAAAGAATGGAGAGAAGCCATACAGGAAGAAGTAGAAGGACTTCAGAAAAACCATACTTGGGATCTAGTTCCCAAGAAGCCAAAAACCATACTTGGGATCTAGTTCCCAAGAAGCCAGGCATGAAGGTAATTTGATCCAGGTGGATATACAAAATAAAAAAGAACTCAGATGGCTCTATAAACAGGTACAAGGCAAGGTTGGTGGCAAAAGGATTTGCCCAAATCCATGGAGTGGACTATGAAGAAACCTTTTCACCTCTGGCGGCCAACAATTAGGTTTTTGTAAGTGTTGCTGCTTCTAAAAATTGGAATTTATATTAGTTAGATGTCAAAAATGCATTCTTAAATGGATGGATATTAGAAGAAGTGTATATGGCACAACCACCAGGTTTTGAAGATGAAGATAAAATAGGTTATGTATGCAACCTAAGGAAGGCACTCTATGGTCTCAAGCAAGCTCCTAGAGCTTGGAACCATAGGCTTGTTACTTATTTGCAAGACCAAGGCTTTGTGGCTAGCAAGGTAGATTCTTCTTTATTTATCAAGAAGAACAAATCAAAAGTTATCTACTTATGTGTCTATGTAGATGACATCATCATTATAGGGAATGATGCTAATGGCATCAAGTAGGTTAAGGCTCAACTAATGGAAGAAACTAAAATCAGTGATCTTGGTTTATGAACCTACTTTCTTGGCTTAGAGCTTGCGTACACAGATTATGGTATATTTATTACTCAAAGGAAGTATATACATGATATTTTGGTAAAGTTCAAGATGGAGTACACTAAAAGTGCAAGTACTCCTATGGAACTCAACCATAAGCTGAGTTCTCATGAAGCAGAACTACTTGATGATGTTATAGGTTATCAACAACTTGTAGGTAGTCTCAATTATGCTACTCTAACAAGAGTAAACATGGCCTATGGAGTAATTACATTGAGTCAGTTTATGCATGCACCAAGGAAGCCTCATATGGAAGCTCAAAAAAGGGTGCTTAAGTATCTAAAGCATCCCTTCACTTATGAAATAGATATAAAGATGTATTTTGGTGCAGATTGGACTGGCTCTAAGGATGATAGGAGGAGCACTTCCGGCTACATATCTTTTGTAGGTTCAAAGCTTATATCATGTTCATCTAAGAAGCAAACAACTATGGCGTTATCTTCCACAGAAGCAAAATATAGAGGTTTGGCAAATGCAACTCAAGAAGTTATGTGGCTTAAGTAACTATATGCAGATTTGGAGATACACTCTTACACTCCAATAATCTTTGGAGACAACACCAGCTCACTTCATTTGGCTGCTAATCCTATATATCATGCAAGGACTAAGCACATTGAAGTGCACTACCATTATGTAAGGGAAAAATTTCTTAACAAGGAGATTCAACTATCTTATGTATCAACTCATTTACAATGTGTAGATATACTCACAAAGTCATTCGTTGGAACAAAGATGAACAGGTTCAAATTGATGAGTGGGTTACATTAAATCAAGGAGGAATGAAGACCAAGCATGTTAGGCTTGAGGGGGATCTCTTGGTGCAATTAAAACCAAGCCCACATACTTGGTTGATTATCTCATACTTGATATATTATGCAAAACTGCATATGATCATTCTCTTGTAATAAAGTTCTTCACATTTACCTTTGTAAAAGTGGTACACATCCATGTGGATTTAGGAAGCTCTAAATCATGAAACATTTGGTTGTTGAATGATGAGGGAATTTTTCCTATACTTTAGGATTTACCTTTTAGGTAGATGTTTGAGTTTGAATTCAAACTTTGGCTCCAAGTACAACTATAAGAAGAGGATAAAAAAAACCCGTGTGTATCTCGAGTCCATGAGATCATTTTGAGTGAGATTCATTGTGAAGTGAGAGCTTATCTTGACATCAACCTATGCCAAGAGGTCGATGTCAGGCATCGATTCAGTGCTAATAGCTGATGCCTAGCATTGACTTCTGGCAAGAAGTCAATGCATGGCATCGATTCTTTGCTGCAATTCGATGTCTAGCATCGAGTCTCTATTCACATTTATCCTCACATTTGATGCCTGGCATCAAATTCTTCCAGCCCTCGATGCCATGCATTGAATTTGAGGAGAGAGTCGATGCTAGGCATCGACATTCAGTAGAGAACTGGATGCAAGGCATCGACATTCAGCAACAAGTCAATGTGAGGCCTCGACCTCTTGCCAAAAGTCGATGCCAGGCATCAACATTCAGCAAAGAATCGATGCCAGGTATCGACTATCTGAACACAGAGTGGAGTTTACAACACCTACCAAGTCACGGAACAATATAAAATATTTTGACAAATCTTTGTATGATGAGGTGGTTGGATACTCTACCTACACCTCACTCTAGGAGAAGCATCCCAACCTCTTCATCATTACCTCCTGAATTCTTCATATAGACTTTATGACTACATTGCCATGGATAAAAGCGGCCCAATGAGTTTAGAAATGAGAAATACAGGTCAAAGAAGCTTGAAGAAACTCCTACTTACTTATTGAGCTCGGTAACCATCTCTTCAAGACTTAAATCTTTAGAAATTACTATTGATAAAGTTGATATTATCAAGGTATCATCCTTGATCCCTTGGAGGGCTCTCCATGGTGTCAGCTTCATATCCGTAGCAGCCTCTTCAATGCAAAGATCAAGCTTGTTTCCTTTTCCTTTTACATCCACTTGAAGATCTGGCCTTGTGTTCCTCTGTTTTTGGCCCTTAACCTCCTTATTTTCCCACATTGTAAAAATCTTGTCCTGGACATCCCATATTTCACCTATTATGAATGCGAGTTGAAACCAAGTGTCAAATTTCCTCAAGGAATCTAATTTTAGTGTCTCATCCACGGCTATCCCTACCTCAATAAAACATTGCTTCCTTAGATTTGGATGTACTCTCCCAACATCTTTCATTAGAGAATCTTCATACTCATGGTGGAAGAAGCGAATCTGCTCAATGGATGACATTTTTTCAATGTACTCATTGTCGTTATTATGGTCCCAAGACAAAAGCTTGGCCTCTTCAGTAGTAAGTCCTGCATATATCTTGCACTCTGCACACCGAAAGAAGAATGTCATTGGGTACTCCTTCACCAGCTATCTACATGCCTTTGCAAAGTGTGATCCCCTGTTGAAGCTCAAAGTCAAGGACAAAGCATGGAAGCACATCAAAAGGTGGACACACGAGGAAAGGGAGCAAGTAGGGAGCTCCAAGAAGTGTATGTCAAATTTTCAGAAGAATCCCCTACAAAAATAGTGATTTTCATCACTAGAAACCATTGTAAATACCATTATCTATTTTTAGTAACTCCATTTTGTTCAAGCCGAGGAGTCCTCGAGCTTGAGGAGTATTAGAAGTACCATCGTACCAATTTTCATAATTTTTAGACTTCGTTTGAGCCCTCAAATAAGCCCTGGAACCTAATTTTTAACTAGGCCGGACACTAGGTCTGGACAGGGCCAAAACTAGTCAAAAAACTATAAAAAGAGCTAGAGAGCTCATTTTTGAGGTTAGCTTGTTAGAGAATAGAACTTTTGTAAGAGAACTCTTTTGCAATCTAAGCTTTCCATTGTTCCTCTCTTTGATCTTACTTTGTGCGCGTGTGTATGTATGTGTGTGCATGTTGGTGTGCTTTCACTCACACACTTGTGACTTCACTCGCTCGTGGTCTTCATACCAGTCCTCATGTCTCCGCGGATTGACAAGTAAAGGAGGTGGTGCTTACGCTTGAGCTACACCAAATTTTGGCGCCGTTGCCGGGGAGAGAGCTTCGAGGACGAGCGTTGTGATGGTAAGATCGTGGATTTGCGACGTTGGAAGGTAAAAAAACTGTCATTTCAGTTCATTTTCTGTTTTTTCCTCTTCATCTTCATCATCATCATCATCTCCACCTTCTTCCATCTTCTTCTTCATAGAAAATTCTTGTTTTTTAGTGCATTTTCACCATCTTCATACCATTTTTCATGCATTATTGTGTGGGAAGGAGTTAGGAGAAGCAAGGGAGAGCAAGCGCTGTGTTTTTTTCATGATTTTCTGCTCATATGGAGCTCGCCATAGTCGGCGCTCAGAAATTTGAATTTCCCGCCAAAAAACGCGATTCTGTGATGAAAATCGCGATTCTGTGAAAACTCAAAATTTTTTGAAAAATCACGATTTTCAGTTTTCCCGCCTAAAAGTTGGTTGAAAAAAATCGCGATTCTGTGTTTTTCTCAAAAAAAACACGATTCTCTGCTCAAAATCGCGATTCTCAAAAAAACACGATTCTCTGCTCAAAATCGCAATTTTCATGTCAAAAACACGATTCTGAGAAAACACGATTTTCAGTCAAAAACACGATTTGGTGAATCACGATTCTCTGAGTCAAAATCGCGATTCTCTGAAACACGATTTTGTGATCAACATCGCGATTTTCAGAAACACAATTTTGTGATCAACATCGCGATTCTCTGAAACACGATTTTGTGATCAACATCACGATTCTCTGAAACACGATTTTGTGATCAACATCGCGATTCTCTGAAACACGATTTTGTGATCAACATCGCGATTCTCTGAAACACGATTTTGTGATCAACATCGCGATTCTCTGAAACACGATTTTGTGATCAACATCGCGATTTTCAGAAACACGATTTTGTGATCAACATCGCGATTTTCAAATCACGATTTTCTGCTCAAAATCGCGATTTTCAAAAACACGATTTTGTGCTCAACATCGCGATTTTTTTGACTTCACAGCATCGCGATTTTCAGAAAGTTCACAAAATCGCGATTTTCTCCAAAGGTCCTGTTTGCCTGTTTTGACCCCCAGGAGCCTGAATTGGCATAACTTTTTCATCCAAAGTTCATTTTTTGAGCTCTATAGCTTGTTGGAAAGCTCGTTTCAAATCCTACACGATCTCAACTGCTTTTTTCAAGAATAATGCGTTGATTTTGAGATAGGATAATTTGAAGTTGACCCTCAGGTGGGACTAGGGAACCAAGGGGATTCCAAAGAATTTTGAACCATACCAAGGGGAAATTTTGGACTCTTGACTAAAGCTTATGAACCTGAGATCTGGTAGACACTTAGGTAAGGATAAACAAAGCATTAGATCTTCTGAGGCTAGTGTCAACCATACATCCAAGTCTTGGGCACAACAACTAAGTGGTCATCTTCTACTAAGTTCAGACACAAGTGATTCAGAAATGTCTTTTAGCATGGGAAAACCTGCAGGTGGCTCAGGGACTGCCCATCTACAAACACCGGAAGGTCCCTATAAGACACAGTTGGAATATATTCGGACCAACCAATTAGGTGCTCGCATCTATGAGGATGGTCTGAGGCGATCAGTGGTCCAACTCAAAAATCCAGATCAATCCTTTGGACTTGGACACCCGGTGGTCAAGTTCGAAGAGGGTTCATACATTGATAAGGAAGGAACCATGTATGTGGTTACCAACCAACCAGATAGGACCGATGAGTTTGGAAATATCATTCAAGAGAATGAGATAGGAGACCTAGAACAAGGAAATATAGGACAAGGACCCCAAACTCCTAGAGGCAAGTCAGTTTTGACCCGAGTGATCACTCCAGACTGGATCCCTCAAGACAACAAAAGCATAGAACTATTTTTGAATAGAGAAACAGAGGAAGCCTTTTGGAGATTCAAGCCAGAACAACCTAGCCAATTGGGCATAGTCATCATCTACGAGTTCAAGGATCCAGAGATACCAGGCAAAGTTGTCTACCTAGATAACACGTCAGAGAAAATTTTCTTGATAACAGAACATGATAGACATGCATATACTTGGAAGAATGAATTGATTTTCCCTCCACCAAGATCCAATGTTTCCCACGGCCTCCATGGAGTAGGGTCATCCCAAGCTCAGGAAGCCCAGAGAGAAAGAACTAGAGAGAGACCTGAGGTAAGCCTTGCACACACCGTGGGCAGGAATAGATCAGGATATGAAAATGAAAGACCTGAAAGAGAGAGACATCAAGCACATAGGCAACAAAGAGATGAACAGGATTTTCCATTGCCTAGACCCCGGGAGTACCCAAAAACCCTTAAACCCAGTCACGTGATCAAGGCAATGAAGAACTATTTCGATGGGACAGGGGATCCTTATGATCATGTGGCCGAGTACAAACAAGTGCTGAGAGCCGAACAAATTGAGGACTGGTTCACCCAGTACGAGGCATTTGGTTTGACCCTTAAAGGCACTGCCTTAGCTTGGTTTCAACCATTGAGTAGAAGCAGCTATCGCGATATAGGTCAACTGCTAGACGAATTCATTGTAGAATTTTCCAAGAGTGGTATCAGGCATAACACATCGTCCCTGATCCATAGTTTCAAGCAGACACCCCAAGAAACAGTGCGACTAGCAGGTAGAAGGTTCAGACAGTACCTAGAAAGATGCCCTGCTCCAGAGCTACCCACACCAGCCAAACAAGTGGCTTTGTTTTTAGATGGCTTACTGAGCACAAAGTTAAGATCCTATGTATACTTGAAAGATCCTAGATCCATAGAAGAGTGTGTGCGGACGTGCATAGACATAGAAGATAACTTGGGTGAGGAGTTAGGATTGTTCAAACTCTACAAAGATTCGGATAGTTCTACTAGTCATACTTCAAAGATCTCCACAGAAATAGAAGAGATAGCTGAGCAAGTTGCCAAGAAGCTGGGAGTCCAAAATAAACAAACACAGAGAGTCACTTCATTGAATCGGTGCTATACTTGCGGAGGTGACCACATGGCTAACGTATGCCCAATGCAAAACCAAAACATTAGAGAAAGGAATGCTCCATATTGCACTATTGAGAGAAAATACACAAACCACACGGCTCAAGATTGTCCCTACAATAGGCAGGCTGTTAGACAAAATTATCAGCAACCTTACCCACAAGGTAGGTATCAGAATCAATACCAACAGCCATATTATAGACCACAACAGCAGTATCAGGTACCATATAGGCCACAACCTGTCTTGGGAAACCAACCACCAGCTCCAGCCAACGTGATTCCAGTCAAGTATGCTGTGGGAGAGGAAAATCCAAATAGAGCTTTGGTGCCCCTAACCCCATGGACACCAGATAATGATTCTCATGCTCATAGTTCAGACTACTCCCATGAAGGTAGTCCACATGCGTATTACACAGAGTCACCTGAGCATAGTGAGATTTACTCGTATCAATATGAGGCGCCACCTATGGAGCAAAATTGGGAGCCAGAATACTCCAATGTCATGTACACAAATCCTAACCCCAGGCCCCAGTTGAGACAAATGAGACCACAAGCCCCTAGAGGATCTTGTTTCAGATGTCATGGTGACCATTTCATTCGTGACTGTCCCCACCCACCATCTCCGAGCCAAGGACATGCTATCACAATACAGGCTTTTTGTCCTGATTGTGGCAAAGACCATCTCCCCAGAGATTGTACAAGAAACCCCTCTAGTGCACCCAAGATTACACCCATTAATGTGGTAGGCTTAGTGGCAGATCCAAGTTCAAGTAGTAGCAATGTGGCTCCTATACAAGCTGTCACTAGAGCACAAGCCTTAAAACAGGATAAACCAGTAGAACAATCAGAGTCGAGTGAATCGGGAGAGCCTAGTAAGAGGAAAACAAGAACATGGAAGGATACCAGAGAGAAGGCCAATCGCAAATGGAATAAAAAGTTATCGGAACTAGAAGAAAGCTTAAAAGAAGCGAAAACAAAAATAGAAGACATTGCATCTCAAAGCCCCTCGCATGCCGAAACTCCATCCACTCCATCTCATCCCACCCCACCACCCATTGTAAATAGACCGCAACCAGGGTCTGTTCTCGCAGATCCAACCCCAGAAGGTTTGGACATGATGTTCAAGGCCTACCAGGCTCGACTTCAAGAAGGGCCTACTGCTGCAAACCTAGACAAGAGTTACCCTAGAGCAGATTTAGAGATTGAACGGATGAAAATGTGCATGAAAATGGTAGAACAAGCTCAAGCCATACTTGAGACTAGTCAAAAGTTCAATCAGACAAACTCTATCAAATCGGATTGGCATTTCCAGGGCTTACTAGAACGATTAGAGCAGTTGGTAAACAAGCCACAAGTTTCTCTACCTCCACAGGCTCAACCAGTTATTGAAAGAGGAAGCTCACCACCAAGGGGAGCTTATGTTCCTAATTCCACGGATGCTGGAATACCTCCTTCTATTCAACAGTACTCTCAAGAGTTCTTGCGGGAAATACAAGAGGAGAAATGGGCCAAGGAGAAGGGTAATTCCCCTCCTATTCCTGAGATTGATGATCTTCATGATCAATTTCCCCAAGACATTCCATCTATTTACGAAGATGAAGCAGAACAAGAAGACGAAAGATTAGATTTTGAATCTAATACCTTAGAAGAACTGCCTCAATTTCCAGGCCCATGGGAATCTGAATCACTCCAGATTAGAGCTCCCACAATACTAGTAAGAAATGAAGACTCAGTGGTTCCAAGGAACACGGATGTCGTGAAGAACACTAAGGTTCAGTGTCATCTCACTGTAGAAGAGTTGCTCAAAGCAAAACCTGAGTTATGGAATCATGTGAAGGATCAGGTCCCAGAACTTGAGTCCAATATGCCAAAAGCAGGCTCTAAGCAAAGGGTACCAGAGATACCTCTAGACAAAATAGGGGACATGTGTGAGGGTGAAGAAGGTAATACTTATCTTCCCATCACTTACCAAGGTTACACAACCAAAGCAATCATAGATTCAGGTGCTGGTGTTGCTATTGCGACCACCTCCTTGTGGAAGCAATGGGGCAAGCCCACATTAAGACCAACTAGAATGAAGCTTCAAATGGCTGATGGTCATTTTGAAAGACCTCTAGGATTGCTAGAAGGGATCACTCTAACCACTTGTGGTGTAGAGTTTGAGCACACATTTGCTATATGTGACTTTGAGAAAAATAATGTCTTTGAGATGATCCTAGGAAGACCCTTCCTACGACAATTGCAAATAGTTATAGGATTGGGGAACTAACTCCTTGTACTTACAGCACTTAGGGGTCACCACTAAGGTCAATTTGAAGGATTACACCTTCAGAGATGTACCACCCCTACAGTGGAATTCTATCCACAAAGTGAAAGAAGATTCCATCTCTGTGCATTCTGAAAGTTCACCTGATCCATCATGGCTGCATGAAGATACTCATTTGTGGATGTGCAAGGTCGCAAAGGAAGAGGAAAAACGTTTAAAAGCAAGAGAAGAAGGAACTTCGTTAGGAGATAGACCAGTTAGAGACCCAGCCTACACACCGATGATCTTTCCAGATGAGGAGTTTGAGCCTCATGGCTGGCCAGAAATCTTAGCCACCATGGACATTGCTGTCAATGAGGAACAGTGGACACCTCATTGTGATGAGGAGGGTTATGATATCTCAGTGTTCATGTGTCAACCCTTGCTAGAAGAATGTGACCCTAGTGATGTCATAGAAGAAGAAGAGAATGACGATGATCTGGAGTCTATTGTGATGGATAGTTGCTTTAACTCAGAGCAGCACTATCTAGAAGATATAGGAATGTTCACCCAGAAAGAAGAAGAACCTCTCACAAGTATTAAAACAGTAAACTCAAAGGATGGAAGTGAGAGTAGTCAAAAGAAAAAGAAAAGAAAAGCAGTGAAACAAGAAAAGGAGGAATCATTGTTTGAAGTACCAGAAAACTTCAAGAAATATGAAGTTGACGACCGCAAAATTTTGGTACGAATGCCTAAGAGAGAGGCCATCATAGGAGAATCATATGATAATAAAGAAAAGACCAAGAAGATTGTAGTGACCATTGAAGAGAACGAAGAGAGATGCACATATATAGGAGATGACCTAAGTGCAAGAGAAGAAATGGAGCTCATAGCTCTATTAAGGGAATATAGGGATGTGTTTGCATGGCACTATAGAGACTTGAAAGGGGTAGATCCAAGAATTTGCTCGCATACTATCCCCATGACTGCTGACGCTAAGCCCACCAAACAGAAGCCCTACACATATAATGATACCTATGCAGCCAAAATCAAAGAAGAAATTGATAGGTTGATTGAGGCTGGATTCATCTATGAGATTGAGCATACCGAATGGGTGTCCCCCATTGTTGTGGTACCCAAGAAGAACGGGAAGTTGCGAGTGTGTATTAACCTTAAAAAAGTTAATGCCGCTACGATTAGAGATAGTTATCCACTTCCAATCACAGAACACCTTTTGGAGCGTGTTGCAGGCAAGGAAGTTTATAGCTTCCTTGATGGATTTTCGGGTTACAATCAAGTCGCCATTGCCCCAGAAGATCAACACAAAACAGCTTTTGCTACAGAGTGGGGAATCTTTGCATTTCGGGTGATGCCATTTGGGCTCACCAATGCACCTGCAACATTCCAAAGGCTCATGTGTCATGTCTTCAAAGAGTTCTTGCGAAAGAGCTTAGAAGTGTATGTGGATGATTTATGTGCTCATTCCCAAGAAAGAAGGGTTCACATCCCTGAACTCAGACAAATCTTCAACAAGTGTAGAGAATATCGAGTGTGTCTGAACCCAGAAAAGTGTGTGTTCATGGTGCGTCAAGGTAAAATCCTCGGTCATATTGTTTCTAAGAATGGAATCTCAACGGATGAAGATAAGGTACGAGCCATAGCGGAGCTGCCAAGGCCAAGGAATGTTAAAGAGGTACAAGCCTTTATGGGCCATTGTGGATATTACCGTAGGTTTATCCACATGTACGCGATCATAGCTAGACCCCTTTATGCCTTGTTGTCTAATTTTGAGTGGAACGACGAATGCGAGAATTCTTTCAATGAACTGAAGAAACGTTTGTGCACAGCACCAATACTGACCACTCCTGATTGGAATAAACCATTCCATGTCCATGTGGATGCATCCAATCATGCCATAGGATGTGTGCTGGCACAACCCACAGGTGAAGGGAATTTAGATTTGCCCATAGCATATGCTAGTAGACAACTAAACCCAGCCGAAAGAAATTATACCACAACCGAGCGAGAAGGGTTAGGCATGGTATATGCTGTAAAGAAGTTTAGACACTATTTATTGGCCAACAAGTTCAAGTTCTTCACTTATCATCAAGCTTTGTTATATTTGGTCAATAAACCTTGCAATACTGGACGCTTAGTAAGATGGTTCCTCTTACTAATGGAGTATGACTTTGAAGTTGTTGTCAGGAAAGGTAGAACCCACCTTCGGGCAGATCACCTTTCTCGCATTACTTCAGGAGAGTCACCACAAGGAGTGTCTGATGAACTACCTGATGCTTATCTGTTCAATTTGGAAGTTGTTCCTAAATGGGCAAATAAGTTGGTACCAGTCCTAACCTTTGGCCCTGCAAATAAGAATGTGAAAACATCACAAGAAGAAATTGTAAAATCACAAAAATATCACATATTAGCAGGAAGCATGTACAAACAAGATACGGAGGGCGTATTAGCTTGTTGTGTCGAGGATGATGAACATAGTAGTTGGTTACAGCAAGCTCATGAGGGATTGCTAGGAAATCACTATTCTAAACAACGAACATTGCAGAATTTGAAACGTTTAGGAGTGTATTGGCCTAGCATGGACAAAGAAATACATGAGTGGATCAAGAATTGTCCAATGTGCAGAGAGAGACCCCCAGTGGAGCATGCGACCCTTTATCAAGTATCATTAATTCCAGATTGGAGTGCTCCATTGGTAGAGTTTATGAGATCGGGAAGATTACCCAAAGAGGCCAGTCTAGCAAGAAGACGAAGTATGGAGCAAGAGGCTCAAGGCTATGCCTTAGTAGGAGAGATTCTATACCGAAGAGGTAAAGATGGTTACTTAAGACTGTGCGTTCATGAATCAGACTATCTAAAGGTCTTAGAGACTGCACACAGTGGTGTTGCAGGTGGACATTTTGGTCCTGACCGAGTGATTAAGACCATTCTATTCTCAAGACTTTGGTGGCCCACTCTTCATATGGATGCACATACCTATGTGAAGAAATGTGACACATGCCAACGTGCACAATACCCAGTTAGAAAAGACGAGATGCCTTTGAGGCCAATGATGGGAGGGCGTGCATTTTCCAAGTGGGGCATAGACTTCATAGGTCCTATTAATCCCCCTGCTAGAAACTCCCATGCAGAGTATATTATTGTAGCCACAGATTACCTTACCAAGTGGGTAGAAGTGAAAGCCACAACAAAGAATGATGCTCAGACTACGGCTAAGTTCTTATTCGAGAATGTGTTCACGAGATATGGACTACCAATAGAGTTGGTGAGCGATAGAGGCACACACTTCTTGAATGAAGTCATTGAAAATCTTCTCCAAGAATTCTTGGTGATACATAAGAAATCCGCCCCCTATCATCCACAAGCCAACGGACAAGCCGAAAGCACCAATAAGATCCTCTGTAATGTATTGACAAAATTGGTAAATAATAAACGCTCTGATTGGGACAAACAACTTCATCATGCTGTTTGGGCTTATCGAGTTGCCTACAAAACGGTACTCAACGCCACCCCATTTCAGATGGTCTTTGGACAGAATGCGGTGCTACCACTGGATTTCTTAATCCCTGCTTTAAAAGTAGCACAAGAGTATGAGTGGAATGGGCATGAATTGTCCTCTAGGATCTTTGATCTCGAACGCTTGGGTGAAACGAGGCTACGAGCGGCAGCAGGCATCTACGCTGCAAAGAAGAGGCAAAAGGCATACTTTGATGCACACATCAAGGATAAGGGATTGAAAGAGGGAGATCTAGTGTTGGTATACACACTAAAACAACATGCCCGTAAGTTGGAAAAAAGAGGATACGGACCCATGATCATTAATAGAATTTCCACCAGTGGTGCAGTTCAGTTGGCCACTCTAGAAGGAGATATTTTGCCAAACTATATTAGTGGCTGTAGAGTCAAGCTATATCAAGAACCTCTTACTGAGGATATGCTAATGAGACTCAACACTGCGAAGAAGCGAAAAGAAGAAGAGTTAAGAGTGAGAGAAGAAGCACAGGTAGAGGCCAGAGAGCGTATTAGGCGAAATAAGTTAAGACGATTAGGCCTAGAAGTCAACTCAAAAGCCCCAAAATATCACATGGATATGTGTCAAAAGTCAGACATAGCGACTTCTCAGGTCATTGACCGAAGACCCTTTGTGACCATAGAGATAGGACAAGGGAAGGGTGCAAGGACGGTGAAAGCATTGATTGACTCAGGTGCAGCAAGTAGTGCAGTTAGACTTTCCTACTGCCAAGACTTAGGGTTGAACATCAATCCCATAGAAGCTTATCTCATAGGATTGGGAGGTATGGAAACCCCTTGTTTGGGCGAGGTGGAACTTCCCATCTACCTTCAAGATGTTCCAATGAAAGTCAAAGCGCTAGTATGTCAAGATGAGAACCTTACAGAACCACTTGTCTTGGGTCAAGATTGGATCTATGACCATGCAGTTAACTTAAACTTAAGAAGTCAAATTCTTCAAGTTTGGGTACATGAACAATGCATTACATTAGAATTAGAGAACTGCATGCTCCTAGATCATGGCACCACACACTCTCTTAGTTCTTCCAAGACTAATCATATGAAAGAAGATGTTGTATGTGTCAAAAGCTCTATGATGCAGAAGGAGTCAATCGTGGAAGACCAGGTTCGAAGGCGGGTGGATCTTTCTTCTTCTCCAAAGAATCAAGTAGCCACAGTAGTGAGTCCACCACACAAGCAAACACAACCGTTCACGACAACTGCTACATCAAATAGAAAGACACCATTCGATAAAAAAGCAGTTCCGAGCATGAAGCAGATATGGGTACGCAAAGGAGAGCAACCACCAGCCTTGCCCCCACAAATCCCATCCATGCACACCAACCAGGCCAGAAGACGAAGGAAGCAGCTCAGACAAGCTCAATCACAAGGTATCCAACAAATTTGGGTGCCTAAGAAGTTAGCTGCAGCTCAACAAGGGCAATTACAGATGTGGGTACCTAAGAAGCTCTTACATCCACAACAACCTTTGTTCTCCCACATGCGAAAGGTCTCACCCACGAAGCCAAAAAGAGAAGAGGGTAAGAACCACGTACAGAGACCGAAAGAAGATCAAATCAGCTCTTCAAGCAAAGTAGGAAGACGTGCAAAAAGGATATGGGTTTGGAAGCCAAAAGTACAAGTAGCCTCCATCGCACCAAAGCATCAACCACACTGGATACCATAGTTCAGAAAGCATCCAAAGAGAAAGACGTCTGAAGTGATCTCTACAGTGTCAAATGATGTTCTAAAATGGACTCCAATGAGGAGGATTACATCAGTTCGAGACTAAATGGATACCTCCACCAAGGTCGGCATCAACCTCCACAAATAACATCGAAAGCCTCGAACGAGCAACAACCATGTGCTCCTTGCACAACCTGTCTTTTGCACCATTTAGGTCATGCATTTCCAAAGTATGCATTAATATAGGGCCACATTACACGGCCGTGCATAGACACACTTGAGAATCCCATGCACAAGAGCACAGTAACATATGTCGAACATTTCTATTGATACTAACTTTTGTGTTCTTGTTTTGTGATATCCTGTTCCTCAAAAAAAAAAAAAAAAAAAAAAAAAACTTTTGTGTTCCTGTTTTGTGATATCCAGTGTGTCTCGGCCAGCAGTGGGATTATTGCTGCCTTATCTGGTAGATGACAAGCATTTGGCATGAACATGGCATCTACAACTATGATTTTCTCTTGCCATGGTAGGAATGAAGAGCTTGAAGGTCCGCAACTTGAGTGATGCTTAACTACTTCATGTACCAGAGCATCCAAGGAGATATCTGCAAAAGGTAGTTTTGGAGGAGAAGACTCCTGCATATGGTGAGCTAAAGAGCATATGTGAAACTTAGCTTGGTGTAGTTACCCGATGTTGCTTGCCAAGGAATATAAAGCAATTCAATTCTCAGTATCCCCTGCACCAATATGGAACAGTAGCACTGGTGAATGGTCTATGTCAATCAGCATGGTAATCTCTTAGAAACCGGCACGTGTCCAATATTCCTCTGAGTGTCAATATAGGGAAGTGAACGTGCATGAGCCCAAGCTCAGAAATGCACATTGTTAGTGACAAATGTTGCTTTGAAAAGAGGAGAGGGGATCCACCACTCAAAAGATCTCATCAGTGGACAATCGACATGGACATTCATCAACAAGGTTCCATCCCAAAGGCCGAGTGTACAACACGAAGAGGCAAACATCCATCAACCTTCGCCATGGTAAGTATCTTTACTCTGGAAACACCATAACCATGATAGTTTAGGAAACCTCTTCGTCAGCATACCCTTGAGCACTTAGCTCAAGACCCGCAATTTTTGCACCATACTTCTTCCAATGCATTTTCCAAGTAAGCATGCGTAGGGCTACACTACAAGGCCGTGCACAAGGCACATACTTTTTTCAACCCAGGCACGAACACACTTACCCATCATTCATTATGGGTTATGAGTAGTTGGCATGTATGCTCTCAACATCATCTTTAAAAGAGCTAGCAGACATCATGGGAACAACATCCATATCTCGGACGCAAATTGAAGCCAGTAGTTGCTCCAAATCACTCTTGACAACCTCTTCTGAGCAACTTGCAGTTTTGAAAGCTCACAACGACACATTCTTGCTGGAATCCAAGGAACCAGCTCATACAACGGATGGACACCACCTCTCAAAGCACTACACAGAACAGCCCCTCCAACAAGGGTCTGTCAGGGACGACAGACTCGAGAGGGGGGGGAGTGTTGAAGCTCAAAGTCAAGGACAAAGCATGGAAGCACATCAAAAGGTGGACACACGAGGAAAGGGAGCAAGTAGGGAGCTCCAAGAAGTGTATGTCAAATTTTCAGAAGAATCCCCTACAAAAATAGTGGATTTCATCACTAGAAACCATTGTAAATACCATTATCTATTTTTAGTAACTCCATTTTGTTCAAGCCGAGGAGTCCTCGAGCTTGAGGAGTATTAGAAGTACCATCGTACCAATTTTCATAATTTTTAGACTTCGTTTGAGCCCTCAAATAAGCCCTGGAACCTAATTTTTAACTAGGCCGGACACTAGGTCTGGACAGGGCCAAAACTAGTCAAAAAACTATAAAAAGAGCTAGAGAGCTCATTTTTGAGGTTAGCTTGTTAGAGAATAGAACTTTTGTAAGAGAACTCTTTTGCAATCTAAGCTTTCCATTGTTCCTCTCTTTGATCTTACTTTGTGCGCGTGTGTATGTATGTGTGTGCATGTTGGTGTGCTTTCACTCACACACTTGTGACTTCACTCGCTCGTGGTCTTCATACCAGTCCTCACGTCTCCGTGGATTGACAAGTAAAGGAGGTGGTGCTTACGCTTGAGCTACATCCCCCAATCACATAGTACGTGTAGTCCTCAAAAAAGCATAATTGAAATCATCTGCAGAGGTGCATTCATTTGGGTCCACCATGACCAGAAAAGGAACTACAGCCATGTATGGATTTATCTTCATATTTTTCTTTAGGTTCTGCACATGCAGTGGCTCCCTTATCTCAAGGGGCTTTCTCCCTGTGACTGGGTCAATGGGTGGCTTGTGGAGAATATTGATGGGTAGGTGGAAAAGCTATCCTTTTCTAAAAAGCTTTATCTTGGCAATATCCTCCCTCATCCTATTTTGTTTAGTACCCAAGATCCCTGATGCATGTTCTCCACCAGGTGCCATGATAACATCCTCTGAGTCAGAACTTGTCTCAGAGGATGCTTCATCTACTGTTTTCTTCAACTTTTTTAGTGGTTTCTTTTGCACAGACTACTTACCCTTTGGCTTTATAGGGGTTGTCTTCTTTTTATATGTTGGCATTATGTTCCCTTAGATCCATGGCATTAAATCCCTAATAAAACTCTTCGATTCCTTGCAAAGATCTACAAGCTTCTCTGACACACAATGCTTTGGGCACAGGAGGTCCATTTTGCAGAGAACATTCCTTAAGCCCTTAGATGTCTCCACTAGAAAAAGAAGGTTGTCTAAATCCTCATCCTCACAATCTACTTTGAACACTAAGCCATACTGAAAAGCCTTTGTGGTCATGAGCTTTCCCCTCCCATAAGCTCCTGCAAATACATAAAGAGTGGCATTCTTCTCTTCAATGTACTAGAGACACCACTCCAAAGCTGCCATGTCCCATAGTGGTCGATCTTTCCTGTTAACCTTGATTTCCTTCGACCTTTCCTTCCTCACTAGATCCTCATCAATAGTTTTTATGTTGCTATGCCCACCAGATGAAATGGGAATTGGGTTGCTTGCCCTCTTAGAGGATAATGAAGCAATGCTCTTCTTTCCTTTCATGGGGTGACCCATGCTCCTCTCATAAGCTTGTTCTCCTGTGCTCACAGTCACCCTAATCTTCTTTACACTCTTGTCCACTCTTCCCTTAGCATCCTTGAAATTTGCAAAAATTTAGTTTTATTCTCTTTGAATGTGGACTATCAACTACAGGTCGATGCGTGGCATTGACTTGCAGCCCAAAGTCGATGCCTGATATCGACTTGCAGCCCAAAGTCAATGCCTGGCATCGACCTGCAGCCCAAAGTGTATGCCTGGCATCGACCTGCAGCCCAAAGTTGATGCCTAGCATCAACCTACAACCCAAAGTTGATGCCTGGCATCGACCTACAACCCAAAGTCGATGTCTGGCATCAACGTGTAGCCCAAAGTCGATGTCTGGCATCGAATTCGCCGTGAAAGTTGATGAATGGAATCGACTTTCATAGAGAAGTTGATACGAGGCATCGACTTTCATAGAGAATTTGATGCCAGTCATTGACTTGCACCCCCAAGTCGATGCCAGGCATCGAGTTAGAGGTAAGAGTCGATGCTAGGCATCGGCTTTCATAGGAAACTCAAAGGAGCAAGTTGATGACTGGAATCGAGTTCTCTATGAAAGTCGATGCCTACCTCTAACTCAATGCCAGACATCGACTTGCAACTTGAGGTCGATGCCTGGCATTAACTTGCAGGTGGAAAAATAGAAGAATTTTCATGCAATAAAATTTCAGAGCCAACAAATAGAGTAATTCTCTAAAATAAATAAAGGGAATCTTTTTGGAATCTTTTTAGAGGCAAGAATTTTGGGTACCTGTGGGGATTCTTGGTAGCACTCTTCTTCTCCATTTGCTTCTGTCTACTTGTTTGCTAGGCTCTATGCTCTTTAGCTCTTAGCTCTCTCTTGATCTCTCTTGGTGCACGAATTTTAGAAATGAAGCTGATGTCCTCCTCCACTATTTATGGGCACGTGCATGGATTGAACTAGCAACTGACTAGATGTAACTCAATCAGACTAGGCCCTAACATGATGAGAGGTAGTCCACCTTTTGTTATTTAGTGTATTTTGCCTTTGAAATTGGGAATATTGTAACTATTGGAATGAATAAAACAAGCAGAGCTTATAACTTTTCACAAAAAAAGTGAAAAAACTGATATAGAGTTGCAATACATGTGATAGGTTGTTGAAATTGATCAGAAAAAAAAACTAAGAAGGAGTTTCAAATCCACATTTGGCTATGATAAATAATCTATAATCCACAGATTGACTAAGAAAGAGTTTCAAATCCTCCCTTGGATAATCAATGAAGCAAAAACCTAAATGAATATTGATAATCTGATAGTTAAAAGAATGTGAAGCTATATGAAAAACATCACAAAATAGTTTTTCTGTGCCTACTAAACACTTCAAATGTTTTTTTGTTAACAACTCAAACATCTTGACTAGATAGTAATTCATCATTTTCACCTAGAAAGCATGGTGTAAAAACTGTTGAGATATCAAGCTCAACATTTGATGATCTAGGATGACACGTACTAGTTTTTCGTTTCTCTGACATGTATAGTGGTCACACCGGTATTTGTCAGGGATACTTCATTGAGCTTTATTAGATTTATCTACCGAGAGTGATGGCTCATTTGTTCCTTGCTAGCTCACTCATTCGTGGACATTAGGTTTTTCCTTATGTACTGATCTTTATATATTGCACTTGTATTCTTGTTTTTTAGGTCATTCTTGTACATTCCTTTTTATGTAATAGAAGAAGAAGAAGAAGAAGAAGATCATTCTTCCTTGCCTCAATCTGTGTGTGCTTCTCCTTGACAGTGAGTGTGTGTGTGTGAGCTCTCTTCCTTATCTCCTTCCTCGTGACATGGTATCAGAGCCAGCGTGGCTATAGAGAGCTCATGGAGAAGGCGATGGTGAAGAGTACGCAGCAAGGTGTGGAGAAAACGCAATTCACAAACGAAGTCAGATCAAAGTTTTGGAGCCATCTTGACCTCCATTTTGAGCCCACAAGGTGGGTCCCATAGAAAAACCAGGTCAGTTTTAGAAACTATAACTTGCATCATGTCCCGCAACACTCATATATTCTAGATCCAAAATTTCAAGCGACTCTGTGTACTGTTGATACAAAAAAACTGTGTTTTTTTTAGATCGAATTGTCACTTCATAGTGCGATAGTGTTCAAGCAGAAGTGCTTCTTGTAGTGGTTTGCAGTGTTGTGTATTGTTGCAGAAATGGCAAACGCAGATGGAATGAGTCAGCTTATGAGCGATAAGCTAGACAAGAACATTTTCCATGCTTGGAGATTCAGAATGAAAAATTTCATGATGGGAAAAGGCTATTGGAAGTACATCGAAGGAGAGAACAAAAATCCTTCACAATTACTAGAGAGGAATCGGACTCAGAACAGATATGAGCATATGAGGAATGGAATCATGGAGCAGAAAAGGTAATGTATTCACTATCTGTTAGCATACAAGATAGCATGATTGGGCACATATAGGATGCCAAGACTCCGAAAGAGGCTTGGAATAGTTTGGTCACATTGTATGAGACCAATACAAAGGCACAGAAATTGCAACTCAAGAACGAGTTGCATACCTTGGAGAAAAATAGTATGTCAGTAAGTGACTATACCCTAAAAATCAAAAGCATATGTGAGTCACTTGCATCTATTGGAGTGAATGTAGATGATGATGATGATAAGGTGGAAGTATGCCTTCGTGGTTTAGGAGCTGCATATAACAAGTTCAGAACTTCTATACAGACTAGGGAAAATATTCCAAATTTTATTGATCTAGTATCTATGTTGATTATTGAAGAAAAGAATCTTGGTGAGGATTCAAATTCCCAAGGAAAGCCCAGTTCTGAGCATCTATTCTACTCTTGCAGAGGAAGAGGCAGAGGTAGAGGTTTCAGAAGTGGAAGAGGAAACGGTAACCAAGACCAAGGTTAACAACAGAATCATGCAAGAGGAAGAGGACAATTTCGAGGCAGGGGGAGCCAAAGAGGTCGCATAAATTTCCAAAGAAATGATTCAGGTAATGATAGTAAAGGATATTGGAATTGTGGTAAACCTGGACACTTTGAACGTGATTGCAGGTTGAAGAATCAAAATAACAGAAGGCATCAAAACAACTATGCATCCACAAGCACCGATGATTATGAGAAGTTGTTTATGGTTCAACATCACATGATGAATACGATGTCTGCTGGTGTTTCAAAATCAAATGATAATGTCTAGTATGTTGATTCAAGTGCTTCAAATCACATGATCAATCATGCAGAATGGTTTAGTACTTTGCAAAAATTGCCAGTTCATGGATATGTTTAAACAGGTGATGACACATCACATCCTATTGAGCATACAGGAAACATAGCACTATCTATGGAGGATGGAAAGGTAAAACATCTTGTTGATGTGCTGCATGTTCCAAATATAACAAAGAATGTGGTTTCAATTGGACAAATGGTTGACGAGGGATTACAAGTCATTCAATGCTGATGGATTATATATAGAGGAGTACAGATGGACGATTGGTTTCCAAAGGAAACAAAGTGGGTAGGATGTTCATCTTAAATGCGAAGATTCCTGAGATGAATGCAGCCATGTTTGCAAAAGGTGCAGGAGTTATTGTGGATATAGAGATCTGGCACAAACAAATTGGACACACAAATCTGCAAAGGTTGAAATTGATGCAATCAAAGGAGATTGTCCATGGACTACCAAATTTCAAAGTTCCAAAAATGCAAAAGGTATATGCAGCATGTCAATTTGGTAAACAGTCAAGAGCATCATTTCCACATGACAAGCATGTTAGTGAGAATGTACTGGAAGTAGTACATAGGATGTTTGGGGTCTAGCAAAGACCACATCTATGGGTGGTTGCAGGTTTTATGTTACTTTCATTGATGACCATATACGCAAAGTATGGGTATATTTCATGAAAGACAAGAGCAAGGTGTCCACTCACTTCCAGAATTTTAAAGGTATGGTGGAAAAGCAGACAGGGAAGTACATTCAGACATTAAGATCTAATGGAGGAGATGAATACATGTCAAATGAGTTCAGTAGTTTTCTAAAAAATCATGGAATTTGGCGTTAGTTTTCATGCATGTACACACCACAACAGAATGGTGTTGTTGAATGCAAAAATAGACATATTGCAGAAATAGAAAGAGCCTTGATAGCTGAGAAGAATATGCCTCATTGTTATTGGGAAGAAGCTATGCATACTGCTATATACATCATGAACAGAACCTCGACTACTGTTGTACATCAAGTTACACCTGAAGAGAAGTTTATAGGTAAAAAGCCAAACTTATCACACCTGAAAGTTTTTTGTTGTATTGCATATGTACATGTCCCAAATGAATTGAGGATGAAGCTTGATCCAAAAGCAGAAAAGTGTGTCTTCATTGGATACTCCCTTGAGCAAAAGGGATATAAATGTTATAACCCACTCACACGACAGGTAAAGGTGAGCAAAGATGTGGTATTTGATGAAATGTCAAGCTTCTATGTAGATGCCAAAGAAGGACTGAATCTTGAACCAAATGACAAAGAAGATGCTGAAAACCCAAGTGTAGAATCTCAAGTTTTGAGTGGACTGGATGCATCACCAAGCAATAGTTCCAACTCAAATCCATGGAGTGGAAGATTGCGTGGAAATTTCAGTCCAGCAAATTCATCAAATACATGCAAAAAGGTAAAGAAATGCTTTCTGCTGGTAGTAAAACATGTGCAGCCTTTGAAGACGTTGAAAAAGTGATCTCTATATGACCAAACATGGTTCTAAAATGGATCCCTACAAGGAGGAATGATAATTTTCACTCAACCATTGATTGATTGCATCATTTTGAGATCCAATGGATACCTCCAAACAAAGATTGCATCAATGTTTGCAAGTAACATCAGAAGCCTTGACATGCAAAAACCATGTGCCCTTGGCATAACCCCATCTTTTGCACTATTCAAGTCATGCATTTCCATAGTATGCATTAATATAAGGCCACATTACAAGGCATATCATCTCCAAATATCTTCCCAAAAGGCCTATAAAAGGACCCCCTTGGGTGCCCTCAAAACAAGCAAGTGGTGTGCAGGTACGTGCTATCAGCACTGCAGTGATCATAGTGCTACCCCTTTGGAGGTGGAGATCTTAGCTACAAGAGATGTGCTACACTCTCTTCCTTTGTGTACTGCATATTCTTTGTATCCATATCCTGTAATATGAGCTTTATTTCCTTTTGAATCCAACTATCTCTTCTTTCCTCTTCTATCTCCCACCCTTTCTATTTCTTCTATTTCCTTCTCTACATTCCCCCTCAATTCCAAACCCTCAACATTTTCCTTCAACTTCTATCCATTGGTTTTCAGCCACTTAACTATACCAAAACTGTGTTTTAAAACCACTAGAATTTCACCGAAACTTCACCGGACTGTTACCGGACTGTCACCGTAATTGTACCGGAATCTTATCGGAATCAACTGCAATTTTGTTTGTAGTTACTTCAATTGATTGTAGATGAAGTAAGAAAGATATACCTAAGCTTCCTTTAGTAAATGAACTCTCTCTGAAGTTTGAGAAAAAACTTTATCAGTTCTGGATGTCTTTTACGGTCAGACACTGTACCATGTGTACATGTCCTGTTTCACAAAATTCTTTGATCAGTTTGTAGTTGAGATTACTAGCTTCAAGATGAGCTATCAGTCATGAAAAACTTTACACTGTACTGTGAGATCTAACTTACAGAAGTACCGTAAAACGTGTACTGAGAAAACTGTAACTATTAACTAACTTTCACAATAACATGAAATGACTTAGATTTCTTCACACACAAAGAATGCGCTCAAATCTTTCCACATGAACATGTGTTTTCTATTAGAGAAGATGTGTACAAAATGGCTTGGCCTCTCTTTGCTCATAGCCATGGAAAACTCTTCTACACTGAGTAGTTCTTCCTTACAATCTCTCTCAGATGAATGCCTAGCTGTTCAGGTTCTATTATTCATCTCTACATATGCACTATTGCGTCTTCTACATTTCCCATATGCTCTCTAAACTCTCTTAGCTCTCTAGGTATCTTTCCTCTATATATATTTTAGCACTCTCTCAACTCTCTTATATACAATTTTTATCCAAGATTCAAAACTCGTAATTCTGGAAGTTTGTGTGAACTATATTACAATCGTGGATTTGTCCCTTCACTAAGGCTTTCATTTCTTTTTTGAATGCTTTGTTTCTGCTTCTCTTCGTCTTCATGTCTTTGAATCTGCTTGTCTTTACTCCATCCAAGCTCTTTGTCAGAATATCTGCAATGTGATCTTTTGTAGGAGTGAATACTATTTCAATCTCTTTCTCCATTACCTTTTCCCTCAGGAAGTGATATTGAATCTCTATGTGCTTTGTTCTTGCATGAAATACTGGATTTGCTACAAGATACAACGAACTCATATTATCTCCATGTATGATAGGTATACCTTGATCAATACCCATGCTTTTGAACAAGGTCTGCATCCATATCACTTCTTTAGCTGCTTCTACAAGTCCTTTATATTTAGCGGTTGAGCCCTCGGATTTGACAGCGGACTTAAGGAGCCACCTAGAGACGCTTCAATTGACGATAAAGCCACTATATGCTGCTTCTTTGAACACCAACTGACAAGCTTATCTCCTAGGTATATCATATACCCATGTGTTGATCTTCTGTCATCTTGACTTCCTTTCTAGTCTGAGTCACTATATGCTCTTAGCTCTATATCTGATGTAAAAGGATAATTTAATCCTTCGTTTATAGTTCTTTTGATATATCTAAGAACTCTTTGTCCTGCAACCCAATGTTGATCCTTCGGACAATGCATAAACTCTGAGAGAACTCCTACTGCATAACTAAGATCTGGTCTTGTTGGCGTAGCATAAATCAATCTCCCCACTAAAGACTGATACTTCCTCATATCTTTAAACTCTGCACCATCATATTTGCTCAGTGTTAGAGGGCCGCCGAACCAGGACGGATGAACCCGGACAGGTGCCTTAAATGTAAAAGTGCTGGACGGCTGCCGAACAAGGACAAGAGTACGAGGACAGGGAGCTTAAATGAAAAAAAAGAATCTTTCAGGGAACGTGCAGGTAACTGCAGAAGTACGCATCCTTGTAAAAAATCCTCTATTTAAGGCAATGAAAAAAAGAGAGAGGCAGCAGTCCGTTTTTTGTGGGAATTGTAGTGTATTGTTTGATTAAGTCTCGTTTGAGAGTGCTGTAACGCATTGTGTGCGCGTATATATTGTTGAAAGGATAAGTTCTGCTTTGATCTGTTCCGTCTGTACTCCTGCTAGTCGATTATACTCACCTTAGTACAGAATGACGAATCAGTTGTATTGTGTGGCGAATCTGTTCGGTGATGGTTGAGTGTGACTCTGAGTGGGAACAAGTGTGGTATGTTATTTGGCAGTTCTTCGGCAAAGTAGGTAGCACGAAGAGTAATCTCGAACTAATTGTCTGTAAAGTTTCTGTAAGCGACCGAATTCGTTACTGTATCTTATATTTGCTGTTTACTCCAACTACGGGAAGACTAGTAGCTGTAATGGTCTGAATGTGAGTAGAACATCGTCGGTTTATGATTAGCTTTTTATTACGAGGAGATTGATTGTTCGAGTCCGCGTAACTTTAAGATATAATGTCTAGTTGGTATACCTATCTGCCCTGACGAAGTACGGATTAGGTGACTTTGTTATTGAAGTATCTTTTGCGTGTAAGTTACGTAACCGGATTGCTACCCTCAGTCCTGAAGTTCTAATTCCAATACACTGAACAGTCTTCCGTTGTTCAGGGATGGATACTGAGCTAAGGACGGGATGACATTAAGATTGTGTGTTAAAATGGGAAAATAGTACAGGGCCTCTGTCTAACAGACCCCTACCACTCCCAAGGACCCACGTGGCTAAGAGAACGATTGCGGTTAGGAAGATTTGGAACCGGTGGATTTAGTAATCTGTCAAGTTCGGCCTTTACCTGAGATGCATAATTGGGATTCATCCGATAGCTGGGCTGCCTATTCGGTTTAGCTTCAGGCTTCAGCATGACACGGTGCTGATATATGCGCGGATCTAATCCTTTCATATCTTTGTAATCCCAGGCAAAGACGTCTGAGAATTCGCGAAGTAGTCGAATCAAATCAGCTTTAAATAATTCCGGTAAGTTTTGCCTTATCCTTACAGGTCGTGGATGATCTTCGTCTCCTAGATTGTACGAGGTCAACTGGTCTTCGGAGACATAAAACTGTTGCGGTTTCTCTGTGTCGTCTGTCGACCGAAATAGTGAATGTAATTCATTGTCATGTGTCGGCACCCTATCTTCCTGCTTGGTCTCTTGGGTGATTGGTGTAACTGTACATACTGAAGTACTCCATTTATCTATTACGGACTGTAGATCAACAGTCCCTAAGGTCATTAAGTCAGCGTTACTCTTCAGAAATTCCTCTTCTTCATCATCTGATAGTCCATCTAACATGTGGACAGGTTCAGCAAAATATGGTCTGGCGTGCAGTTCGCAGGGTTGTATAGCATCTAATTTTACTACATATCTACGGCTGGCATCTTTGAACGTAAGCTCTTGTGCAGACCAGTCTTGTATTACCTTCGCATGCTTCAGCCAAGGTCGACCAAAAAGAAGGTTGTAATCCAAAGTGGATTCCGGCAGATCTAGTATGACAAAATTCATTTTGAAGGTCGTACCTTGTAAAGTAATGGGTACATTTCGCACAAGTCCTACAGGATGGACTCTAGATTGGTCTGCCATTCTGACAAAAAATTGAAGTGGTTCGATTTCGGTCCATCCCAACCTATTGCATAAGGCTGTAGTTGCAATGTTGACACCAGAGCCTCCATCAATCAATACCTGTGTAATTTTATGATTCTTATACCATACTGTAATCAAGGGGACTGAATGATCAACCGTAGAATCAGGTTCTGGTTGAACTGCTGCTGTCGCCGGAATACAAGAAGGTATCGGACTGAACTGTTGTTGGAACTGTTGTCGAACACCAGGTACTAATGCCAGTAGTTGGCCGAGAGGCAGAGTGATAGATGCCTTGGATAAAATTTCCCAGGCCTGCTGAGATTGGTTATCCTGCTCTTTTGAACTTGAGGTCTCTGCTGATGCCGAAGTATCTGCTGTTATGTCTACTGCTGATGGTTGTTCTGCTGCTGTTTCCTTTTGTTGCGTTCCTTCCTTTGTCTGAGTCACCGGAATGGGTTCTGGGAACACTGGTGGTTCTGTGGCGGTCCAGTGACTAGCCTTGTTATACATCCTATGTTGTTCTTGTATCCCTGGTTCAAATACTTCTGCTGCTGGCTGTAGTTGTTTACCTGATCGGGTCTGGACTGTAGCAGTTTGCGTTTCTACCGGTGTAATTTGTACCATGTTGGCCATTGGGTTTTGCCGCTCCTTCTTCCTTTGATCATACTCAGCTGCGTCCTTGCAATATCTTCTAATGTGTCCGAATTCACCACAAAAATGACAGCGTGGCGGTGGTAAATTGGGATTTTCCGGTGGTGGTTCGTTCTGCCAGCGGTTTGCATTATAGTTATTGTTCCTCTGTCCTCGGTAGTTTCGATATCCCTGTGGTTGATTGTTTCTCAGTTGCGGAGGTACATAGTGATTCGCTGCCTGTCCATGTTCTTGAATAACAACATTGACTGTTGCTGTTCCCTGTATTCTGGCATTGTAGACATAATTTCCGGTGGAGTGTCCGGCAGTGTTGCAGATAGCGCAGAATGTTTGATTTAGCGCACAGTTAGCACTAGTATGACCTGAATTTTTGCATGTGATACAGTACACTTGTCTGGTTATATCTTCAGTCATAGTTTTGTTCGCTTTTAACCACTCTAGATCTTCTGTAAATCCACCGACTTTGGATTCCAGTTGCAGAGCCATGGCGATGACTGCATCCAATGTCATTGCTCTGACACATCTGATAATCATGATCTGCTTCAATTGCGGGTTTAAACCATTGATAAACCACTGAGTGATGACGTCATCCGGTAAGTTGGCGTGGGCCTGTGGTATCTGTCGTAAGTGTGTTCTAAAAAGTGTAGCATATTCTTGGACAGTCTGATTCGCCTTCTGTCGGTTGTTCTGTAAATAATCAAAGATTTCGGCGGGATTCTTCTTTAGCCTAAATCGTTGCAGAAAAGCATCTCGTACTGCATCATAGGTACCGAAATGATTAATGTCGTATTCCGTAAGCCATCTAGCCGCTTCATGGACCAGAGTAGATTGAAAAACAATGGCTTTGTATGCCTGATCCGGTGGATGGTTGAGGACTGCATAACTGATCTCGAAAGTGCGTACGTGAGCATCCAGGTCATCTCCTGGGAATCCACCAAATTTCGTGCATGTTACTCCTGTTGGAGGCGGCCTTGGTTGGCCTAACTGTTGTTGCTATTGTTGTCCGTTCATCGTGAGTGTCTCCGGTCCTTCTTCTGTATCTTGAGGTTGATTAGTTGAACTATCAGAATCTGGATCGCCGGATGGCGTGCCTTCCGGTGTGCTGTTTCTACGTAGGATACTTCAGATCTCTGCTTCGAATAGCTCTCCTTCCTTCTGGATATCCAGTATCCGAAATCTTTCTTCCAAGCACGCGGGTCGGGCTGAGGACTCCACAAAAAATGCTAATCCTTGGCCGCCAGGTTGTGTTTCTATCACCGGAATATCACCGGAATGAACTGACAGTGCACCAGACTGTAGTGTTTTTCCGCTTTTACCG
The DNA here is from genome assembly GCA_020310875.1 of Ceratopteris richardii. Classification (NCBI taxonomy): domain Eukaryota; kingdom Viridiplantae; phylum Streptophyta; class Polypodiopsida; order Polypodiales; family Pteridaceae; genus Ceratopteris; species Ceratopteris richardii. The sequence goes on from CM035437.1 coordinate 88,506,522, forward strand.
ATTTCTTTTCCTAGAGTTTGTCTAATCGTGGATAACTCTGAATCTTTATCCAAGATTGTTAAACTGGTCTCCAGCGGCGTCTTGGTAGATTCTGGAATTACTGTACTTTGGTTAGGCTGGGTTGAAATGACACCAGAATGTACCAAAGGCGTTGATCGTTCCACCGGAATATGACCGGAATTAATTCTAACGTCCTTAACTTGCTTGACCACTGGGTTAGGTCGCGTTATACCTTCTTCTCCTAGGGTTGTCTTTAGTACTTTTTGTGTTCCAGTCGTATGGTTCCTAGGATACGTTTCGCCAGACCGAGTAACCGGCATGTATCATTGCTTTAGTAGTACTATCTGAGCAGTTGGCAACAATCTGGCTCTGTTGCTACCGTCAGTCAATCGAACGATAAACGTAGTGTTTGATTCTGAACAAACAGTCAGCACGCTACTGCTACTGTTCACAGATAACTGGCAACCTAATGCCACCTTCCCACAGACGGCGCCAAATGTTAAACTTGTTATGGTTTAATCGTTACTCTACTTCCGATTCAAACACTTGAAGTTCAACCAGTTCCAAATCTTCCTAACCGCAATCGTTCTCTTAGCCACGTGGGTCCTTGGGAGTGGTAGGGGTCTGTTAGACAGAGGCCCTGTACTATTTTCCCATTTTAACACACAATCTTAATGTCATCCCGTCCTTAGCTCAGTATCCATCCCTGAACAACGGAAGACTGTTCAGTGTATTGGAATTAGAACTTCAGGATTGAGGGTAGCAATCCGGTTACGTAACTTACGCGCAAAAGATACTTCAATAACAAAGTCACCTAATCCGTACTTCATCAGGGCAGATACGTATACCAACTAGACATTATATCTTAAAGTTACGCGGACTCGAACAATCAATCTCCTCGTAATAAACAGCTAATCATAAACCGACGATGTTCTACTCACATTCAGACCATTACAGCTACTAGTCTTCCCATAGTTGGAGTAAACAGCAAATATAAGATACAGTAACGAATTCGGTCGCTTACAGAAACTTTACAGACAATTAGTTCGAGATTACTCTTCGCGCTACCTACTTCGCCGAAGAACTGCCAAATAACATACCACACTTGTTCACACTCAGAGTCACACTCAACCATCACTGAACAGATTCGCCACACAATACAACTGATTCGTCATTCTGTACTAAGGTGAGTATAATCGACTAGCAGGAGTACAGACGGAACAGATCAAAGCAGAACTTATCCTTTCAACAACATATACGCGCACACAATGCGTTACAGCACTCTCAAACGAGACTTAATCAAACAATACACTACAATTCCCACAAAAAACGGACTGCTGCCGCTCTCTTTTTTTCATTGCCTTAAATAGAGGATTTTTTACAAGGATGCGCACTTCTGCAGTTACCTGCGCGTTCCCTGAAAGATTCTTTTTTTTCATTTAAGCTCCCTGTCCTCGTACTCTTGTCCTTGTTCGGCGGCCGTCCAGCACTTTTACATTTAAGGCACCTGTCCGGGTTCATCCGTCCTGGTTCGGCAGCCCTCTAACATCAGTTTATGATTTACTTCAAGCGGTGTTGAAGCTTCTCTGCAATTCTCCATGTTAAACTTCTTCCGTAAGTTTAGGAGATACCTTTCTTGTGAAACATATACACCATGATCTGTATATATGACTTCCATTCCAAGAAAGTATGATAGCTTTCCTAGATCACTAACCTTGAACTCTTTTTCAAGCAATCTCTTTACCTCCTTGATTCCTTCATCTGAGGTCCTCTGATTATAATGTCATCCACATAAATACAAATGTAGATCATACCTTCATCTGTTCTCTTAATGAGTAGACTTGCATCCACCTTTGAACTTTGGTATCCAAGGTCATTGAGATACTTCACAAGTCTGTAATTCCAAGCTCTCGGAGCTTGCTTCAATCCATAAAGTGCTCTTCTTAATATGCAAACATGATTTGGGTAACTGGAACTTACAAACCCTTCAAGTTGTTCCATGTAAACCTCATCTGATATATATCCATTCAGAAATGCATTCTTTATATCCGATTGACTTAGTTTCCATCCTTTTCATGCTGCTATAGGAATCATTGTCCTTATGGTTCACATCTTTGCCACCTGACTAAATGTCTCATCATAGTCTATGCCATGCGTCTGAGCATAACCTTTGACTACCAGTCTAGCTTTGTATCTGGCTATTCTTCCATTTGCAAGCTTCTTAACTTTGTAAACCCATTTATTTCCAATCACTTTCTTACCATTTGGTTTTGGAACAAGTTCCCAAGTCTTGTTCTCTTCAAGAGCATTGAATTCCTCCTTCATTGCTTCTTCCCATTTTTTCTTACCTTTTGCTTCACTGTAATTCTGAGGTTCTTCATCCTCCTTTACTAAGTAAGCATAATTTTTCTGAGTCAAATAAGAAGTTGTTTCCTTACTCTGTTTGACCTTCTTGGTTCATACTCTTCATGTGTATCTGAATACATGTCTTCATCAAATCTCGGTCCATCTTCATTTCTCATAGTTGATCCGATCTTGGATGTACTTGCATGCATATGATCTTCATCTCCATTCACCTACATATGTGATTTCCCTTTTTCAATTCTTCTTACCTCTTCTTTGATTGTTTCATCATTATGCTCTCTATCTGTATACCAGCTCTTTCCTTCATCAAATGTCACATCTCTGGAAACAATAAACTATTTGGTTAAAGGACTCCATAGTCTATAACCCATCTATTTTTCATCATATTCGATGAACACGTATTTTTCAGCTTTTGGTTCAAGCTTATGTCTGAGTTGTGATGGTACATAAGCATACGCAAATGATCCAAACACTTTGCAATGATCAAGTGTTGGTTTCTTATCCCACCAAGCTTCATAAGGGGTCATTCCATTTAAAGTTGCACATGGTAATCTATTTAGCCTCAGCCCAAAGAGAATTTGGACAATTCTTCTCCTTTAGCATTGCTCTTGCAAACTCAACTAGAGTTCGGTTTCTCCTTTCTTCTACTCCATTTTGTTGTGGTGTATACCTGCAAGTTATTTCTCTTTTGATACCTGCATTCCACAAATAATCATTGAATTATCGAGAAAATTATTCTCCTCCTCCATCGGACCTTAGTCTTTTGAGTTTTTGTCCTATAATTCTTTTCGCATATGCATGAAAATGCTTGAAAGCTCCAAACACTTTTGACTTCTCTTTTAAAACATAAAGAGTTATCCATCTTGTTGCATCATCAATAAAAAGAACATAATACCTTGAGCCACTGATAGATCCTTCTTTTGTCGGGCCCCATACATCTGTATGTATGAGCTCTAGCAAACCATAGTGTTTGTAACCATTCTTCTGAAATGGTAACCTGCCTGCTTTTCCCATCTGATAGGCTTCACATTTGTGAATCATAGGTTGATTTTTCATATTTGGTAATCCTTTTACAGATTGTTTATCCACCATAGTTTTTATTCCTTTTTCATTAAAGTGTCCTAACCTCTTATGCCAGAGGTCTAATTCTGTAAATGCTTTATCACCATGTGTGATCAAAGCTTGACCAACATTCCCTTGTACTTTAAGAGTAAAAAGTCTACCTTCCCTTTTACCATGGACAATTTGATTGTATCCATTCTCTGGATCTTCAACAAATACTTCTTCATTTGTAAACCTCACTTGAAAACCTTTTTCTACTATCTGTCCCACAGTGATCAAATTCTTTGAGATTATTGGAACATACAAAACATTTGTTAGTAGGTCAGCTCCATTCTTACACTTTACTTTTCCAATTGACCTTACATTATGTTTTGTGTTATCACCTGTTTGTACTGTATGATTTGAAATACCTCCTTCTCATTCTGATAACTGTTCTATATTTCCCGACAAATGTTTTGAACAACCAGAGTCAATATAGAATACCTTGAGATGTTCATTCTCTGACATGCTTATTAAATTCATCATCAACGTCATATGATTCTCATTCTGTGTATCATTTGCATAGTTGTAGTAGGTAGTGTGGTGAGACTGATTCTGTCCCCAACTTCTTGCTCCACCTCTACCATATCCGCCTCTTTGGCTTTGTCTACCTCTTTGATATCTTTTGCTTCTGCCTTTGCTATTGTTATTCTGATTCTGACTTGATCCTTGAGAATTATGCCAACAATCATGAGCCAAATGATTGCTTAATCCACAGATCCAACATGACTTCTTGTTGTTATCCTGATAACCTCTTCCTTTTGTGTTACCTATTCTTTTACTTCTGGCATTACCTCTTCCTCTTGCATAATTTGCTTGAGTAGTCATCTCTTCTTCATCTTTTTCTTTTCCTTTATCACCTTTCTTCTTATTCTTTGTGTACATAGCAAAACTATGTCCTTTATCTCCATCTGTCTTCAAATCTTGCTCAAATGTTAGCATTAGTCCAACCAACTGATTTAAATCTGGTACAAACTGATTTAATGAAAGTTCAGTTGAGAGTACAAAAGGTTTCCACCTTTCATCTCCTCTCAATCTTGCAAGCAATTGCGCTATTAACCTGTGATCTTCGATGTCCTCATCAATAGTTCCAAGACTGTCTGCCAAGTCCTTGATCTTTGTGACATAATCACTAATGATTTGACTTTTCTTTTTCTTGAACGTTGTAAATTCTGACCATAAGCTAGCTTCCTAGCTTTGGTAGTGTTTGGGAAATGATCTTCCAATGCACTCCATATGTCTTCCGCTTTCTCCAGACCTCTAATATGTGGTAATAGATGATCTGTAATGGTATTGTAAATATATGCTCTTGTCGTTGCATCTTTCTTTTGCCACAGCTTCAAGGCTTCTAACTCTTCTTTCTTCGGTTGATTGTCGTCTCCAAAAGTAGGCTTCTTTTCTTCTCCTATTATATATATCATTAAGTCCTTACTCATAAGTAAGGCTTCCATTCGCATTACCCATGCGGGATAATTATCTCTGTCCAATTTGTCAATAGAAACGTGATCTGCCATGATCTTCTTGTTTCTGTTACTGCCGGTGAGGATAACGTTAAAGGATTTTACCTTTTGTAAACCTTTACCTTTGAGAGTGACTTCGGAAGGCTTCTTTGATTCCGTTTGTATTGATCACTTCAGCTTTCACCTTTCCAACAAAGAATTCTTCAACTTCTCTTGTATCTGCACTTCCATCTACTCTTGAGAACCTTTCTTCTCTTCAAAACCTTTTCTACTCTGATACCACTTGTTGGCTTCGTGGCAACAAGCTTGACACTAAGCTGCGGAATATTGTCATGCCACATGAACTAAGCTAAAGTGATGTTATAACACCTCTATAATCATCAATAGCTTAGCAATTTTCCTGAAACTGAAAAAAACTTCACAACTGTGTTTAGTGAAATTCAAAAATTCACTTTACCGAAAACTTTGTCTTTCCTTCATGTCTTTATGTCTAATTAGTGAGTGAATCACCAATAGCTCCTCCTCAATCACTAATTGACATCTTCTAATCTTTCATATATTCTTCTTTTCTTTTATTCCTGCCATTTCTTTGAATCTGCTTGTCTTTACTCCATCCAAGCTCTTTGTCAAAATATCTACAATGTGATCTTTTGTAGGAGTGAATACTATTTCAATCTCCTTCTCCATTACCTTTTCCCTCACGAAATGGTATTGAATCTCTATGTGCTTTGTTCTTGCATGAAATACTGGATTTGCTGCAAGATACAGCGAAGTCATATTATCTCCATGTATGATAGGTATACCTTGATCAATACCCATGCTTTTGAACAAGGTCTGCATCCATATCACTTCTTTAGCTGCTTCTACAAGTCCTTTATATTCAGCTTCAGCTGACAATAAAGCCACTGTATGCTGCTTCTTTGAACACCAGCTGACAAGCTTATCTCCTAGGTATATCATATACCCATGTGTCGCTCTTCTGTCATCTTGACTTCCTACCCAGTCTGAGTCACTGTATGCTCTCAGTTGTATATGTGATGTAAAAGGATAATTTAATCCTTCCTTTATAATTCTTTTGATATATCTAAGAACTCTTTGTCCTGCAACCCAATGATGGTCCTACGAACAATGCATAAATTGTGAGAGAACTCCTACTGCATAACTAAGATCTGGTCTTGTTAGCGTAGCATAAATCAAGCTCCCAACTAAAGACTGATACTTCCTCATATCTTTAAACTCTGCACCATCATATTTGCTGAGTTTATGATTTACTTCAAGTAGTGTTGAAGCTTCTCTGCAATTCTCCATGTTAAACTTTTTCAATAAGTTTAGGAGATACCTTTCTTGTGAAACATATACACCATGATCTGTATATGTGACTTCCATTCCAAGAAAGTATGATAGCTTTCCTAGATCACTGACCTTGAACTCTTTTTCAAGCAATCTCTTTACCTCCTTGATTCCTTCATCTGAGGTACCTGTGATTATAATGTCATCTACATAAATACAAATGTAGATCATACCTTCATCTGTTCTCTTAATGAGTAGACTTGCATCCACCTTTGAACTTTGGTATCCAAGGTCATTGAGATACTTCACAAGTCTGTAATTCCAAGCTCTTGGAGCTTGCTTCAATCCATAAAGTGCTCTTCTTAATCTGCAAACATGATTTGGGTAACTGGAACTTACAAACCCTTCAAGTTGTTCCATGTAAACCTCATCTCATATATATCCATTCAGAGATGCATTCTTTATATCCAACTGACTTAGTTTCCATCCTCTTGATGCTGCTATAGCAATCACTGTCCTTATGGTTGACATCTTTGCCACCGGACTAAATGTCTCATCATAGTCTATGCCATGCATCTGAGCATAACCTTTGACTACCAGTCTAGCTTTGTATCTGGCTATTCTTTCATCTGCAAGCTTCTTAACTTTGTAAACCCATTTGTTTCCAATCACTTTCTTACCATTTGGTTTTGGAACAAGTTCCCAAGTCTTGTTCTCTTCAAGAGCAATGAATTCCTCCTTCATTCCTTCTTCCCATTTTTTCTTACCTTTTGCTTCAGTGTAATTTTGAGGTTCTTCATCCTCCTTTACTAAGTAAGCATAATTTTTCTGAGTCAAATAAGAAGTATCATAGGAATACCTTGTTGGTTGTTTCCTTACTCTGTTTGACCTTCTTGGTTCATACTCTTCATGTGTATCTGAATACATGTCTTCATCAAATCTTGGTCCATCTTCATTTCTCATAGTTGATCCGATCCTCGATGTACTTGCATGCATATGATCTTTATCTCCATTCACCTGCATATGTGATTTACCGTTTTCAATTCTTCTTACCTCTTCTTCAATTGTTTCATCATTATGCTCTCTATCTGTATACCAGCTCTTTCCTTCATCAAATGTCACATCTTTGGAAACAATAAACTGTTTGGTGAAAGGACTCCATAGTATATAACCCATGTATTTTTCATCATATCTTATGAACACGTATTTTTCAGCTTTTGGTTTAAGCTTATGTCTGAGTTGTGATGGTACATAAGCATAAGCAACTGATCCAAACACTTTGCAATGATCAAGTGTTGGTTTCTTACCCCACCAAGCTTCATAAGGGGTCATTCCATTTAAAGTTGTACATGGTAATCTATTTACCAGATATGTTGCTGTATTTACAGCCTCAGCCCAAAGATAATTTGGACAATTCTGTTCCTTTAGCATTGCTCTTGCAAACTCAACTAGAGTTCCGTTTCTCCTTTCTGCTACTCCATTTTGTTGCGGTGCAAGTTATTTCTCTTTTGATACCTGCATTCCACAAATAATCATTGAATTCTCGAGAAAAATATTCTCCTCCTCCATTAGACTTTAGTCTTTTGAGTTTTTGTCCTGTAAGTCTTTCCGCATATGCATGAAAATGCTTCAAAGCTCCAAACACTTCTGACTTCTCTTTTAAAACATAAAGAGTTATCCATCTTGTTGCATCATCAATAAAAAGAACATAATCCCTTGAGCCACTGATAGATCCTTCTTTTGTCAGTCCCCATACATCTGTATGTATGAGCTCTAGCAAACCATAGTGTTTGTAACCATTCTTCTGAAATGGTAACCTGTGTGCTTTTCCCATCTGACAGGCTTCACATTTGTGAATCATATGTTGATTTTTCATATTTGGTAATCCTTTTACGGATTGTTTCTCCACCATAGTTTTGATTCCTTTTTCATTAAAGTCTCCTAACCTCTTATGCCAGAGGTCTAATTCTATAAATGCTTTATCACCATGTGTGATCAAAGCTTGACCAACAATCCCTTGTACTTTAAGAGTAAAAAGTCTACCTTCCTTTTTACCATGGACAATTCGATTGTATCCATTCTCTAGATCTTCAACAAATACTCCTTCATTTGTAAACCTGACTTGAAAAACTTTTTCTACTATCTGTCCCACACTGATCAAATTCTTTGGGATTGTTGGAACATACAAAACATTTGTTAGTAGGTCATCTCCATTCTTACACTTTACTTTTCCAATTGACCTTACATTATGTTTTGTGTTATCACCTCTCTGTACTGTATGATTTGAAATACCTCCTTCTAGTTCTGATAACAATTCTATATTTCCTGACAAATGATTTGTACAACCAGAGTCAATATAGAATACCTTGACATCTTCATTCTCTGACACGCTTATCGAACTCATCATCAACATTGTATGATTGTCATTTTGTGTATCATTTGCATAGTTGTAGTAGGTAGTGTTGTGAGACTGATTCTGTCCCCAACTTCTTGCTCCACCTCTACCATATCTTCCTCTTTGGCTTTGTCTACCTCTTTGATATCTTCCGCTTCTGCCTCTGCTATTGTTATTTTGATTCTGACTTGATCCTTGAGAATTATGCCTGCAATCATGAGCCAAATGATTGCTTAATCCACAGATCCAACAAGACTTCTTGTTGTTATCCTGATTACATCTTCCTTTTATATTACCTCTTCTATTACTTCTGGCATTACCTCTTCCTCTTGCATAATTTGCTTGAGTAGTCATCTCTTCTTCATCTTTTTCTTTTCCTTTATCACCTTTCTTCTTATTCTTTTCGTATATAGTAGAACTATGTCCTTTATCTCCATCTGTATTCAAATCTTGCTCAAATGTTAGCATTAGTCCAACCAATTGATTTAAATCTGGTACAAAATGATGTAATGAAAGTTCAGTTGATAGTACAAAAGGTTTCCACCTTTTATCTCCTCTCAATCCTGCAAGCGATTGCGCTATTAACCTGTGATCTTCGATATACTCATGAATAGATCCAAGACTGTCTGCCAAGTCCTTCATCTTAGTGACATAATCACTAATGCTTCGACTTTTCTTTTTCTTGAACGTTGTAAATTCTGACCATAAGCTAGCCTTCCTAGCTTTGGTATTGTTTTGGAAATGATCTTCCAATGCACTCCATATGTCTTCCGCTTTCTCCAGACCTCTAATATGTGGTAATAGATGATCTGTAATGGTATTGTAAATATCCGTTTGTATTGATCACCAAAGAATTCTTCAACTTCTCTTGTATGTGCACTTCCGTTTACTCTTGAGAACCTTTCTTCTTTTTAGAACCTTTTCTGCTCTGATACCACTTGTTGGCTTCATGGAAACAAGCTTGACACTAAGCTGCGGAATATTGCCACGCCACAAGAATTAAGCTAAAGTGATGTTAGAACACCTCTATAATCATCAATAGCTTAGCAAGTTTCCTAAAACTGAAAAAACTTCACAACTATGTTTAGTGAAATTCAAAAATTCACTTTACAGAAAACTTCGTCTTTCCTTCAGGTTTCAATTCTGATCTGATTTAATTCAAAATTTATCTTTCAGTGCTTGATTACTGTTAGATAATCTTTCAGCCACTTAACTATACCAAAATTGTGTTTTAAAACCACCAGAATTTCATCAGAACTTCATCGGACTCTTACCGGAATTAACTGCAATTTTGTTTGTAGTTACTTCAAATAATTGTAGATGAAGTAAGAAAGATATACCTGAGCTTCCTTTAGTGAATGAACTCTCTCTGAAGTTTGAGAAAAAAACTTCATCAGTTATGGATGTCTTTTACGATCAGACACTGTACCATGTGTACATGTCCCGTTTCACAAAATTCTTTGATCAATTTGTAGTTGAGATTACTAGCTTCAAGATGAGCTATCAGTCATGAAAAACTTTACACTGTACTGCGAGATCTAACTTACAGAAGTATCCTAAAATGTGTACTGAGAAAACTGTAACTATTAACTAACTTTCACAATAACATGAAATGACTTAGATTTCTTCACACACGAAGAATGTTCTCAGATCTTTCCACATGAACATGTGTTTTCTATTAGAGAAGATGTGTACAAAATGGCTTGGCCTCTCTTTGCTCATAGCCATGGAAAACTCTTCTACACTGAGTAGTTCTTCCTTACCATTTCTCTCAGATGAATGCTTGGCTGTTCAGGTTCTATTATTCATCTCTACATACACACTATTGCGTCTTCTACATTTCTCATATGCTCTCTAAACTCTCTTAGCTCTCTAGCTATCTTTCCTCTATATATATTTCATCACTCTCTCAACTCTCTTATATACAATTTTTATCCAAGATTCAAAACTCGTAATTCTAGAAGTTTCTGTGAACTATATTACAATCGTGAATTTGTCCCTTCACTAAGGCTTTGATTTCTTTTCTGAATGCTTTGTTTCTGCTTCTCTTCGTCTTCATGTCTTTATGTCTAATTAGTGAGTGAATCACCAACATCTCTCTCTCTCTCCCTCCACAAAGACTATTGTATTCTTCATTACTTGCATTAACACTTTATCTCAACATAGAATGTCTACAAAATTTTATGCCATATAACATCTTCAATAGGACTTCTTGAGTAGCTTTTCTCCATCAAAAATCATATTGGTAGAAAGAATAATCTTTTTTGATGGACCTAGATGGATGCACCTACTTTTGGTTGGAGTGTTTATGGCAACAGGAGATAGCTTCTCCTTGTCTAAACCCAAAGCTTTGCAATAATTAGCCATTACTTGTCACTATGCTATAGAAATTTTGCACAAGTATGAGGCAAATGATGCTCTCATTTGTAATACACATTTTTGGTACGGCAAGACTTTCATTATGAATACATTTGGTATCCCTTCCACACGAAAGCATTCCTTATGCTGAACCCAACTCAAATCTATAAAGTTTAGGCACAACACTCCACCTTCAATCATCAGGGTTAAGATGCGATTGATCATAGACCTTGTGGTGGCCCTCATCTACTACTGATGCAACCCATGAAGCTAGGGAGTTTTGCTTGCCCCTACACATAAATCTCTCTTCTAACACATGGTTCTTTATCAATACCAATGCCTAGAAAATAGCCTAGTATTTCTCTCTTGTCAAAGGCTAGTGCTGCAAGAGATGAACCTTAACATATTGTAGAGATTATGTACTACTAATTCAGAGGTAGCTTGTTGACATGTAGAATTTCTGCTTTAGTTCATCCTTGAACCTTTTTGACATTGGACTTAGTGTGAAGTAGTCCATGACATCCTTTTTATATACTGACCAACCCATACTTCAAGATCTTGCTTCTTGCAAACATTACATCCGTAATTATTGACTTTCAAAAGTGCTTATAGGCACTATTATTTGAGATGACAATGTTAAAAAGTAGTGAATCTTTTTTTATTGCTTGAATATCCAATTCTAAGAAAAAATATAATACTTTGAGATGGATTGCTATGATTCCAACAACTTCTTGCTCAATTTCTTAGAGAGAAATCAAATAGTCTATCTATAATTCCAAAGTTCTCAAAAAAGAAACATAAGGAAAGGAAAAAAAGTGTGATGATGATGAAAGGTAAAATACAAGAAGATGATATTACTCACACTTAATCAAAAAAATGGTAGCAATACTCAAAACCACTCTTCATCTATTTGAAAGGGGTGGGAAGGGAGGGAATAAAACATAACTTGATATGAAAGAGAAACAAGAATCACCTATGATTTGATACCATGTTGAGAAACATGGCCCAAGATAACACACAAGGTAAAACTAGCTATGGAGGATCAAAGTACACCCGAAACTTCATAATGATGAAATCAAATAAAATGGACTAAATTATGATGTGAAAACAAAATAAAATGGACTAAATTATGAAAACTTATATAAGAAGCAAAGATCTTCATCCTCCTGGAGAGAGCCTCATGGTAGTACATGAAAGAATGAGGAGAACTGAAGTGAGGCCCTCCTGATATGGAGTAGATTTCAAAGTACATCCAATGTAGGATAAATGGAACTTGCATGAAATTACATGAGAACTTGTGAGAGGCCCCTTTCATGTGGGATAATGTGGATGCATGTGAATACAAAAGGGTAGATCATGGATATCTCAACAAGTATATACTAGATACTATAATTTCAAATAAAGAGTTAAGCATATGTTTTGAAGCTTTGCTTACTTGACTCCCTATTCTCCTTGTTTTCAAGCATGTGGCAAAGCATGGGGTTGTTGCCAATGGCTTGAACATGTGGGAGGTAGGGGTGGATGAGAGGAGAGTCACTCTTGAGCTTTCCTTCTTGCTTCCATGCAAGGTGGTGAGGGTTCTTGGTCATTCCTTGCTACAACCTCAACACTTTTTGGTGGCGTCATCGGGGATGGTTGGCCTTTCATCACTTGGAGAGCTCAAGAACATGTGATAAAGTATTGTGTTGCAATTTTTTTGCTCAATTGCGTAGGATTTTTGAGTTTGTGCATGGCACTTTCACCCTTCCTTTGGGCCAATTTCTCCCATTTTCTTGTTTTCTAATAGTGAAGTTTTGAGTTCATTTTGTCTCATGCACAAAAACATCCCCTAACCCCCTTCTCTCTCTCTCTTCATCTCACATATACACACTCCCATTCATTTGTGTTCAAGATAATTGTCTCAAGATCCTTCGGGCTGCGTTAGGCATATGTGAGAAGGAGATGAAGTTATCAAGTTTAAAGATTAAGTCTCGAATCAACATTATTCCAGATCTTCCACTCGAACTCTCCGTGCCTGGCAAAGACAAAACGTCAGTATGGCTTGTGTGACCCCAAAAATGTCTAGGCAAGGGCTGGAACACATGCTTCCAAACCTGGCATATAATACCACTCTAGTGAATATGTTTCCCAGCCTGGTTCTGCCCATACTCTTCTTACTTATATGATGTACGCACCCGCTTCATACCTACTCCTTACTCTGATGGTTGTGCTCGTCCTTGGTTTATCCGGATGCATGGACCTTGGGAAGCATTATATTCTCATTTGCATAAATGTTTTTTCTTTTTTTTTTTAGGTTGTGCCCTGGTTCCTCGTGTGCCTATATATCAGGGAAGGAATGTGGCATAGGATTCTAACCACACATATATTAAGCACTATCTTGTCAAAGTGTTATGATGTCCCATTTCACGGATGGAGTAGATCTGTAGCCAAGAATTGTAGATGTTAAGGTCTGACAACACACAGATGTTTTGGGAGATGAAACTATTCTAATACTTCAAGCATGCAGTGATGCAGGCCGACATTGTCTCTAGGTATCATGGAAAGCATACACTGCTGCGCAGCCGATTTAGAGCTTGGTCTTCATGAGGACTATGGTAATGTTAATGAACATGTTTTTTTCCAGGACACCTAATGTTGAATGCTTCAAGAATCAATAATTCTAACAAAGGAAGTATGTCAGAATATTGGGAAATGATCGTTGTATGCTCTCATCACAAGTGGTTCGGCTAAAATTTTTGTAGTTGTTTCACCAACAACGTGACTTTCTTCCTGTGTATTTCACATGCCAAATATTTGCATAGGTGTTGTCAATTTCTCTTGCCAGCATCTTGGTGAAAGTTTCCTTGTGACTTCCCTTTGCTTTCTGTATACCTTTGTCCTTGTTCAAGCTCAGGACAAAAACACCATGGTGTGCATATGATGAGGTGGTAGCACTTATGGGGATTAGAGACACACCGAAACATTGTGTGAAGGTTGTGTGAACCTTTTCGGGGCAAGCTGTGTTTTAATGACAGAAAAATTACTCTACTAATATGTTTGCATGATGTCTAACCATTGTATGACAGACAAGAAGAACCAAGATCTTGTGAATCTCGAACAGCTTACGGTGACTCCAAGCCTATGTTGACGAGTGTTACTTGTTGCCCAGTCTCAAACATTGTGTTGTTATGAGGTAAAGTCCACAACAGTTGATGTTCATGTTCATAAATGTTTGCTCGACTATGCTGTGTTCTACTATTGTGCCCAGATGTTCATACTCTTGAACAGTACTTTGTTTATCAGGATACATACTTTAAGCTCAGATATCTTGGGCCTGCGTGCATGCTTCTCTGTATTAAAGAACATGGAAGTATGATTTGCACTTGCCATGGATAATGATGTGAAGTTGGTGGCTTATGGTCTTGAACAAATGATTCAGTAAATGCCTTGTCTGGTTAACTTCAGGATGCAAGCAGGATAATGTCTGCACTAACAAGTTTTCATCCTATCCCTTTCACCGAAGCACGGGGAAACATGAAAAGCCCTTTCGATATTGTGATGTTTATTTCACATCTCCTATCTGTGTGGAAGTCTACCAAGGACACATGTTTGTTTGCTATGAAAGTTTCATGTTATGTCTCCATCATCTCCTTATTTCTAAGGTTTATTTTCAACTGCTTGTTATAGCTAAGTGCGAGTTTTTACCTAAACCTTTATGAATTGGAGCATTACAGGTAAGTGAGTCGACTAAAGACACACCCCCATCGACGTCAGCAATTGCCCTAAAAACAAGAACAAGTTCACTCTCACACTACATGGGGAAGTATGTTGCATGTGACCATTGCACCATGATGGCACCTTTTCAAAGTTCGCTTATGAACGCAATCTTGCAAATTACAGCAATACCACTTATCTTCTAGCCAACCTTTGGCTTCATAGCGGCTCTACAATGCTCACTGAAAGATCAAGTCCTGGGATATCTTTGAGAATGGCACAACAATGCATTAACATCACCCGTTTGGGTTCCTTTTTTGTGCTCAAACGAAGATCCTTCTTCGGGGGGGTTGTGAGTAAGAAAGATCCTTCTGACTGTGGTATGCCTAGGTTGGGATGTCTTCTCAAGGGGGCCACCATCAGCATTGTTGAAAGGTGAAATAGTTATCATGTTCTAGCATAAATAAAAATTGTCGATGATCTGTTCATTTGTTGCAGGTCCAACTATCGAAGTTTTGTTATATGAGGACTAGACCACGTCCTGATCCAAGAATAATTTACTTCATGAAATATTTTGATGACTTTGCAGAAGAATGAGGGTTGTAAATAAGGATGAATATGAGCTGTGTAGGAATCTGCATAAAAGAGTTATGTCCATGATTATGGCAATCCATCACTTCCTGTTGACCCAAAAATTCATGATAAATATGTGCATTCTTGCATGAACATTCCCAGGGGTGGTGTGTGACGGCCCCGTAGTGTTCATATTCGTGTGATACTTGTAAGCTTCAGTAATTGCAGACGATTTCAATGACTCATTGCTTGGTGTTTTAATCAATTGAAACAGGAATGGCTTGCAGGTATAGGCTTGCACCGGGGCTATCTCCTGAAGAGTTAGAAGCATCCTTGCACTTGTGACTGTTTTTCAAAGATACATTTCTAAAATAGCACAACTATACTTCTTGACATCCCATTGCATGCCAACTTCAAGATTTGATCTATGATGTAGGTTTATGTCCTATCAGTGCCTCTCCTGTTTCACCTCAAAACACCACTTGTTTGAGTGCAACTTGGGTTCTAACGGAAAAGTTCATGACACTGGAAGTTTTATAATTTGCAAAGCTTGGTGATAAATTCTCTAATGCTTGTTTCATTCTGTGGATCTAGATTCGTTCTAGTTTGGAGCGTGCTTCCATAATTCATTGTCTCAATATGCCAGAATGATTCCAAGTTTTGATCTCTACGGCTATGACTGTGTACTATTGTTCGACAATGATTGCTGAAGCTATCAGTTAATTTTGTCGTCTACAGTTGTCGCTTCTGGTAAAGTAGTGATGCTTAAATATGCTTTGCAGGGGGAAGTTGACCAAAACAACACCTAGAAGAAATTCTAAAATTTTGCACAATCATTTGCATTTTATGAATAGTTGAGGTTTTCTTTTAAGGACTTGACTGTCTTTTGCTTTACACACTGCCTACTCAATTTTATCTAAAGAATGTTGGGAGCATGTCTTAAAGCTGGAAACACTGTGTGGATCCAATCACAAAGGTCCGAATGCTTGTTTTTTGCCAGGGAAGTAATTCTCTGGTTTTACAAATGCATTGTAGACCAACAATCCCTCTTGACTCCTATAAATGCTCTCTTGTGAATAATGTGTTTATTGCATACTCATAGGTTTTATGATACTTTTGAAAACTTGTGATTGACCCCTGTGGGATTGGTGTTTAATTACCCTCTATACTGATTTTGGGAGAAACTTGGTATGATTAGGGGCATATGACTGGCATTGCTTCTTTTGTGGATAAATTGCCTGCATATTTTATCACTTCCGAAATGATTCCCTGTGTGATGCGCTCACCTGATCTTATAGTCTAATCTCGATTACTCACTGCATCTTTTTCATATGAAATGGCTCGCATGTAACTAAAATTCCAGGCACTAAAAATATTGGTGTGTTCTGGTACAGTCATCATCTTAGCCTTGTGACTAGTAATGGATGGATTAATCAAATAAGTTTTTCATTACAAGCTTACACTTATTGAACTGCTGCATTAATCATTCTTACCTCTGCTAGATGATGTAACACTATGATTTGCAGAAATTGCTCTTGATGACTGGAAGGTTTTTTAACCCTTACCCAAGCATGAATACTTAGCAAAGAATACAACTAAATATCGTGTTAGCTCTCATACATGCTCACCTTTTGCTCAGTGGTTGTCCATATAACTAAGTGATTGGGATTAAATGCTTGTGACATGGCAAAATTATAAGTCATATGGACCCCTCCTTGGGTTCTTGATTGACGAATTGCAAGAATAGCTAGCTCTCCATGTGGACTTGTCTCTGGAAGAGCCAGTCCTATAGGACTTAATGTCCCCTGAAGTGGAAACTACCAATTGAACTAAATGTTATATTCTACCTCTTTTCAGAAACATTCTACTTGTGTTTTGTATGTTTAATTTCAGGTTCTTGGGTGAGGCTCTATTAGTCCAACATGGGACTACACAATGGGATGCATGCTGGGTTGAATGCCCCCCAAGGGGATTGTGTCACCCAGCTCTGAAGACTAAAGATTTGCAGATTGAAGGAAGGACCAAATGCTTAAAGATAGATGTGCTGCAGATTCAAAGATCCTTGAAGACCTGAAGACTTGCTGCCTGAAGCTTTGCTGACTGAAGAAATTGTGGAGCTGAAGGCCTCAAGGTTTCAACTTGGCAAATTCAGTTATGTATGATCCTCTTCTTTTAGCTTTGTCGAGGATGACAAAGTCTACGGAGGGGGGAGTGTTGGGTTGTAGGGTATGCACACATTTTCATTTGTGCATAAGAACCCTCCCTAGACCATGAGAAATAACCTCTTTGTATATACTTGAGTGTCACATGTGAACACTCTCCTAAAAGCACATTTTAATATTTCCTCATACTATAGGATATTAGACTTGAGAAGCTCTCACCTTTGTGGCTCTTCTAGAAGATTCTCCACATGAAAAGCCCACACATGTTCCTTTTGGGGATTTGGTTGTTACCATTTTGATCTTAGAATATCCTAGAAGATATGGCAGTTAGAGAGAGAATCACCTTTTTTACTTTTCAAAGAGGCACATGGGGAATAGAGCTTAGCCTATAAATATAAGCGCATCTTTGTAAAGAGGGGAGCTTTTGGTCGGCGTGCTCTCATGTAATATCTCTTATCAATGGAAGATGCTCTCATTTACTCCAAGAAGACTATTTACATTTACATGTATTGTGTCTTTGTGAGTGTGTGAGAGTGGTGTGTGTGTGCCTATGCATGTCTCTCCTTTGTGTGAGTAGAGTAGTTGCATTCTCTTGTATTTTCCTCATGGGCAAGGATCCTTGACTCCCTATTCTCCTTGTTTTCAAGCGTGTGTCAAAGCATGGGGCTGTTGCCAATGGCTTGAACATGTGGGCGGTAGGGGTGGATGAGAGGAGAGTCACTCTTGAGCTTTCCTTCTTGCTTCCATGCAAGGTGGTGAGGGTTCTTGGTCATTTCTTGCTACAACCTCAACAGAGATATAAGTAGTTCTCTTGCTATGCACACTGCTGCCCTCGTGTGATACATTTTGCACATCCATTAGTAAATAGTGTGCTTGGTGGCAAGCTTGTCTATAATGACATATGTGGTGCACTTTTGGGTGAACATGTTTGCAAGAAGTCTAGGATTGTCATACATAGTGTAGATGCATATATCATTTGTGATTTTAACTCTCAAAAGCATCAACCATATGGACAAGAATAAAAACAAGAATGACCTAGTAGAAGAAAAATCACGAAAGAGGATATTAAAGACATTGTTTCCATAAGAAGAGACATATGGAAAAGGAGTATTTTGATTTGAAGAATGCCAATAATAAAGGGCAATAGGTTGATACGCATGTTACACAATTACCTGCACCATACACTTCATGTACAAAGATAAAAGAGATAAATGCTAGTTCTAATAATATTGATGTGCTGAAACTTGAAAAGATTATGCCTAATGTAGCTGTTATGGTTTATTCACTTCCCTAAACATGGCTTCTAGATTCTAGTGTTTCTTTTCATGTGACATGAAATAGAATGTGTTTCTCTAATTATGCAGCAAAATCTCTTAGTACAATGTGGATTGGTGATTCTTGCCACTATGATGCTACTAGGATTGGAGACACAATCATGCAGCCTTTGCTACAAAGTGACCTTCTATACTCAATCCTTTTGCATATCAAAATGAAATAATGTTATTGCTAGAGGAAGAAAAGGTCACTCACTTTACCCTTTGTTTGTATCTTAGAAACAACACTTCTTAGTTGTCATCGAATAGCCTATGTCTTGTATATGGCATGGCTGGTTGGGCCACATATTTTATAGTGGAATGAAAAGTCTTTCTCCTTCTAGTTACTTACCCTTGTTACCATTCTCTAAATTTTCACTTTGTGAACATTTTCAATATAAAAAGCAAACTAAGAATGTGCATAGAGTGCACTTTGAATCTTCAATCCAGCCATTAGATCTTGTTCATATAGATATGTGTGTTCATATGCCCACTAGGTCACTAGGTGTTGCTCTTTACTTTGACCCCTTCATATTTGATGCTACTATTGGAGTTATACGTCTGCGGAAGCACGCAAATAGCACAAGGAAGAAGAAGAAGCTTGGAGCACAACACACAATCATGAATGTATTACCACTAGAATGTACAAAGATAAGTAGCCTGTTAGGGCAATAACGTATATACAAGCCGGGGGAAAAAACCTCCTAAAGATGGAAAAAAGAGATGTGGTAGTCCTAGAGTGTTCACACACATCATTATCTAAATATATCAACAAATCCCCCCTGGGAGTGATGCGGTGAACAAGGAGCTAGCACTCATGTATAAGAAAGTGCCAAGCTATGTGGAATCAATCCACAAAAGGAATTAAGCCCAAAGCTTTGCGGAAAGCTTCAAAATTCTCCCTAGGCAGAGCCTTTGTAAAAAGGTTTGCGATGTTCTCCTATGTGGGCACATATGCCAAGCTGATCTCCCGAGCAGAGAACCTCTCCCGGACATTATGATAATGCACCTCAATGTGCTTAGTGCGAGCATGGAACACAGGGTTCCTCGCAACTGCCAATGCACTCTGACTATCAATGAAGATGGTAGTGGGAGAACCTTGATCAACACCCAAATCAGCCATAAGGCATCTGAGCCACACATAGTCAACAATTGTTGTGAAAGCTTCCCTATACTCAGCCTCACAACTAGAAGTGGCCATAGTAGACTGTCAAAAAAAGCATGCAAATCTAGCGCTAGTGATCCCCCCTTGGAATAAAACACTTCAAGTAGCGGAGTACCACTCAAGTAGCAAAAGATGCACTTAATCTCCTACCAATGCTTGGCACCTGGGCAATGCATAAACTTGCTCATCTGTGAGACAACAAAATTAATATCTCGCCGAGTAATGCATAAGTAAATCAAGTGTCCAACAGCCTGCTGATAAAGAACAACATCAAATGCATCTCGCGCATCATGAAGATTGAATCATAAACTTGTCTCCATAGGAGTGGCTATAGGCTTACAGTCTTCAAGGCCAAAACGCTACAATAATGTGTCAATATATTTCATTTGACACAAGCCATTCCACCATCCACTTGCATAAATTGAACGCCCAAATAGTGATGCAAATGCCCCAAATCAGACTTCAAATGAGGCATTCAAATCAGCTTTAAAATCAGCAATATGTGTGTCATGAGGACCAGTGAGTAGCATGTCATCAACATATACCACAGTGATCAGAAGCACATCATTAACACGCTTAACATATAAGGTGCTTTTAGTTGGACTATTCTCAAAACCATGTGCAATCAGATAGGCATATATCTTTTCATACCAAGCACGTGGTGCTTGCTTTAAACCATATAATGCCTTCTTTAAAATGCACACTCGGTTTTCATGCCATTTTTGCACAAAGCCACAGGGCTAAAAAACATACACTTCTTCATGCAAGTCACCATCAAGAAATGTTGTTTTAATGTCCAACTAATGTACATTCCAACGATGATGAGTTGCACATGTGAGAGCCTCAAGCAAGAAACTATGTGGTAAAGTCTGACTCTTCACCATACACCTCGCCATCTCCATGAGTGACATGTTCTTCAGTTCAAAAACCCCATTTTTTTGAGGTGTATATGGCACTATACACTGATGTTTTATCCAATGTTCAGCAATAAATGCATTGAAGTCAGAAGACATATATTCCTCCCCTTCATTAGAATGGAGGGTGCCCATTTACATGGTGATAGATTTTTAGCCAAACCGAGAAACTATTTGAAGCACATAAACACTTCAAACTTTGCCTTTAATGGATATACCCATGCATGCCTAGAAAAATCATCGATGAAAGTCACAAAGTAAAGGTAATTCCCAAAAGGTGTCTGCATAGGACCACATACATCACTATGTACAAGCTGTAATTTCTAAGTAGCCCAAACTAAACCATCTTTTGGAAAGGAGGAACACTGCATTTTGCCCAAAATATAGACTTCACAAACATGTTTTCGAGGTGCCTCAAGTTTGGGCAAAGAGGACACCATTTCAGATTTCTACAGGCATAGCGAACTAGCAAAATTTAGATGACCAAAGCGTGCATGCCAAAGCTTTGCATCTGACATAGCCTGAGAATCATGTGGTGCACATGCAAATCATTTACAGATCTTTCATAGTCTATGAGCTTATACAGCCCACGACATAAAATTCCACAAGCAATAATGATGTCACCATTTGACAAATCATGAACTGTACATCTGTCATCAATAAATTTCACAACCAAGCCAATCTTGGCTAATGTAGAAACTGATTATATAACAGATTTCTTTTTATCCCTGGCACAAATAAAGCATCTGAAAAAGTGAAAGAACTACCATTAGCAGTAGTCAAAACGATCTTACCAACTCCCATAACAGGATAAGAGGATTTGTTGGCACATGTAACAGTATTCCATGTAGGGGTTGGCTCGAGTTAAGAGAAGAAACTGTGCTGCAAGGTAATATGTTTGGTCGCCCCACTATCAAAATATTAAACATCTGATTCTACTGCAGATATGCACTGCTCATGAGAAGATGGGTCAAAATTGCAAATAGTAGTAAACGCCCATTCTTCATCTTGCACAAGATTAGGAGACTCTGTTTTTGGTGTAGAAGCCTCTGCAACAACCATTCCGGCCTCTTTCTTCTTTGCCTCTTCAGCAGTCATTTTTGGATAGCTCTTAATGACATGGTCATTTGCTTTATAGTATTTGCAAAACAATTTTTTCTTTTGTAATTTCTTCTCATCTTTGTCTTCCTTCTTTGAATGTGCAGCATTTGCAGATTTTTGCTTACTAGTGGAAGAACTCCATTTACCTTTGCCCTTTTGACTAGCCAGGAAAGCTTGATCTACAACACGCATAATGGACTTGTTCTGCCTCGACTGATCTTCCTACATCAAAACAGAGACTAACTCCTCAAATGACAAGGCATTTGGATTTCCTTTCATCATCAAAGGAAGAGTAGAAGCAAAACTCTTATATGAGTCAAGAAGACCATTCAGAATGGTCTGCACAAGTGAGCTATCTGGTATAACTTCATTAGTAGAAATCAATTGTTCTTTCAAATCCTTGATCTTTGTGATAAAAGTGTCCATAGAATCACCTTCATTCATGTGATCACTCTCCAATTGTTTTCAGAGGTAAGCAACACGAGCCTCATTCCTAGCCTATTACAATGTGGTAAGTGTATCCCAAGCATCCTTAGCTATCCTACAAGAGCGAATGTAAGGAATAATGGCACGTTTGACACACAAAGCTATCAATGCATGTGTCTGAGCATCTCTGCCATCCCAAAAAATTTGCTTTGCAATAGGTGCAATAGAAATAGTAGCACAAACAGGAATCTAGAGAATATCATCATCTTCGACACCATCTCCATTAGCTCCAGTACTTGTATTTATAGTACTTGTATTCGTAGGTGTAACAGGATGTCTTTCAACACCCTGCACAATATTCCACAATCCTTTTGCAACCAATACATGACACATCATATAGGCCCACAATGGGTTATTCGTACCATCCCACTTATCATCAATAGCCAACATATGAAATACATCACTGCTTTTAGCCATGGCCACTAACTAAAATACCTTGATGCAGAAAAATGATTGTATCTAAAAAAGTTGAACAAAAGTACCCAAACGAGTTCTGCTAGACCTGTAGCAAACTTCGAGATGCTTATACTCCAAAACTGGTATATATCTTTGGCACAAGAAGACAAAATAGCCTACATAAGCACTGTAATAGTGCATTCGGAGGCCAAAATGAGCTCAAATCTTGATTTTAGCACCACACAGCAAAGCTGTTTTGATCTTTGAAACACCCTGAGTATGCTTACCAAATTTCGTGCAATTCTGAGATTGCAACCAGAGAGATGTAGACAATGCCCTAGATGAAGCAACGACCTGCTTTGATACCAATTGTTGGAGTTAGGCATCTACACAAGCACACGAATAGCACAAGGAAGAAGAAGAAGCTTGGAGCACAACACACAATGCTAAATGTATTACCACTAGAATGTACAAAGATAAGTAGCCCATTAGGGCAATAGGGGTATATACAAGCCGGGGGAAAAAAACCTCCTAAAGAGGGAAAAAAGTGCCTCGGCAGTCCTAGAGTATTCACACACATCACTACCTAAATATATCAACAACTACTACAAAAGTGTGGGTGTATCCATCCAGTCGAAGGATGAGGTATTCCCTACTTTCAAAAAATGGCTCACTTCAATAGAGACTGAGAAGGAAACTAAGCTTTAGGCTTCACACTCAAATAATGGAGGTGAGTATAGCTTGCATGAATTCAGCCATTTTATCAATGGGAACTTGCAAGGGCTTACACCTCCTTATACCCTAGTATAGAATGATGTAGTTGAAAGCATGAAAAGAACTATTCAACATATTATATTGGTTTCAATGTTATATCACGCAAACCTTTCATAAGTTTTTTTCGAAAAAAATAGTGTTGATTGTAGTTCACATGATTAATGCACTTGTTGTATTTGAACACTTTAGTGTCCTTGGACACTTTAATGTCTTGAAAAAGAGACATTATTTAATGAATTTTCTAGATTACTAGATTCAACTATTTATAAATGTAAATTTGAATCATGTTATAATAAGGTTCGAATATTTCTAAAAAAATAGTATTTTTCCTTAAGGAACTAAAAAATTAAGACTTTTCATTAGTTTATAATGTTATTTTTTAGTATTGATGCAAAAATTACAATGATGTTAGTTCTTGTTGTTTTTTTATCAAAACCATGATCCTCCCAATTTTTCATTATCATAAATGTAATAAAATGTCTTGTCTTTTATATCTCAACACTTTTGTATTCATAATTATAAATTTATTAGATCTATGGCATAAAACAAATAATATTTTTCTTATCTGTGATTTATTTTGCAAAGTGATGACATGAATATAGGAATATGTCCTATTTTTTATTATCAAAATAGTATTCAAGATTCTTAAAGCTAAAAATATTTTTTTACGAGTTTAGGAATCAATTTTTTATGGTGTACCTTCAAGTTAAAAAAATGATACTATTTTATATGCTAAGAAAAGGTCATTTGATGAGAAAAAGTTGCATATGCTACATGATTAAACTTAATATTCTAGTTCTTTCTATATGAATAAGGTTATAACATTTATAGAATCATTGTTATTGATATTATGAATCTCATATCATTAACAAAAGCTACGTTTTTAGGATGAAATTTTATTCTAGGCAGAGTGGAATATATAAAATACCAGTCATTTTACTTTATGCATCAATATGATACAAATGCTCCTATAGTGCACCCTATATAGTAATAATTTTCCTAATATAAAAATGATTTTTCTAACTCTCATGACTTGTGTAAAATGATTAAATGACTTCAAATTAACATTAGAAAAATTATTCCAATACAATGAAAACATTTCTATGCAAATATTTGTTTCTTTTTACAAATCTATAGATAAAATTTTGTTTTTACCATATTCAATCGTTTATACATTTTGGGTTATCAAAAAGCTCATTTGTTGATAATTATCTTTTTGTAGATTCTACAATATAAGTTTTATGGGGTTTGAGGTTTTTCTCAAAATTTTATTTGATTATATTAAACCTAATTTATTTTTATTTGTTAGAGAAGATCACACTATAATGTTTGGTTTTGTTACAGCACTAGTGTTAACTTTTCACTTAGTACTACAAAAGTCTTGAAATTGCACACAATTTATCGGTAGCCACCACATTGTGATCACCTTCGAGAATGTTTTACAAAAACATATGTCCATGTTTCAAAGAATTCGAGAGAAAAATTAGGTTACAAATTTAGGAAGTGTATTTTCCTTGGACATGGCAAAGATGGCTAGTTTGGATATTTTTTACGGGATAGTGAAATACAATCACTTATCAATAGTGATGTCACTTCCAATTATCCAAGATGCATAAGCATCCTATGAAGGAGTTTGAGGTGAGAAGAGTCATATTTGAGGATGTGATTCCTCCTTCTATTATGCAAAATAATCTCAGTGAAAAAGTCATCCATGAGCATGTTCAACAACAATTTGCTATTGCTCTTGATCAAAAAATGTTGAGGCAATATTCATGTGTCTCACATGCACCTGATAGATGTTTTCTAGGATTGGATTTGTCATGCTCATAGGTGCTAGTGAGCCTTATTGTTATAAAGAATCTATGTAGATAGATGATAATCTCAAGTGGGAGTGTGCCATGACGAGTGAACTTGATTCTATTAATAAGAATGTATTTGGGAATCACTACCTTTTGCAAAGGAAAAGGAATATTTACCATGCAAATGCATATTCAAGTTGAAATTCACATCAGATGTCACGAGGAGGCAGATAAGGAAGAGAGCTCTCTCATGAACTCACACTCAAAGAGGAGCACACACACATATTTAGGCAAGAAAGAATGATCTTATTATTATTATTATTATTATTACTATTAATAATAATATTAATATTATTATTTTGTAACATAAAGGAATATACAAGAATGACCTAATACAACAATACAACTAGCGCAATATATAAAGAACAGTACATAAGGAAAATGCTAATGTCCATGAATGAGTGAGCTGGCAAGAAATAAAATGTGCCATCACTCTCGGTAAATAAATCTAGTAAAGCTCAATGAAGTATCCCTGACATATACTGATGTGACCACTATACATGTCAGAGAAATGAAAAAGTGATACATGTCATCCTAGATCATCACATGTTGAGCTTGATATATCAACATGATACACATAGTGAAAGGCCAAATATGCACCAAAAATCTTATATATGTATGTTCTAATAAAAATATAGTGTTCCATTAACCCATGATTTTTATTGAGGCTGCCCATTTGTGAAACCTTCATACAAAAAAAAATTTCTCTCTAGTTCTCTAGTTTCTACATTTTTTTGTTGGTCTACAAAGACATGTATAGAGAGCAACAAGAAGCTAGGAATCTCCCCTTTAGGTAAGTGAGTTATCAATCACTCAAGAGCTCCTAAATAAGCCTAATGACAATCTTACTTCTTTAAAGGCCAACATGTGGGATTTTATAGTCACTAATATATGGGCTATATTCATTGATCTTAGTAACATGATCAAGGAAGCTACGATACATATTCTATTTTGAATGGAAACAATCATATGCTAGAGGACAAGCTAGCCAAACTTATAGAGAAAATGGAAAAAAATCCACCATCTATAGAGCTTGCAAATGTTGAGATGGGGGCCTTGATAAATTCTACCACCGTCAAAAGAGAAAGATCAACCTCAATTAATTTATCCTCAAGATCCTCGGCAAGCTCAATGTTGATCAAATCTATGGTGGTCAAAACTCACATGATCACTATCTCAAGCTCAATGTCGATAAATTCTATGGTGAGCAAAACTCATATGATCATGATCAAGGAATCCATGATCATAATCAAAATCACCATGATCATGAAAAAGAACTCCACAATGAATTCTAGGGTGATCGGCGACCAAAACTTCATCTTCATCTTCAAGTTTGAGCTCACACAAGTGATCAAATGAAGACAACTAGTAAAAAATATAGTCATATTGTAGCTCAAGCGTAAGCACCACCTCCTTTACTTGTCAATCCACAGAGACGTGAGGACCGGTATGAAGACCACGAGCAAGTGAAGGCACAAGTGTGTGAGTGAAAGCACACAAACATGCACACACATACACACACGCACACACGGTAAGATCAAAGAGAGGAACAATGGAAGGAATTTGATTACAAAAGAAATCTATTACAAAACTGAAATCTACAAGAAGCTAACCTCAAAAATGAGCTCTCTAGCTCTTTTTATAGGTTTTTGACTAGTTTTGGCCCTGTCCAGACCTAGTGTCTGGCCCAGTTAAAAATTAGGTTCCAGGGCTTGTTTGAGGGCTCAAACAAAGTCTAAAAATTATGAAAATTGGTAGGATGATACTTCTAATGCTCCTCAAGCTCGAGGACTCCTCAGCTTGCACAAAATGGAGCTACAAAAATAGAAAATGGTATTTACAATGGTTTTAGTGATGGAAATCACTATTTTTGTAGGGGATTCTTCCGAAAAGTTGACATGTACTTCTTGGAACTCCCTACTTGATCCTTCTTCTTGTGTGTCCACCTCTTAGATGTGCTCCTATGCTTTGTCCTTGACCTTCAGCTTCAACACTCCCCCCCCTCTCGAGTCTGTCGTCCGTGACAAACCCTTGTTGTAGTGGTTGTTCCATGTAGTGCTTTGAGAGGTAGTATCAATTCTGTATGAACAAGAGTCGTCTATCTTCCAAATTTGGCAGCGTTGGTTGTCCGGTTCTTCATTTGTCACTGCAAGCCTTTGCAAGTCTTAGTCCCTTGGTATGTGCTTCTTTCGTGGATTCCCGCATGAACGCGTCGTTGTGAGCTTTCAAAGATTGTGAGTTGCTCAAAAGAGGTTATCAAGATTGAGTTGGAGCAACTGCTAGCTTCGAATTGCTTCCTAGGTATTGATGTTGCCCCCAGGATGTCCTCTAGTGCTTCTAAAGATGATGTTCAGAGTAGTCATGCCAAGTACTCATAACCCATAGTGAATAATGGGTAAGTGTGTTAGTGCATGGGTTGGAAAAAGTATGTGCCTTGTGCACGGCCTTGTAATGTAGCCCTATGCATGCTTACTTGGAAAATGCATTGGAAGAAGTATGGTGTAAAAATTTGGGGTCTTGAGCTAAGTGCTCAAGGGTATGTTGATGAAGAGGTTCCCTACTCTATCATGGTTATAATGTGACCCAAGTAGGAGATTCTTACCATAATGAATGGTCAGTCGATGCGGATCTCTTCGTGTTGTACACCTGTCATTGTGATGGACCATTGGTTGGCTATCGTTATCGATGAGTGCCCTGGTTGATGGTCCACGGATGGGAGATTCATCGAGCACCTGGTCTTGTCCCCTCTCTTCAAAATAGAATTTGCCAAATACTGAGAATTGAATTTCTTTATATTCCTTGACAAACAGCATTGGGTAACTACACCGAGCTTAGTTTCACATATTCTCTTTGGCTCACCCTAAGCAGGAGTCTTCTCACCTTCAAGCTCTTCCCTCCTACCATGGTAAGAGGAAACAATAGTTGTGGATGCTATGTTCATGCCAAGTGCTTGCCATCTACCAGATACGGCCGCAATAATAGCATCTACTAGCTGAGACCCACTTCTATCCAAGCCCAGCAATCAATGGTTCCACCTAATTAAGCATGACTCATTCATGTCCCATGAGCCAGACCTGGGAACAAGCTCTCTCTCACTCTCTCTCTTTTTTTTTTGCTCCCTCTCTTTCTTCTTTTTTTTTTTTTGAAAAATATCACAAAACAAGAACATAAAAGTTAGTATCAATAGAAATATTTGACATATGTCAATGTGCTCTTGTGCTTGGGATTCTCAAGTGTGTCTATGCACGGCCGTGTAATGTGGCCTTATATTAATGCATACTTTGGAAATGCATGACATGAATGGTGCATAAGATAGGGTTGTGCAAGGAGCACATGGTTGTCGCTCGTCGAGGCTTTCGATGTTATTTGCAGATGCTATATCAGCCTTTGTTAGAAGTATCCATTGGATCCCCGAATGATAATTGATACTTCCTCCTTATAGGGATCCATTTGAGATTGGTCTTTGCTTGTTTAGTGATCTCCTTTGGCGGCTCCATGTTTGGATGCTTTCTTGAGGCTTTGATCTTGCGTGGTTGGCATTGTGGTTCTGTGGGGCCTATCGATGCTTTTGATTTCCATACCCATATCCTTGTAGAAGAGGTTCTTTGATCTTTTTCGGAGCTCTGTGCTTGATTTAGTCCCTTACCTCGCCTTGGTTTCTTTGTTGTGCAGGTTGTTGCCTTGAAGTCCCCACCGAGATTCTTTCTGAGTTTCGGCTTGATTGCTTTGTGTCCTTCGATGGGAAGTGGTCTTTCTTGAAGATAAGTCATGGTAGGCCTAGACCATAGATTTTGAAGTCTAGTGTGAGGGGGCTGATTTTGTATAAGGGCTTTCTTTGGTACCCATATCATAGTGCGATTCGGTTGGGCTCTAGTTAATTTCTTGGCCACCCAAATTTTCTTGATATTACCAAGAAAATGTGATTTCTGTTTCTTGATGTAAGGGTCTTTTGGGCCTTCTATGCGAGTTTTTTGAGAAAACTCATCTTTACATGGGGAATGCAACAAAGGTTGATCTTCTATACATTCATCAGGCTTATGCAAGGGATCAATGGGTTGTGTGGTTTGAGATTGATCTAGAGATTCATCGAGATATTTATCCGTATTGCACATCAAATCTCTAGATGTACAAATGGGTGATGGATTGTCATGATTCACCCTAGAGTCGACATCATGTTCCACATCACTGATACAAAGCATTGGTTGATCATCTCCTTCTTGATGATATGAGTGTAGATCATTCCTGCTTATGGTTTCAGGAGGAGAATCCAAATTTATAGGAAGAGAGGGTCCTTCCCCATCCCCCAAACACTTTGAGTCCTCCATTTCTCCATTCTCCAAGGTTTCCTGTGATTTACTCATAGAAGGATTAGATTCAAAAACATGAGTAGAAAGAAAAATTTTTTTCATGAAAAGCACACTCTTTGAAAAGATGATTTTGGCCCCAATTATCATAAGGTGGATAGTCATTAGGATTTTCTATAGACATATATGTAGAAACACGGGTAATAGGTGGAGAAGACACCTCAAATTCTTGATGATTTTGTGTAATGAACCTTTGGGTGCCAATGATCAAGTCTTCATCTATACAATCCATGACAAAGAATGTTTCCAAAAATTGCATATCATCCACCATAACAGGTAACACAACTTGACCCATGCAATCATAATGTTCACCATCCATGATGATAGAAGAGTGAGTTGTTGGTTGAATGTTCTCTAAGATAATGACCACTAGGTCAATATGAATTAAATTCCACTCACAATTAGGATTGATATAAACACCCAACCTTCTATGTTCATATCCTATTCTGATATCCACAAAAGTATTATCATATTCTCTTGTTGCAAATAAGGATCCAACCCCCTTAGACATTTCCCCCGTTTCCTGACTCCTTGCAATTTTTCTCTAGATGTTTCATCCTCATGTGAGATTATTTCATACACTTCATGTTCATCTTCCTTCTCTTTTCCCATCTTAGCCCCCTTTCTTCTCTCCTTTGCTTTTTTCTTCCCCATGATGCAATTTTTCTCCCTCTTGGTATTGCAAAAAAATCCTTTGGAGCCCCCTTGGTTTCTTGGTCCCACTTGAGGGTCAAGTTCAAATTATCCTACCTAAAAATTAACGCATTATTCTTATAAAAAACCATTGAGGCCATGTAGGATTCGAAACGAGCTTTCCAACAAGCTATAGAGCTCAAAAAATGGACTTTGGATGAAAAAGTTATGTCAAATCAGGCTCCTGGGGGTCAAAACAGGCAAACATGACCTTTTGAAAAAAATCGCGATTTTGTGAAATCAATAGAATTGCGATTTTATGAACTTCAAGAGAATCACGATTTTGTGAACTTCAAGAGAATCGCAATTTTGTGAACTTACAGAGAATCGCGATGCTGTGAATCTCAAGAGAATCGCGATCCTATGAAAGCAAGAGAATCGTGATTTTGTGAACTTCAAGAGAATCGCAATTTTGTGAACTTCAAGAGAATCGTGATTGTGTGAAATCAGAGAATCGCGATTGTGTGAAATCAGAGAATCGTGATTTTGTACCTTGAGAATCGTGTTTTCACAAAATCGTGTTTTTGGCTGAAAATTGTGATTTGTGAGAATCGCGATTTTGAGTAGAGAATCATGTTTTTGAGAATCGCAATTTTGAGCAGAGAATTGTGTTTTTGAAAATCGCAATTTTGAGCAGAGGATCGTGTTTTCACAGAATCCTCTTTTCACAAAATCGTGTTTTCACAGAATCGTGTTTTGACATGAAAATCACGATTGCCAACCGAGAATCGTGTTTTAGAGAATCGTGTTCTAGAGAATCGCGATTTTGTCTCAGAGAATTGTGGTTTCCAAAAATTTAGAGAATCACGATTTTGAGCACAACCACAAAATCGTGATTCTGAGAATGACCACAGAATCGTGTTCTTTTCAAAAGGCTTTTAGGTGGGAAACAGAGAATCGCGATTTTCAAAAAAAAAAATCTGAATTTTCACAGAATCGTGTTTTTTGGCGGGAACTTTGAATTTCTGAGCGCCGAGCAATGGCGAGCTCCGTATGTGCAGAAAATCATGAATAAAACACAGTGCTTGCACTCTCTTGCACTTCATAACTCCTCCTCGCACAATAATGCATGAAAGATGGTATGAAAATGATGAAAATGCACTAAAAAACAAGAAATTTCATGAAGAAGAAGATGGAAGATCATGGAGATGGTGATGATGATGATGATGAAGAAGAAAAATCAGAAAATGAACAAAAATGACAGTTTTTTTACCGTGAGGAGACGTGAGGACCGGTATGAAGACCACGAGCAAGTGAAGGCACAAGTGTGTGAGTGAAAGCACACAAACATGCACACACATACACACACACGCACACACGGTAGGATCAAAGAGAGGAACAATGGAAGGACTTTGATTACAAAAGAAATCTATTACAAAACTGAAATGTACAAGAAGCTAACCTCAAAAATGAGCTCTCTAGCTCTTTTTATAGGTTTTTGACTAGTTTTGGCCCTATCCAGACCTAGTGTCTGGCCTAGTTAAAAATTAGGTTCCAGGGCTTATTTGAGGGCTCAAACGAAGTCTAAAAATTATGAAAATTGGTAGGATGATACCTCTGATGCTCATCAAGCTCGAGGACTCCTCGGCTTGCACAAAATGGAGCTATGAAAATAGAAAATGGTATTTACAATGGTTTTAGTGATGGAAATCACTATTTTTGTAGGGGATTCTTCTGAAAAGTTGACATGTACTTCCTGGAGCTCCCTACTTGCTCCTTCTTCTTGTGTGTCTGTTGGAACTCAAGGTCAAGCATAAAACATGGAAGCACATCAAAGAAGTGGACATAGAAGAAGAGAGAGCAAGTAGGGAGCTCCAAGAAGTGTATGTCAAATTTTCAGAAGAATCCCCTACAAAAATAGTGATTTTCATCACTAAAAACCATTGTAAATGCCATTTTCTATTTTTTTAACTCCATTTTATTCAAGTTGAGGAGTCCTTGAGCTTGAGGAGTATTAGAACTATCATCCTACCAATTTCCATAATTTTTAGACTCCGTTTGAGCCCTCAAATAAGCCCTGGAACCTAATTTTTAACTAGGCCAGACACTAGGTCTGGACAGGGCCAAAACTAGTCAAAAAACTATAAAAAGCGCGATTTTGTGAAAATTCAAATTTTTTTTGAAAATCACG
The DNA here is from genome assembly GCA_020310875.1 of Ceratopteris richardii. Lineage (NCBI taxonomy): Eukaryota > Viridiplantae > Streptophyta > Polypodiopsida > Polypodiales > Pteridaceae > Ceratopteris > Ceratopteris richardii. The sequence goes on from CM035437.1 coordinate 88,539,114, forward strand.
ATTCTCTATTTCCCGCTTAAAAACCTTTTGAAAAGAACACGATTCTGTGGCCATTCTCAGAATCGCGATTCTGTGGTTGTGCTCAAAATCACAATTTTCAACGAAAAAAACACGATTCTGAGAAAACACGATTTTGTGGTTGTGCTCAAAATCGCGATTCTCTAAATTTTTGGAAACCACGATTCTCTGAGACAAAATCGCGATTCTCTAGAACACGACTCTCTAAGACACGATTCTCGAAAACATGATTTTGTGAAATCACGATTTTGTGAAAACACGATTTTGTGAAATCACGATTTTGTGAAAACACGATTCTGTGAACCACGATTCTGTGACAATTCTCTGCTCAAAATCACGATTTTCAAAAACACGATTCTCTGCTCAAGATCGCGATTCTCACCAATCACAATTTTCAGCAAAAACACGATTTTGTGAAAAGGCGATTCTGTGAAAACACGATTCTCTACTCAAAATCGCGTTTCTCAAAAACACGATTCTCTGCTCAAAATCGCGATTCTCACAAATCACGATTTTCAGCCAAAAACACGATTCTGTGAGAACACGATTCTCTAAAACACGATTTTGTGAAAACACATTTCTCTGAGACAAAATCGTGATTTTCACGTCAAAAAACACGATTCTGAGAACCACGATTTTGTGAAAAACACGATTTTGTGAATCACGATTCTCTGAGACAAAATCACGATTCTCTAGAACACGATTCTGTGAAACACGATCCTGTGAAAACACGATTTTGTGAATCACGATTCTGTTAACCACGATTCTATAAAAACACGATTCTCGGAGACAAAATCGCGATTCTCTAAAACACGATTCTGTGCTCAAAATCACAATTTTGAAAAAACATGATTCTGTGAAGACACGATTTTGTGAATCACGATCCTATGAACCACGATTCTCTGAAACACGATTCTGTGCTAAAAATCATGATTTTCAAAAACACGATTCTGTGCTCAAAATCATGATTCTTTGACTTCACAGCATCGCGATTCTCTGATTTCACACAATCGTGATTCCCTGATTTCACAAAATTGTGATTTTCTCCAAAAGGTCATGTTTGCCTGTTTTGACCCCCAGGAGCCTGATTTGACATAACTTTTTCATCCAAAGTCCATTTTTTGAGCTCTATAGCTCGTTGGAAAGCTCGTTTCAAATCCTACACGGCCTCAACTGTTTTTTATAAGAATAATGCGTTAATTTTCAGATAGGATATTTTGAAGTTGACCCTCCGGTCGGACTAGGAAACCAAGGGAGCCCCAAGGGATTTTGAGCAATACAAAGGGGAATTTTGGGACTAGAAGTCAAAGCTTATGAACTTGAGGTCTGGTAGACACCTAGGCAAGGATAAGCAAAGCATTAGATCTTCTGAGGCTAGTGTCAACCATACAGCTAAGTCTTGGGTGTTGGGAGTGATGGTTGGATGCACTCAGAAGATTGAGTTGGTACTGCTAATCCTGCTTTGTACCAGCCCTCTTTGATCTTTTCCTTTGTTTCTACTCCTTGATGATGCGATGAGGATTGAGCCTTGCGGAAAATATAAGACAGTGCTCTAACTTTTCTAAAAAATTCACCGAAATTTCACTGGACCGAAATTTCACTAGACTGCCACTGTACTGTTACCGTAATTGTACCGGAATTGTACCGGAATGAACTATAATTTTGTTTATAATTACTTCAGGTGAACATTCATGAAGTAAGTAAGTGACACATGAATTCTCTCAACTAACAGAACTTTTTCTGAAGTTTAAGAAAAAACTTCTCTAGTTCAGACAGCCTCTTTTCGGTTAGACTTTGTACAGTGTATAGATATCTTTTTCGCCGGAAAGATTGATCAACTAAAAGTAGAGATGTCTAGCTATAGAGTGAGCTATCTCTCATAAGAAGCCTCGCATTACTCAACAAGATCTACTTTGTTCTTCTACCGGAAAATCACTCGTTTACTGTAAGAATTGCAACAGTGAACACTTTGACTGTAATTTCTTGATTTCTTGAAATTGACTGAATCAAGTTGCTTCAAACTTTGTATGTTTGTGGTATGCTTTGAACTGAATCTATCAAGCTTTGAATCACTTGATTTGGTTCAGTAGATCCTGAGATATACTTCTTCAAGGTTGACAGACTTGAAGATAATGACTCAGAGAATCACAGAGTAGATGAATGTAAGTATTTGTATTAGATCATGTAAATATACATCCCCACTGGCATGATAAACATAGCTCAATGGTACTCAGAGGTGTAGACTATAGAGTAGATCTCACAACCTCAGTGATTGATACAGTAATGCTTCGGGGTTATTGGAGAGTCGCCCGCGACATTTTCCCTTGTAGCTTTTATAGGAATTGAGTGATGACTTGAATTAGAATTCAAATCAATCTCCAAAAATTTCTCACCTAAAAAATTGATTGAGATATTCTCTCGATCAATCAACCGCCTTTTCACGATTTCCAATCAATTCGGCGTGATTGCATAATGATGCGCCAGGTCATTTATATTTTTACAATAGATAAACAGGTAAGAAATCATAGGCATAAGTCCCTATGGTCTTTGCGTCATGTATAGTCTTCAACGTAGATATCCAGGCCAAATGTGAAGGCTTGTGTTACACCAACAGCTCCCCCTCAAGCCAAACACTTTGGCTCAAGTCTTTAGTTCAAGTCTTTATCTTTAGTCTTCAATTATTTCCTGCAATCCAATCATGGATTTAAATCTGCATAGCTTGCTTCCATCCAGAGCTTTAGTAAGCAAATCTGCACATTGTATATCAGTAGACACATATGACAATTGAATTTCTTTGCTAAGTAACTTCTCTCTCACATAGTGGTAGTGAACCTCTATGTGTTTTGTCCTAGCATGATAAATTGGATTAGCCGCAAGGTGAAGAGAACTTGTGTTATCCCCAAATATGATTGGTGGTCTAGTATATAAGCCTAACTCTGTATACAAAAGCTTCAACCAGATAGCTTCTTGAGTGGCATTTGCTAGTCCTCTGTACTCTGCTTCAGTAGATGACAAAGCTACTGTGGGTTGTTTCTTGGCTGACCAAGAAATTGGTTTATCACCTGCAAAGCATATGTAACCAGATGCACTCCTCCTGTCATCCTTGCAACCTGCCCAATCTGCATCTGAATACACTTTAATATCAATATCTGATGTATAAGGAAAGTACAAACCATGGTTCTGAGTTCCCTTTAGATACTTCAAGATCTTCTTAGCTGCTTCTAGGTGAGGTACCCTTGGTTTGTGCATGAATTGGCTAAGCACACTAACACCATATGATATATCAATCCTGGTTAAGGTAGCATAATTTAAACTACCTACCAAACTTTGGTAACCTGTAATATCTTTGAGTTCTTCTCCTTCATGTGCACTGAGTTTGTGGTTGACCTCCATAGGAATGTTTGAGACTTTAGCTTCCTGCAAATTAAATTTCTTGACCATGTCCTGTATGTACTTCTTCTGAGTAATATAGATACCTGAATTTGTGTAGATCAATTCAAGTCCTAGGAAGTATTTCAATAATCCAAGATCATTGATCTTGAATTCCTTCATCATCTGTCCTTTGATGTGTCTAATTCCCTGAACATCATTTCCTGTAATAATGATGTCATCAACATAGACACATAAATATATTACTTCTGTACTACTCCTCTTTATGAACAGAGAAGTGTCAGCTTTACTCATCACAAATCCTTGATCTTGGAGATATGTTGTCAACCTGTAATTCCATGCTCTAGGTGCCTGCTTTAAACCATACAGAGCCTTCTTCAATTTACAAACATGATTTACCTTATTAGGTTCTTCATAGCCAGGTGGTTGTGACATGTAGACTTCTTCAGATATCCATCCATTCAAAAATGCATTCTTCACATCCAATTGGTACATGTTCCAGTTCTTGGATGCAGCTACACTCACCATAACTCTGATAGTTGGCATCTTAGCCACCGGAGAAAATGTCTCCTCATAATCAATGCCTTGGGTTTGTGCAAAACCCTTGGCTACCAATCTAGCTTTGTACCTGTTTATTGTACCATCTGAATTTCTTTTGAGTTTGTAGATCCATCTGGATCCTATCACCTTCATAGAGTCCTTCTTGGGTACCAAGTCCCAAGTATCACTCTCTTTGAGAGCCTGCATTTCTTCATCCATTGCTTCCTTCCATTCTGGTTTAGTGATTGCTTCTTCAAATGTACCTGGTTCTTCATTCAAGAGATCCTTTGCAAGATATACAGAATGCTTGGTTACCAGTGAAGTATCATACCCATACCTAATAGGTTTTTTCTTTTCTCTTTGAGATCTCCTCATAGCTTGAGTTGAGGATTCTGGATTATCTTCTAGTTGCTTCATCTTCATCTTCCCTTTGGATTTCCAGGCCTTGAACTCTTCAATGTTGATGGTGTCTTCATCATCTGAGCTTGTGTCCTCTTTCTGAATTGGTTCTTGCCTGATAAGCTTGGGAAAGTCTTCTTCCATGTCATAAGGTAGACTAACCTTCCTGCACTCATTTTCATACCATGAATCATTTTCATCAAAGATGACATCTCTGCTTACCTTGAAGCCTTTGTTTGAGGGGTTGTAGAATCTGTACCCTTTCTGGTTCAAATCATAACCAATGAAGATACACTTTTCAGCTTTAGGGTCTAGCTTTCCCCTTACCTGTGAGGGAATATGCACATATGCAACACACCCAAAGATTTTACAATGATCCAGAGATGGTCTCTTACCATGCCAAGCCTCATAGGGTGTCATTCCATCAAGTGTCTTTGATGGCAACCTGTTAATTAAATATGTGGCAGTAGATACACTCTCTGCCCATAAGTAATTTGGCAACTTCTTTTCATTAAGCATAGATCTCGCTGTTTCTACAATGAGTCTATTTCTCCTTTCAGCTACCCCATTTTGTTCAGGTGAGTACCTTGTAGTAATCTCCCTTTTGATGCCTCTTTCCTGCAAGAAGTCTTCAAACTCATTTGAGAAGTATTCTCCTCCTCCATCTGACCTTAGCTTCTTCAAGTTTCTTCCTGTTTGGTTTTCAACCAGTGCAAGATACTTCTTGAAACAATTAAACACTTCATCTTTATGTTTCATGTAGTATAAGACAGTCCACCTGCTATAGTCATCAATGAAGGACACATAATACCTTGATCCAGATAAGGATGGCTCCTTGCTAGGTCCCCAAACATCTGTATGCACCAATTCTAGATAATCTTTATGCATGAAACCTTTCTTGGTATAAGGCAACCTGTGTGACTTACCGAATTGACAAGCCCCACACTTGTATATCATGTGTTGCTTGGATATATTAGGTATCCCAAGCACACATTGATCCCTGCACATTTGCTTTAAGGTCCTTTCTCCAATGTGACCTAACCTCTTGTGCCAAATCTCCAATTCCGATAGCGTTTGATCCTTGTAATTGTACAGAGCAATGTTTTTGGTGTCTTCAAGCTCAAAAGTAAATAACCTACCTGATTTTTCTCCCTTTGCTATTCTTCTGAATCCATGTCTTGGATCCTCCACATATGCTCCATGTTGTGTGAATCTGACCTGTAGACCTTTTTCCACAATCTGACCTACACTCATCAGATTCTTGGTGATTGTTGGAACATACAACACTCTGCTTAATAAATTCTGATTACCATCACTTGTTTTGACATTGCCTACTTTAATAACTGAATGTTTAGTGTCATCACCTGTCTGCACTTGATGTTTGCCCTTGGGTTCTTCCAAATCAGAAAGTAATGCAACATTTCCAGCTACATGATTAGAGCAACCTGAATCAATATAGAATAAGTGATCATCATTGATACCTGACTTAGATGTCATGTTCATGATCAACAAGGAATCATCTTGCTCCTCTGCATAATTGTTGTAGTCTTTCCTATTTCTGTATCCACCTTGATAGTTGCTATTGTGATTGTAGTTGTTATAATTATTGTTGTAGCCATGGTAGCCTTGAGATTGGTTAAATTTGCCTCTGCCTTGAGAGTATCCTCCTCTAGAGTAGCCTCTTCCTCTCTGATTCTTATAATTTCTGTAGCACTCATCTGTGGTATGATTAGACAAGCCACAAATATTGCATGGAGATTGATTGTAGGATCTCCCCCTACCTGACTTACCTCCTCTGCCCCTACCTCTTGATGATCTACCTCTCCCTGCATAGTTTGCTTGGGAGGTAGAGCCTTCTTCATCAACCTTCTTATTTTTACCTTTGTCTTTTACCTTTTTATCAGTATAAAGGGCAGAAGAGTTGTTACCTTTTGATTGTTCTCCATTCTTTGTGATCTTTGCTTCATGTGTAAAGAGTTGTCCAATCAGGGTTGTTAGATCAGGTGCTTGGATGTCCATGTACAAGTCCATTGCTGTGGTAAAGCTCTCCCACTTGTCATCTGCCTTTAGTCCATTGATCACTTGTCTGACTATTTGCTCTTCCTCAATTTCTTCTCCAACACTTGCAAGTTGATCTGCAATGTCCTTGACTTTGGTGACAAAATCTGAGACACATTGTTTTGATTGCTTTCTGAGAGTTGTAAACTCAATCCATAGCTGATTCTTTCTGGCCCTTGTGCTTGATGAAAAATATGTTGACAAGGTTTCCCAAGTCTCTTGGGAAGTTTTGCAATTCCTTACATGAGGTAGAAGGAAATCAGAAATAGAGTTTAGAAGATATGACCTTGCCAAAGCATCTTTTGCACACCATTGATTTAGCTTCTCATGTTCATCCTTTGTAGGTAGGCCTCTGGTCTTGAACGAGGGCAATTCCTCATCTCCTGATATGTATCCAAACAAGCTCCTTCCTTGTAGATAGGTCTTCATCCTTAGAGACCAAGCTTGGTAATTGTTCCTGTCCAATTTGTCAATGAATGAAGGAAAACCATCACCCATGATTACCTTATTCGCTCTGATACCACTGTTGGGAGTGATGGTTGGATGCACTCAGAAGATTGAGTTGGTACTGCTAATCCTGCTTTGTACCAGCCCTCTTTGATCTTTTCCTTTGTTTCTACTCCTTGATGATGCGATGAGGATTGAGCCTTGCGGAAAATATAAGACAGTGCTCTAACTTTTCTAAAAAATTCACCGAAATTTCACTGGACCGAAATTTCACTAGACTGCCACTGTACTGTTACCGTAATTGTACCGGAATTGTACCGGAATGAACTATAATTTTGTTTATAATTACTTCAGGTGAACATTCATGAAGTAAGTAAGTGACACATGAATTCTCTCAACTAACAGAACTTTTTCTGAAGTTTAAGAAAAAACTTCTCTAGTTCAGACAGCCTCTTTTCGGTCAGACTTTGTACAGTGTATAGATATCTTTTTCGCCGGAAAGATTGATCAACTAAAAGTAGAGATGTCTAGCTATAGAGTGAGCTATCTCTCATAAGAAGCCTCGCATTACTCAACAAGATCTACTTTGTTCTTCTACCGGAAAATCACTCGTTTACTGTAAGAATTGCAACAGTGAACACTTTGACTGTAATTTCTTGATTTCTTGAAATTGACTGAATCAAGTTGCTTCAAACTTTGTATGTTTGTGGTATGCTTTGAACTGAATCTATCAAGCTTTGAATCACTTGATTTGGTTCAGTAGATCCTGAGATATACTTCTTCAAGGTTGACAGACTTGAAGATAATGACTCAGAGAATCACAGAGTAGATGAATGTAAGTATTTGTATTAGATCATGTAAATATACATCCCCACTGGCATGATAAACATAGCTCAATGGTACTCAGAGGTGTAGACTATAGAGTAGATCTCACAACCTCAGTGATTGATACAGTAATGCTTCGGGGTTATTGGAGAGTCGCCCGCGACATTTTCCCTTGTAGCTTTTATAGGAATTGAGTGATGACTTGAATTAGAATTCAAATCAATCTCCAAAAATTTCTCACCTAAAAAATTGATTGAGATATTCTCTCGATCAATCAACCGCCTTTTCACGATTTCCAATCAATTCGGCGTGATTGCATAATGATGCGCCAGGTCATTTATATTTTTACAATAGATAAACAGGTAAGAAATCATAGGCATAAGTCCCTATGGTCTTTGCGTCATGTATAGTCTTCAACGTAGATATCCAGGCCAAATGTGAAGGCTTGTGTTACACCAACATTGGGCACAAAAACTAAGTGGTCATCCTTACAGACTAAGTTCAGACACAAGTGATTCAGAAATGTCTTTTAGCATGGGGAAACCTGTAGGTGGCTCAGGAACTGATTATTTACAAACACCAGAAGGTCCCTATAAGACACAGTTGGAATATATTCGGACCAACCGATTAGGTGCTCGCATCTATGAGGATGGTCTGAGGCGATCAGTGGTCCAACTCAAAAATCCAGATCAACCCTTTGGACTTGAACACCCGGTGGTCAAGTTCGAAGAGGGTTCATACATTGATAAGGAAGGAACCATGTATGTGGTCACCAACCTACCAGATAGGAATGATGAGTTTGGAAATATCATTCCTGAGAATGAGATAGGAGACCTAGAACAAGGAAATGTAGGACAAGGACCCCAGACTCCTAGGGGCAAGTCAGTTTTGACCAGAGTGATCACTCCAGATTGGATTCCTCAAGATAACAAAAGCATAGAACTATTCTTGAATAGAAAAACAGAGGAAGCCTTTTGGAGATTCAAGCCAGATCAACCTAGCCAATTGGGCATAGTCATCATCTACGAGTTCAAGGACCCAGAGATACCAGGCAAAGTTGCCTACCTGGATAACACGTCAGAGAAAATTTTCTTGGTAACAAAACATGATAGACATGCATATACTTGGAAGAGTGAATTGATTTTCCCTCCACCAAGATCCAATGTTTCCCATGGCCTCCAAGGAGTAGGATCATCCCACGCTCATGAAGCCCAGAGAGAAAGAACTAGAGAGAGACCTGAGGTAAGTTTTGCACACACCGTGGGCAGGAATAGGACAGGATTTGAAAATGAAAGACCTGAAAGAGAGAGACATCAAGCACATAGGCAACAAAGAGATGAACAGGATTTTCCATTGCCTAGACCCCGAGAGCACCCAAGAACCCTTAGACCCACTCAAGTGATCAAGGCAATGAAGAATTATTTTGGCGGGTCAAGAGATCCTTATGATCATGTGGCCGAGTTCAAACAAGTGTTAAGAGCTGAACAGGTTTGAGGATTTGTTCACCCAGTATGAGGCATTTGGTTTGACTCTTAAGGGAACTGCCTTAGCTTGGTTTCAACCACTGAGTAGTCGCAACTATCACGATATAGGTCAGCTGCTAGACGAATTCATTGTAGAATTTTCCAAGAGTGGTATCAGGCATAACACATCATCTTTGATCCACAATTTCAAGCAAACATCCCAAGAAACAGTGCGACTAGCAGGTAGAAGGTTCAGACAGTACCTAGAAAGATGCCCTGCTCCAGAGTTACCCACCCCATCCAAACAAGTGGCTTTGTTCTTAGATGGCTTACTGAGCACAAAGTTAAGATCATATGTGTATTTGAAAGATCCTATAAGCATAGAAGAGTGTGTACGGACGTGCATTGACATAGAAGACAACTTGGGTGAGGAGTTAGGACTATCCAAACTCTATAAGGATTCGGATAGTTCTACTAGACATACATCAAAAATCCCCACGAAAATAGAGGAGATAGCTGAGCAAGTTGCCAAGAAGTTGGGAGTCCAAAATAGACAAACACAGAGAGTCACCCCATTGAATCGGTGTTATATCTGCGGAGGCGAGCACATGGCTAATGTATGCCCAATGCACAACCAGAACATGAGAGAAAGGAATATCCCATACTGCACTATTGAAAGGAAGTACACAAACCATACGGCTCAAGATTGTCCCTACAATAGGTAGGCTGTTAGACAGAATTATCAACAACCTTACCCACAACATAGGTATCAGAACCAATACCAACAGCCATATTATAGACCACAACAGCAATATCAGGCACCATATAGGCCACAACCAGTCTTGGGAAACCAACCACCAACTCCTACCAATGCAATTCCAGTTAAGTATGCAGTGGCAGAAGAGAACCTTAATAGAGCATTGGTGCCAGTGACCCCACTGATCTCAGAGAATGACTCTCATGCTCATAGTTCATACTACTCCCATGAAGGTAGTCCACATGCTCATTACACAGAGTCACCTGAACATAGTGAGAATTATCCGTATCAATATGAGGCACCACCTATGGAAGAAAACTGGGAGCCTGAATACTCCAATGTCATGTACACAAACGCTAACCCTAGGCCCCAATTGAGACAAGTAAGACCACAAGCCCCTAGAGGACCATGTTTTAGATGTCAGGGTGACCATTTCCTTCGTGATTGTCCCCATCCACCATCCCCAAGTCAAGGACATGCTATCACAATACAAGCTTTTTGTCCTGATTGTGGCAAAGACCATCTCCCTAGAGATTGTCCAAGAAACCCCTCTAGTGCACCCAAGATTACACCCATTAATGTGGTAGGCTTAGTGGCGGATTCAAATTCAAGTAGCAGTAATGTGGCTCCTGTACAGGCAGTTACTAGGGCACAAGCATTAAAACAAGATAAACCAGCAAAACAATCGGAGTCGAGTGAATCAGGAGAGCCTAGTAAGAGGAAAACAAGAACATGGAAGGATACTAGAGAGAAGGCCAATCGCAAGTGGAATAAAAAGTTATCGGAACTAGAAGAAAGCTTGAAGGATGCAAAAACAAAGATAGAAGACATTGCATCTCAAAACCCCTCGCATGCCGAAACTCGATCCACTCCACCTCATCCCACCCCACCACCCATTGTAAATAAGCCGCAACCAGGGTCTGTTCTTGCAGATCCAACCCTAGAAGGCTTGGACATGATGTTCAAGGCCTACCAGGCTCGACTTCAAGAAGGGCCAACAGTTGCAAACCTAGACAAGAGTTACCCTAGAGCAGATTTAGAGATTGAACGGATGAAAATGTGCATGAAAATGGTAGAACAAGCTCAAGCTATACTGGAGACTAGTCAAAAGTTCAATCAGACAAACTCTGTCAAACCGGATTTGCATTTCCAGGGCTTACTAGAAAGATTAGAGCAATTGGTAAACAAATCACAAGTTGCTTTACCGCCACAGGCTCAACCAGTTATTGAGAGAAGAAGCTCACCACCAATGGGAGCTTATGTTCCTAATTCCACGGATGCCGGAATACCTCCTTCAATTCAACAGTACTCTCAAGAGTTCTTGCGGGAAATACAAGAAGATAAATGGGCCAAGGAGAAGGGTAATTCCCCTCCTATTCCTGAGATTGATGATCTTCATGATCAATTTCCCCAAGACATTCCATCTATTTACGGAGATGAAGCAGAACAACAAGAAGACGAAAGGTTAGATTTTGAATCTAATATCTTAGAAGAACTGCCTCAATTTCCAGGCCCATGGGAATCTGAATCTCTCCAAATTAGAGCTCCCACAATACTAGTAAGAAATGAAGACTCAGTGGTTCCAAGGAACACGGATGTCGTGAAGAACACTAAGGTTCAGTGTCATCTCACTGTAGAAGAGCTGCTCAAAGCAAAACCTGAGCTATGGAATCATGTGAAGGATCAGGTTCCAGAACTTGATTCCAACATGCCAAAAGCAGGCTCTAAGCAAAGGGTACCAGAGATACCTCTAGACAAAATAGGGGACATGTGTGAGGGTGAAGAAGGTAATACTTATCTTCCAATCACCTACCAAGGTTACACAACCAAAGCAATCATAGATTCAGGTGCTGGTGTTGCCATTGCGACCACCTCCTTGTGCAAGCAATGGGGCAAACCCACATTAAGGCCAACTAGAATGAAGCTTCAAATGGCCGACGATCATTTTGAAAGACCTCTAGGATTGCTCGAAGGGATAACTCTAACCACTTGTGGTGTGGAGTTTGAACATACATTTGCTATATGTGACTTTGAGAAAAATAATGTCTATGAGATGATCCTAGGAAGACCCTTCCTACGACAATTGCAAATAGTAGTTGCGAGTGTGTATTAACCTTAAAAAAGTTAATGCCGCTACTATCAGAGATAGTTATCCACTTCCAATCACAGAACACCTTTTGGAGCGTGTTGCAGGCAAGGAAGTTTATAGCTTCCTTGATGGGTTTTCAGGTTACAATCAAGTAGCCATTGCCCCAGAAGATCAACACAAAACAGCTTTTGCTACCGAGTGGGGAATCTTTGCATTTCATGTGATGCCATTTGGGCTCACCAATGCACCTGCAACATTCCAAAGGCTCATGTGTCATGTCTTCAAAGAGTTCTTGCGGAAGAGCTTAGAAGTGTATGTGGATAATTTATGTGCTCATTCCCAAGAAAGAAGATTCCACATCCCTGAGCTCAGACAAATCTTCAACAAGTGTAGAGAATATCGAGTGTGTCTAAACCCAGAAAAGTGTGTGTTCATGGTGCGGCAAGGTAAAATCTTAGGTCATATTGTTTCTAAGAATGGAATCTCAATAGATGAAGATAAGGTACGAGCCATAGCGGAGCTACCAAGGCCAAGGAATGTTAAAGAGGTACAAGCCTTTATGGGCCATTGTGGATATTACCGCAGGTTTATCCACATATACGCAATCATAGCTAGACCCCTTTATGCCTTGTTGTCTAATTTTGAGTGGAACGACGAATGCGAGAATTCTTTCAATGAACTGAAGAAACGTTTGTGCACAGCACCAATACTGACCACTCCTGATTGGAATAAACCATTCCATGTCCATGTGGATGCATCCAATCACGCCATAGGATGTGTGCTATCACAACCCACAAGTGAAGGAAACTTAGACTTGCCCATAGCATACGCTAGTAGACAGCTCACCGCAGCTGAACGAAACTATACCACAACTGAGCGAGAGGGCTTAGGCATGGTATATGCTGTGAAGAAGTTTAGACACTATTTATTGGCCAACAAGTTCAAGTTTTTCACTGATCATCAATCTTTGTTATATTTGGTCAATAAACCTTGCAATACTGGACGCTTAGTAAGATGGTTCCTCTTACTAATGGAGTATGACTTTGAAGTTGTTGTCAGGAAAGGTAGAACCCACCTTCGAGAAGATCACATTTCTTGCATCACTTCAGGAGAGTCACTGCAAGGAGTGTCTGACAAACTACCTGATGCTTATCTGTTCAATTTAGAAGTTGTTCCTAAATGGGCTAATAAGTTGGTACCAGTTCTAACCTTCGGCCCTGCAAATAAGAATGTGAAAACATCACAAGAAGAAATTGTAAAATCACAAAAATATCACATATTAGCAGGAAGCATGTACAAACAAGATACTAAGGGTGTATTAGCTTGTTGTGTTGCAGACGATGAACATAGTAGTTGGTTGCAACAAGCCCATGAAGGAATGCTAGGAAATCACTATTCTAAACAACGAACATTGCAAAATTTGAAACGTTTAGGAGTGTATTGGCCTAGAATGGACAAAGAAATACATGAGTGGATCAAGAATTGTCCAATGTGCAGAGAGAGACCACCAGTGGAGCATGCGACCCTTTATCAAGTATCATTAATTATAGATTGGAGTGCTCCATTGGTAGAGTTTATGAGATCGGGAAGATTACCCAAAGAGGCTAGTCTAGCAAGAAGACAAAACAAGGAGCAAGAAGCTCAAGGCTATGCCTTAGTAGGAGACAACTTATACCGAAGAGGCAAAGATGGTTACTTAAGACTGTGCGTTCATGAATCAGACTATTTGAAAGTCATAAAAACTGCACACAGCGGTGTTGCAGGTGGACACTTCGGCTCTGAGCGAGTAATCAAGACCATTCTATTCTCAGGACTTTGGTGGCCCACTCTTCATATGGATGCTCATACCTATGTGAAGAAATGTGACACATGCCAACGTGCACAATATCCAGTTAGAAAAGATGAGATGCCTTTGAGGCCAATGATGGGAGGACGTGCATTCTCGAAATGGGAGTAAGGTCCTATTAACCCCCCAACTAGAAACTCCCATGCAGAGTATATTATTGTAGCCACAGACTACCTTACCAAGTGGGTATAAGTGAAAGCCACAACAAAGAATGATGCTCAGACTACGGCTAAGTTCTTATTCGAGAATGTGTTCACGAGATATGGACTACCAATAGAGTTGGTGAGCGATAGAGGCACACACTTCTTGAATGAAGTCATTGAAAATCTTCTCCAAGAATTCTTGGTGATACATAAGAAGTTTGCCCCCTATCACCCACAAGCTAATGGACAAGCCGATAGCGCCAATAAGATCCTCTGTAACGTATTGACAAAACTGGTAAATAATAAACGCTCTGATTGGGACAAACAACTTCATCATGCTGTTTGGGCTTATCGAGTTGCCTACAAAACGATACTCAACGCCACCCCATTTCAGATGGTCTTCGGACAGAACGCTATGCTACCATTAGATTTCTTAATCCCTGCCTTAAAAGTAGCACGAGTATGAGTGGAATGGGCATGAATTGTCCTCTAGGATCTTTGATCTCGAACGCTTAGGTGAGATGAGGCTATGAGCGGCAGCAGGCATCTACGCTGCAAAGAAGAGGCAAAAGGCATACTTTGATGCACACACCAAGGATAAGGGATTGAAAGAGGGAGATCTAGTGTTGGTTTACACACTAAAACAACATGCCCGTAAGTTGGAAAAAAGAGGATACGGACCCATGATCATTAATAGAATTTCCACTAGTGGTGCAGTTCAGTTGGCCACTCTAGAAGGAGATATCTTGCCAAACTATATTAGTGGCTGTAGAGTCAAGCTATATCAAGAACCTCTTACTGAGGATATGCTAATGAGACTCAACACTACTAAGAAGCAAAAAGAAGAAGAGTTAAGAGTGAGAGAAGAAGCACAGGCAGAGGCCAGACAGCGTATTAGGCGAAATAAGTTAAGGCGATTAGGCCTAGATGTCAACTCAAAAGCCCCAAAATATCACATGGATATGTGCCAAAAGTCAGGCATAGCAACTTCTCAAGTCATTGACCGAAGACCCTTTGTGACCATAGAGATAGGACAAGGGAAGGGTGCAAGGACGCTGAAAGCATTGATTGACTCAAGTGCAGCAAGTAGTGCAGATAGACTTTCCTACTGCCAAGACTTGCAGTTGAACATCAATCCCATAGAAGCTTATCTCATAGGATTGGGAGGTGTGGAAACCCCTTGTTTGGGCGAGGTGGAACTTCCCATCTACCTTCAAGTTGTTCCAATGAAAGTCAAAGCGCTAGTATGTCAAGATGAGAACCTTACAGAACCACTTGTCTTGGGTCAAGATTGGATCTATGACCATGCAGTTAACTTAAACCTAAGAAGTCAAATTCTTCAAGTTTGGGTACATGAACAATGCATTACATTAGAATTAGAGAACTGCATGCTCCTAGATCATGGCACCACACACTCTCTTAGTTCTTCCAAGACTAATCATATGAAAGAAGATGGTGTATGTGTCAAAAGCTCTATGATGCAGAAGGAGTCAATCGTGGAAGACCAGGTTCGAAGGCGAGTGGATCTTTCTTTTTCTCCAAAGAATCAAGTAGCCACAGTAGTGAGTCCACCACACAAGCAAACACAACCGTTCATGACAACTGCTACATCAAATAGAAAGACATCATTCGATAAGAAAGCAGTTCCGAGCATGAAGCAAATCTGGGTACGCAAAGGAGAGCAACCACCAGCCTTGTCCCCACAAATCCCATCCAGGCAAGCCAACCAGGCCAGAAGACGAAGGAAGCAGCTCGGACAAGTTCAATCACAAGGTATCCAACAAGTTTGGGTGCCTAAGAAGTTAGCTGCAGCTCAACAAGGGCAATTACAGATGTGGGTACCTAAGAAGCTCTTACATCCACAACAACCTATGTTCTCCCACATGTGAAAGGTCTCAACAAAGAAGCCAAAAAGAGAAAAGGGTAAGAACCACGTACAGAGACCAAAGGAAGATCAAATCAGCTCTTCAACATTAGTAGGAAGACGTGCAAAAAGGATATGGGTTTGGAAGCCAAAAGTACAAGTAGCCTCCACCGAACCAAAGTGCCAACCACACTGGATACCACAGTTCAAAAAGCATCCAAAGAGGAAGATGCCTGAAGTAATCTCTACAGTGCCAAATGTTGTTCTAAAATAGACCCCAATAAGGAGGATTACATCATTTCGGGATCCAATGGATACCTCCACCAAAGCCGGCATCAACAACTACAAGTAACATCAAAAGCCTCGACGAGCGACAACCATGTGCTTCTTGCACAACCCTGTCTTTTGCACCATTCAGGGCAAGCACTTCTAAAGTATGCATTGATATAGGGCCCTATTACATGGCCGTGCATAGACACATTTGAGAATCCCAGGCACTAGAGCACATGGACACAGGTCAACTAGTTTTACTGATACTAACGTCTATCTTCTTGTTTTGTGACATTGTTCCAAAAAAAAAAAAGAGAAAGAAAGAAAGAAAGAAGAAAAGCGAGAGAGAGCTTGTTCCCAGGTTTGGGTTATGAAACATGAATGAGTCATGCTTAGTTGAAGGTGGAATTGTTGATTACTAGGCATTTATCAATTTGGATAGAAGTGTGTCTCGGCTAGCAGATGATATTATTGCTGCCTTATCTGGTAGATGGCAAGCACTTGGCATGAACATGGCATCTACAACTATGAATTTCTCTTACCATGGTAGGAATGAAGAGCTTGAAGGTCCGCAACTTGAGTGATGCTTAACTACTTCATGTACGAGAGCATCCAAGGAGATATCTGCAAAGGGTACTTCTGGAGGAGAAGAATCCTGCGTATGGTGAGCTAAAGAGAATATGTGAACCTAAGCTTGGTGTAATTACCCAATGTTGTTTGTCAAGGAATATAAAGAAACTCAATTCTCAGTATTTGGCAAATGTTGCTTTGAAAAGAGGAGAGAGGATCAACCACTCAAAAGATCTCGTCAGTGGACCATCAACATGGACATTCATCAACAATGTTCCATCCCAAAGGCCAAGTGTACAACACGAAGAGATGAACATCGATCGACCTTCTCCATGGTAAGTATCTTTACTCTAGAAACACCATAACCATGATAGCTTAGGAAACCTCTTCGTCGGCATACCCTTGAGCACTTAGCTCAAGACCCCAATTTTTGCACCATACTTCTTTCAATGCATTTTCCACGTAAGCATGCATAGGGCTACATTACAAGGCCATGCACAAGGCACATATTTTCCTCAACCCATGCACGAACACACTTACCCACCATCCGTTATGGGTTATGAGTACTTGGCATGACTACTATGACCATCAATTTTGGAAGATCTAGAGGACATCAACGGAGACTCACAACGACACAATCGTGCTGGCATTTAACGACGAAGCACATACCAACGGACTACAAATTGAAAAGACTCATAGTGACAAATGAAGAACCCGACAACCAACCCTGCTACATTTGGAAGAGCGACGGCTCCAGTTCCTAACGAATGGACACTACCTCTCGAAGCACTACCTGGAACAACCATTACAACAAGGGTCTGTCAGGGACGACAGACTCGAGAGGGGGGGGGAGTGTTGGAACTCAAGGTCAAGCATAAAACATGGAAGCACATCAAAGAAGTGGACATAGAAGAAGAGAGAGCAAGTAGGGAGCTCCAAGAAGTGTATGTTAAATTTTCAGAAGAATCCCCTACAAAAATAGTGATTTTCATCACTAAAAACCATTGTAAATGCCATTTTCTATTTTTTTAACTCCATTTTGTTCAAGCCGAGGAGTCCTTGAGCTTGAGGAGTATTAGAACTATCATCCTACCAATTTTCATAATTTTTAGACTCCGTTTGAACCCTCAAATAAGCCCTGGAACCTAATTTTTAACTAGGCCAGACACTAGGTCTGGACAGGGCCAAAACTAGTCAAAAAACTATAAAAAGAGCTAGAGAGTTCATTTTTGGGGTTAGCTTGTTAGAGAATAGAGCTTTTGTAAGAGAACTCTTTTGCAATCAAAGCTTTCCATTGTTCCTCTCTTTGATCTTACCTTGTGCACGTGTGTGTGTATGTGTGTGCATGTTTGTGTGCTTTCACTCACGCACTTGTGCCTTCACTTGCTCGTGGTCTTCATACCGGTCCTCACGTCTCCGCGGATTGACAAGTAAAGGAGGTGGTGCTTACGCTTGAGCTACAGTGTCCACCTCTTAGATGTGCTCCTATGCTTTGTCCTTGACCTTCAGCTTCAACATGCACACACATACACACACATGCACACACGGTAAGATCAAAGAGAGGAACAATGGAAGGACTTTGATTACAAAAGAAATCTATTACAAAACTGAAATCTACAAGAAGCTAACCTCAAAAATGAGCTCTCTAGCTCTTTTTATAGGTTTTTGACTAGTTTTGGCCCTGTCCAGACCTAGTGTCTGGCCTAGTTAAAAATTAGGTTCCAGGGCTTATTTGAGGGCTCAAACGAAGTCTAAAAATTATGAAAATTGGTAGGATGATACTTTTAATGCTCCTCAAGCTCGAGGACTTCTCGGCTTGCACAAAATGGAGCTACGAAAATAGAAAATGGTATTTACAATGGTTTTAGTGATGGAAATCACTATTTTTGTAGGGGATTCTTCTGAAAAGTTGACATGTACTTCTTGGAGCTCCCTACTTGCTCCTTCTTCTTGTGTGTCCACCTCTTAGATGTGCTCCTATGCTTTGTCCTTGACCTTCAGCTTCAACACATATCTCCCTCATTACTTGTCTAATTGAGGATATGATGAATCATTTCAAAGATAATGAGAAGATTTAGTACATGTGAAAATCCAAAAGTAATATGATCTATATCATACATAGCCAAAAATAGTTGCTCTCAACAGACAACAAAAATAAGCACAAAACAACTTGAAATCACAATATAAGACAAAAAAACACTTATCCAATAGACACATGTGGAAGCAACTTGTAAGTTTCACACATCATAAAACATTTAAGAATAAAAGAAAGAAGTCACAAAGAAACCATAAAAGATTTTGCATGAATTTTGCAAGAAGGAGAACTCTCTTACTCATACTAGAAAAAAGTATTTACAAATGAAGAACTTGGTTTTTTCATAGCATTATCCTCACAATCACTCCCTTTTATTTTGAAAACACCAAAAATATAAAAGAACCTACTCAAACATTCTCTTTTCTTATGGAATTGTGAGGGAAGATTCTTTCCTATTCTACATAGTCTACAAAATACAAATGCCAATCATATTTACAAAACTTCTACTTTACAAAGTTTCTAGAAAGATTGGAAAAACTTTGTTTTATTACCACATTTCATAACACTACTTCCTCCTATATCTTTTTTCCTTAGTAAGAATATCTACTTAGTTTGGGTGGGTGAGTTTTGTCAATATTTTTTGTGCTTTTCAAGTTTAGGCTTGTGAGAATTTTGTTCTATGTTGCGTGCTTCATTTTTGGCTAAATCTTGATTATTTTATATGTTTACTTCATTTGATCTTCTTCTTATTTCACCATTTTGTTGGAATTCAAACATCTTTATGTACTTCAATGCTTGCCTCCAAACTTTGGTGTTGAAGATCTAATGCAAGTGCATGGGAGAAGTGGAAAATAAGTGACTTGCACAAGACTCTGTAGTATATTCCTATGCATCCATACATTGGAATGCAATGGAAGTATTATGGTGCAAAAATATGGGTCTTGAGTAGGATTAATCAAGGGTATGTTATTGCCAAAACTTCCTATACTAAAAAGATAAGCTCACAAGAAATCATACTTGAGGTTGATCTATTGTCTTCATTTGTTGTTTTGTGTGATTAGGTTCAATGCCTACACTAGATACAGTGATAATTGAAGTTGGAATTTTTTTTCTAGGATTCAGCTACAGTAATCATTTGGAGAAAAAAAATCAAGCCTCAATTATCACTACACAAAATGCAATTTGAGTAATTTTTTCATTGTTTGTGAAATTTTTTTGTCATTTAGGCATTCACCTTATGAGTTCTCATGAAGCATAACATGATATCATTCTTTATTGTAGCTCCATATATACACCAAAAATATTGCATGAAGTTTGCCAAGAGCTTACAGGGATTCTCCACAAGTTGTGCTATCATGTTATGCGATTTGGTGAGGATCCAAATTTTTCATTTATTATATTTTAAGCGGAAGGATTATGTTGCTTCTTGCATCATATCCTCCCAAGCATCATTTAATTTATCCCTTATTGTATACCTGTTTTGCACTACCTATTTTTGTTCAACCTCCATGTTAAACATGTAAGCAGTCAAGCAATGAGCAATATTGGCGTTGGAGTAAGGACTATAGAGTATTTCTCAAAAACTCATGTGGCAAGGACCTCTTCAAAGCTATACATGTAGTGAGATGGAAAAAACATCATTCTTGAATACTATGCACAAAGGCATTTCTCACTAGATATCATGGAAAAAATAGACATCATGCACTCTAGCATAGTATGAAATCTTGTTGCCTTGATGTCAAGAATCTACAAATTTTAAACATACTTATGCAAACTTGTATCATGTTCAAGATCGTTTTTTACCATTCAAATGGTGAGATCTAGTACTACTAGAAATTTGTCTATGTATCTAATTACTTGTAGCATATAAGCATCGAAATAACATTTCTTTCTAGGAATGTGAGTACAAGGCAATTTAACATACCTTTTTTTCATATTTTACATTAGTAAATTTAGGAAATCTAGGTGATTTTGTCATCTTGCGATGGGATAAATTCTTGGATGTTTTGGTAGGTAAGTAGGCAATCTCTCAAAGAATTAGAAAACGTTTGTGTTATTATTTAGAAATGTATAGTTTAAATGGGCACAATATCTATGGTGGATGAGATTTTCTAAATCTATTGAATTTGAAACTTATTCTTTGTTAGGCTCCTGAGATACCATATGTGTTAGATAAATGTATTCAAGTGCCTTTATGAGAGCATATAATGGAGGGAACATATAGAGAAGACTAATATCATTGTTTGGAGTTAGCATGGTTGTCCAATGACTCGTCAAAAATTCTTTTTCAAACTCCATGAAGCTGCCATCCATGCTCTCAACACATTATTCCTTTGTCTGGCCTTCAAAATTTTTGTAGGGTAATGACTTTGTTGTGTGGCTCTCTAGAATTAGGAGCTCGGTTTCTTCTTGTGTTGGATCTCTTTGGGAGGTTGATTCTTTGACTAGTGATTGAGCAAATGAGTCTAGGATTGATTCAGGATGATCATTGTTTGGTTCACAATGATCATTTTTTTGTTCCTCTTCATGTGTCTTTTTTAATTTGTCTATTTAATTTTGAAGGTCTTGATTTCATCCCTATATGTATCTATGTTGTTTTTTTAATTCATCTATTAGGGCATGTGGTTGAGAAATCTTCTAATAAGTTCCCCTTTCCCCTTCTAATACTTCATGATCACTCTAAAAACTTGCATCCTCCAATTGTTGTATCAATTATTTCCCTCTCTTCTCAAGCTATCCTATAAGCTTGCAAATTCTCTTTTGTATTATGCTTTTAAACTTAGCATGTCCTTCATAGACCTACATTTCTGTGAGCTAGACATGCCTTAATGTTAAAATTACAATGTTGTCATTCATGAATTCATCTAAGATACTTTTGTGTTCCTTGTGAATGTGGATAACTTCCTCTTCTTAGATGTTGATCTGATTTTTGTAAAAGTTCCCATGATTTGTGTAGGTCTCAATTAATGCAATTATGCAATCCTTGCTTGGAGTACATCTCTTCCGTCCCTTGATTGATCAAGATACTTATCATGTTCTCCACTCAGATTTTTCTTCAAACCCTCAATTTTTTTATCTTTGCTCGCTAGTGCTTGATACCCTTCTTGAGCTTTGAATTGGAATTCTTGATGTTTTCTATCATACTAATCAAGTAGCTACATAATGTTAATCATCTGACTATTCATGTAAGAAGAATAACCCTCTGATTGTGGTGTAGTTGTTATAGTGGATGTATGGGGTGGTGAAGGTATATTGAATGAAAGTGGAAGGGAATCAAAGAAATTGTATATGGTTGGTGAAATGGGATGTCCAACTCTGGATTTCATGGTGGCAATTGGTTTCACCATTTGAGGTGAGGGAGTTTGGAAGGTTCTTTCCCTTGTACCCGAATAGTTGTAATGAGTCAAATGTTGAGTGTGCAGAATGGGTAGGAGAGGTGCTCTTACTTGAGGGTGGTATTGGAGGTATATGTTTTCCTTTGGAAGTTCCCACTTGCTCTCCAATTGTTTTCTTTTGTCTTGGTGCATGTTTTGTTGGTTTGATGGTAGCCTTGCAAGCACTGTTAGGTCTTTATAGCACTTTGATTTTGGTTCCAATGGTACTTGCAGTTCTAAGGACACAAAATCCTATGCCACCTCTTCTCATTCTCTTGACAAAGAATTTGAGACTTCAATAGGAGCTTGACTAGGAGTTTTCCTTCTTGATATCGACTTTTCTTTTCATGGCCTATGAGTGTGTGTCTTTTCTATAGTTTTTGTAGAGATTGTTGCTTCTATTCTTGGTATACTATCCCTTAGATAAAGTATGGAGGTCAAAATCTTGGCTATTTTCTTTTGCGAAAGAGATGGTAGGAATCCATTATTTTGTGCTAGGCTCTCATATAGTATCCTAGTGCTTGCTATGGTGCCACCAGTATTTGTGTTATTCATATGAGCTCATCACCTTCTTCATTTGTTCATAGATGAGTGGACCATGTTCAAAGCTTCATCTTGCTTTCTTCTAGTATGAATGAAGGGGTATACCATGCTTCTTTTTAGCCATGTGTACCTAGTGAAATGTTTCATACTAAAATGCACATGAATAGTTCTTATTTCTATCTCGAGGTCAGGGAGTTGAAGTTCTTTGAAGGTGATAAAATCCATTTTATCCTTCTTGATATGGCATAGTTCCTTTGGAGCCTTGGGAAATTCATAGCTTCCTTAAGGACGTCTAGAGTTATCTAATTCAAATGTAGATAGAAACCAATGAATCTCTCATTATCCACATGAGCTAATGAAAAGTAGTCTTAAACCTTCAGGTTATCCAAGGAGTAAAAATCAATGGATCAACACGAATTGCTTCAAACTATGATGCTAGATAGAACCCTCCACTGCTAGAAGGAAATTGGTGCTTACTAGAATCATAGCCACCATGAAGATATGCTAGGACAATACTCCCATGGAGCTATACATTAACATGGCTATTATAGAAGCCTTTTGGAGATTCAAATAGGATGAGCCTCATAATAAGAAAGAGTTCTTACTATATGAGTTCAATGACCTAGATGTCCAAGGGAAACTGACTTACTTGAGTCTTACATTGGAACGAATGTAATTAGTCTCTCACTACAATAAGCAGACTCACTTTTGGCAAGGCCAAAAGGTTTTCCCCCTACACAAGCCATCATCTAATGCATTACAGGTTAACTCTTTAGGAGCCAACAGAGAGAAAATGAAGGAGACCCTTGAGGTAAGCTTTGTGCACAACCTAGGAAGAGGCATGTTAGAGAATGGCACAAGTAGACCAGAAAGAGAAAGGAATAGAAAACATAGGTCACATGGCCATGAGGAGGATTTCCCTCTGTTGAGACAACAAGAGCACTCGAAGATGTTGAGACCCTCTCAGGCACTTAAGACAATGAAGAATTATTTTGATGGCATGATAGATCCATATGATCTTGTAGCCAAATTTAAGCAGGTGTTGAGAGTGGAACAAGTTGAAGATTTGTTCACTCAATACGAGGCTTTTGGTCTAAGCTTGAAGGACATGGCCCTTGCTTGGTTTCAACCCTTGCAATGAGGTCATTTTAGAGATATCACATAGGTATTAGATGCTTTCATTGTTGAGTTCTCTAAGAGTGGAATTAGGCACAACACTTCATCCTTGATTTATACTTTCAAATAGATGCCCCAAGAGACTGTAAGGCTAGGAGGATGCAGATTCAGGCAATACATAGAGAGACGTCCACTCCTATGGCTGCCTACATAGGCCAAGAAGGTATCATTGTTCTTAGATAGTCTGTTGAGTGGAAAATTGCTATCTTATGTGTAATTGAAAGATCCAAATACCTTAGGCCAATGCATGAGACTGTGCATAGATATAGAAGATAACTTGGGAGAAGAGTAAGAATTATCCAAACTCTACAAGGGATCAAATTGCTCGACTAGTAGAACATCCAATCCTTCATCCTCAATTGAGGAATGAGCTGAGTAAGTTGCACAAAAGCTAGGAGGAAACTTCCAAAGTAGGCAACATCATCAAACATTGCTACACTTGCAGTGGTGATCACATGGCTAATGCTTTCCCAATGTAAAACCAGAGTGCCATAACTCCAGGCTCATACTAATGCACCATAAAGAGAATATACATTAAGCATATGGCACAAGATGTCCTTATAAAAAGCAGGCAGTTAGACAGAACTACCAATAGCCATATAGGTAACATAATCAATATTGCCATCAACCCTACTTTAGTCCAAAACAAAATTATGATCCATAGTATGAGGCACAACCTAGACCAAAACCAGTGCTAGGACAACAACCACCACCCCTACTAATGTAATATCAGTCAAGTATGTTGTGATAGGAGAGAATATTGATAGAGCTTTAGTACTAGTTTCTCCATTGATCATTGAGAACGACCCTAATGCCAATAGTTTTGACTCATCTCATAGAGATAATGTTCCCACCTACTTCATGGAGTCACTTGAACATACAAAGGCTTACCAATATGAAACCCCAACATAGGAATACAATTGGAAACCTAAATACTCCAATGTAATGTACACAATTCCAATCCTAAGCCCCAAGTGAGACAAATAAGACCCACGGCCCCTAGAGCACCATGCTATAGATGTCAGGGAGATCATTTCATATATGAATGCCCACACCCCCCCCCACTAGCAAGTAAGCCACACTATCTTACCATTCAAGGATATTATTTAAAGTGTGATAAAGAGCATCTTATATGAGAGTGTCCCAAGAATCTAGCTAATGCCTTGAAGATAACTCCAATCAATGTCATAGGCATAGTACAAGGCCCAAATGGATCACCACCCATCTCAATGCCCATTCAAGCAGCCACTAGATCACATGCATTACAACAAGCTCAACAAGGAAGCGATGAGAAAGCCTTGGAATCTAGTGAAATAGGAGAGGCTAGAAAAAAAAAGCAAGCCATGGAGAGAGTTTAGAGAATGGACAAAGAGAGTGGTCCCAGAAACTAACAGAGCTAGATGGCATCCTAAAAGAGACCAAGGCAAAGATTGCAAAATTGACATCCCAGGTACCACTAGAGACTTCACCTTTGTCAACGTAAGGATTATTGTTAGCAGACCTCATCCCAAAAAACTTAGACATAATGTTTAGTGCCTATCAAGAACGCTTGAAAGAAGGACCCAATGCATCAAAACTAGAAAAGAGCTACCCTAGAGCAGAGTTGGAGGTAGGAAGAATTAAGTTTTGCATTAAAAATAATCAAACCAGCTCACGCTATGTTTGAGGTGAGCCAATTTTTTAACCACAATAACCTAATCAAACCAGAATTGCACTTCCAAGGACTATTAAAAAGATTAGAGCAAATGGCATCTAAACCTAACCATTTAGCACCTCCAAAGGCTCAATCCATTGAAAGAAAGCTAGACAAATTCTTCACAATAGAGTCATATGTTCCTAGTTTGATAGAGGGTGTAATTCCTCCTATGAACAATAAGTACTCAAAGGATTTTTTGAGAAAAATTCAAGAATAGAAGAGGGGTAAAGAAAAATGACTTCCCCACCCATTCAGGAACTAGATGATCTTAACGATCAATTTCCTTGGGACATTCCCCTTATCTACAAGGGTAGGAAGATGTACAATCAAGAAAAATATTAGACTTAGAATCTAATTCCCTATAAGAATTTCCTCATTTACATGCCATTGAAAATCAAAGTCTATTCAAATGAGAGCTCCCATGATCATGAATAGAAACAATGAGTCAATTATACCTAGGAACACAGAGGTAATCAAGAACACTTAAGCCTGGTGTCATCTCACTTTAGAAGGACTACTAAAGTCAAACCAGATTGTGGAGACATGTATCCAACCAAGTGCCAAAAATTTATAGTTCCCACTCTCAAGTAGGATCATAGAGGAAAATACTAGAGATACCCATAGACAAGATAGGGGACATGCCCCAAAATTCATGTTCTGCATCATCCACAACCAAAGGAGGATGATTTTCATAAGTTGAAGGCACCAAATCATGTCTATAATGGAAAGAATTTGATTAGAGAAGAAATAGGTCACCTCTTGATGTGATTGGTCCTCACCTTTTGACATGTATATGCTTTTGAATGGTGAAAGAGGCTAGTATGTGAACGTCAAATTCTCTAATGAGTTTTATAATGACTTAGAGTTGTTCTTTACATATTTTGGGCGAAGATTTCATTTTACACACTATATCTCTCTAGATGATCTTAGCAGACCCCCTGATATTGTAATTGTTCTTTCTCTTTCATTTTGAATCCATTTCTAGCAATTTTTGTCCTTTTGGGAATATTGTAATTCTTATCTTGAGTGGTATTATTCTTGTGATCAATGCATGCACATGTCTAGAGAAATGTCCAGAACATTGTCTGTGTAGTTAGCTAATACTCTATGAAGAGATCAAGTAGTCCATTTTGATGTAGCTAGTTGAGGCCTCATCTAGTGTCCAAATTAAGTAATTTTCCTCTCATTTTAAAGCTCTCTAAGTTTACTTTTATTATGCAAAGTTTCATTTACATTCTCTAAATGTACTCAGAGAAATGCAAAAACACAGAGCCTCTATCTAGAAGAAATCAAGATCCTAGGAGGGTTCATTTGCTTTTGATGTGCAAATAGGAGTGTTTATCATCGAACAATAGTATTAGAGTTATAAGTTAAGTATAAATAGAGAAAAAGGAGGTGCTAAAATGAAGTAAAGACCTCATCAAAGTTTGAAGGAAAGATGCAAAGAATGTGCTTGAATAGCAAAGGGAAGCAAACAATTCATTGAATCAAACATGATACTTCATCAAGAGGAATGTCTCTATTTTTTTGAGGTAAAAGACATATTTTTCAACTTCATTGAATCAAGGGGGAGGTTCAAAAGATATAGAAGGCATCATGGCTGATCTTGATGCTCATATTGATGGGGAAAGGCTTGTGGGGACTTGTGAGCAATGGAGAACCTAAGCCTTATATAGATAGGTTAAATCCAACCAATGACTAGAGAAGAGCAACAAGAGAATGGAATGAAAGGTACAAAAGAGTAATTTCTATTTTATTTCAACATATTAGCAACTCCATGATAGGACATATTCAGGATTTGGATACATCAAAGAAGGTGTGGGAGCACGTGTTGGCAGTAGTCAAGGAAGTCAGGACATTACAAGACAAGGGAGCCGATGCAAAGAGTCAGAGCAGAGGGACAGCCAAGCAGGACCAAGTAGGCAAAGCAGTCAAAGAAGATCCGATAATTAGGCCATACAATGTTTCCAAAAATTTTGATTTTCATTACTATATGAACATTATGAATACCTTTTTTGGTACATTAGACTCCATTTTGTCCAAGCTGAGGAGTCCTCAAGCTTGAGAAGCATTAGATCTAAGTTCATACCAATTTTCATATTTTTTTGACTCCGTTTGAGCCTTCAAATAAGCCCCTAGAACCTAATTTTTAATGAGGCTAGACACTAGGTCTGGATAGGGCCAAAACCTAGTCAAAAACTACAAAAAGAGCTAGAGAGCTCATTTTTGCGGTCAGCTAGTTGGAGATTGAAGCTAGTTTTGAGCATTGTATATTTTCTTGGAGCTTGATAATAGAAGATTCCATTGTTCTTGCCTTGTGTGGACACGTGTGTGTGTGTGTGTATATATGTGCATGCTAGTGTGCTAGAGTGACACCAAATTTGGTGTCGTTGTCGGGGAGAGGGCTTCTAGGGCCAACGTGTGATGGTAAGAAGTAGAGTTGTGATGTTCGAGTTATAGGTATTTTTCTTAATTTTCACTATTTTCTTTACTTACTTCATCACCATCATCATCCTCACCGTCTCCCATCTCCATCTTCGCTGAATTTTTCCATTTTTTGGTCATATCACCTTCCTCACCTCATTCCTCTCATTTCACTTGTGAGAGAGAGCAAGAGAGAGAGAGAGAGCTTATGTGTATTTTCTTTTGTGCATTTTTTAGCATTTCTTACAGGTTCTGGTTGTATCATCATCTCCAGCAGCTCCAACAGGTACGGAAAATGTTTGCATAGGTCCTAGGGTGTTGATCTCTATCAATCACGATTGACAAAAAAATCAACTATTTGGTAAAATTGAGTGCACATTCATAATCTAGAGGCCTTGCACATCAATCCACAAGAATTTTACAAAAATTTGCATTTTCTTTGTCCATCATGATTGACACCACCAATCCCGATTGACAATTTCCATCGCGATGGACAGCCTGTCCATTGCGATCAAGAGACCTCGACGGGCACCTCTACCCATCAGGACAGATGGTATCCATCATGATGGAAACCTCTATCCATTGCGATCGACTAAAACATTACAACTGGCACTCGGCCAAAAACCTGTCCATCGTGACTTCTCGAACCTCAATTGACACATAGCTATGCAAAAATCTAAACTTCAATCAATCATGATTGACACCCATGATGGACTACCTGTCCATCATGATCAACAGAGAAATCACAATTGACACCCCCATTTGGTGAAAAACTTTTCCACCGTGACTTACATGCCATGATTGACACAAAATAATGCACAAAACCTAAGAAATTCTGTCCATCGCGATTGACACCATCAATCACGACCAACACCATCAATCGTGACCAACTCATCCATCGCGATTGACATTGTCAATCGCGATTGACACTATCCATCGTGATTAACAGGCCATGATGAACTGCTATGTCCATCGCGATTGGCAGCCCTGTCGATCATGATTGACAAGCTATTTCGGCCAATTTTTTAGCGTTTTTTAATTTTCAAATTTTGTCTAATTTTTGACATAAATATCAAGTAATTGGTGCATAGTAAGAAAGGGTCTTTAAGAGTGTCTAAATCACATTGTCTGTCAATTGAAATTAAAAGATTGAGCTAAACTTGGAACTTTTAAAAGATCTTTAAGAGCTCTTGGAGAGGCCAAAGCAAGGTACCAATGTGTGTGAGCTTGGGAACGTGCTTCTTGAGCATACAAGTGCAATCAAGAAGAAGCGACTTGAGGTGGGAAGATTTCTCAACCCCCTCAGTAAATTCCTAGCATAGGCTAAGAACGAATAGTGGTGGGATTGATTAGGAGCATGATAGGAACACTCGCATTCTAAGAGCCTCTAAATTCTCAAGTTCAAGAGTAGGTTAATTACAGTCAAGGGACGACTTAAGGCAAATAATTTCATCTAATTGGACAAAAAACATCAAGTAAGACAAACTTAAGTGCTCTTGATGACACATATTTAAAGATAAGGAAATACATCAGAAAGAAATTAAAAAAAACAAGTAATTGATATCAAGGAATCAGCAACGTGGTTGTACAAGGGTCATTGGGCTAATTAGTAGGGCATATGAACCTTAGGTGAGGTAGAAATCTAGGGAGATATCGACAACATATTAGATCATCGAAAGCAAGTGTCAACCATATAGCTAGGTCTTGGGTCCAGCAACTTAGTGGTTATCCCTACATACTCAATTCAGAAATGAGTGATTCAAAAATGTTATTTAACATGGAACGATTGGTAGGGAGTGCAAGCACAACTTATTTACATACACCAGAAGGCCCCTATAAGACACAACTGAAGTATATTAGTACCAACCAATTAGGTGCATGCATCTATGAGGATGGCCTACGATGATCAGTTTTCCAACTTAAAAATATGATTACTCCATAGTGGGTCCCCCAAGACAACAAAAGCATCGAGCTCTTCTTGAATAGAGATACAGAGGAAGCCTTTTGGAGGTTCAAGTCATATCAACTTAGTGAAATAGGTGGAGTCACTATTTACAAGTTCAAAGATCCAAAAATACCAGGCAAAGTTGTCTCCCTAGATAACACATTGGAGAGAATGTTCTTGGTAACAGAGCATGGTAAGCATGCATACTCTTGGACGGGTGAATTTATTTTTCCCCCACCAAAGTCTAATGTTTCCCATGTCCTCCAAGGAGCAGGATCCTCTAGATCTCATGAATCCCAGAGAGAACAAGTAAGAGAGAGAATAGAAAGTGAGCTTTGCAAATTCCTCAAGAAGAGAATGGTCAGGATTAGAGGCAGAAAGAACCGATTAGGAAAGACACAAAAATTCTAGACATCAAAGAGGTATGGATGAATTTTCCTTGCCAAGGCCTAAAGAACATCCTAGAATTTTGAGGCCTACACAGTTGGTTAAATCCATGAAGAATTACTTCGATGGCACTAGAGGCCCATACAATCATGTGGCAAAATTTAGGCAAGTCTTGAGAACTGAGCAAGTTGATGACATGTTCATGCAATACAATGCTTTTGGTCTAACACTCAAGAACACAGCCCTTGTGTGGTTTCAACCACTACACCAGAGGCAATTTAAGAATATAGACCAAATGCTAGAAGCCTTCATCACAGAATTCTCTAAGAGTGGCATAAGGCACAACACTTCCTCATTGATCCATAGCTTTAAACAAACACCTCAAGAGACAGTGAGACTTGCAGGAAGAAGGTTTAGATAGTACTTAGAGAGATGCCATGTGCCCAAGCTACCCACACCAGCCAAACAAGTGGCTTTATTCCTCGATGGTTTGTTAAGTACCAAATTGAGATCTTATGTGTAGTTGAAGGATCCTAAAAGAGTGTGTACGTATGTGCATAGATATTGAGGATAATATAGGGGAGGAATTAGATCTTTCAAAAATCTACAAAGATTCAGATAGCTTTGATAGCAAACCTTGTACATCTATCAAGGAACTTGCATAGAAGGTAGCTTAGAAGTTAGGAGTCTCTAAAAAAACAGATACCTAGATTTACCCCAATCAAATGGTTCTATACCTACGGAGGAGACCATATGGATAATGTGTGTCCAATCATGGCACAACCCTAAGTGAACTCTAACAACCAATACTGCACCATAGAAAGGACGTACACTAACCACACTACAGAAGACTGCCCTTATAACAAGCAAGCAGTTAGAGAAAACTATCCACATCCATATCCACAACAAGGGAGATACTAGAATCCATACCCACAGTAGTATGATAGGCCCAAGCAACCCTATGAGTGGCCATATCAGGCTCAACAAAGGCCTTAGCCTGTGTTAGCTCAGCAACCTCCAACTCCAGCCAATGTGATTCCCATAAAGTATGTAGCTGCTAAAGAAAACTTAAATAGAGCCTTAGTGCTTGCATCACTGTTGATTACAGAACCCGAGTGATCACAGTTTCAACCCTAGTCTGCAAGCTTACTATATGCAGTCACAAGAGCATAATGAGATGTACTATTATAAAGACCCAAGCGAACGTAGTTCAGAGCCAGAATATGCTAATGTCATGTACGTGAACCCTAACTCTAGGACCCAACCTACACAAATGAGACCCCTCAGCACCTAGCGGACCATGCTACAGACACCAAGGTGATCACTTCATCCATGATTGCCCTATACCTACACCAATGCAGCCTCAATCAGTGACAATTCAAGATTTTTATCAAGATTGTGGGAAAGAGCACCTCTTACGGGATCATCCTAAGAACCCAAGCAATGTGTCAAAGATCACTTCTATCAATATCATTGGGTTGGTAGTAGATTTGAATGGAAGTGTGACTTCCACTACCCGATGCACCTAGTGACTAGAGCTCAGGCTTTACAGCAAAACCAAGGTTTAGGGCATGAAAAGAGTTCCAATATTAGTGAGACTGAAAGTATAACTAAGAAAAGGACTAGAGCTTGGAAAGATAGTTGTGATCGAATGAAGAGACAATGGTCTAAGAAAATGAGTGAGCTTGAGGAAAGCTTAAGAGAAACGAAAGCCAAGATAATCAAAATCACTTCTCAAACGCACTCTCACTCATCACCTCAACCACCACCATCCCCATCACCTTCTAATCCACCTCATATCACCCCTCTACCACCGAGTAGGATTTGTCTAAGCATATCCCACTCCCAAAGACCTAGCCATGATGCTTAGAGCATATCAAGCCAGAATCCGAGAAGGGTCAAATGTAACAGATCATGAAAAATGTTACCCTAGAGCTAATCTAGAGATTGAAAGAACAAAGCTTCGTGCAAAGATGATAGAGTTGTCTCAAACCATGTTTGACGCCAGTCGCCTCTTCAATTACTCTAGTTCAACTAAGACATAGTTGTATTTTGATGGACTATTAGAAAGATTGGAGAGCTTTTGCAAATTTTGGAAAGGAAGCCACCTCCAAGGGTAAGAACAAGGCAAGTGAAAGAACCAGCATTCCTCCCAAGGAAGCTTATGTGCCTAATTCCACCAAACCAGACACCTTTTCTTCTATGAATCAGTATTCCCAAGAATTTCTAAAAGAGATTCAAGAAGAGAAATGGGCAAAAGAAAGTGAAAATCCTCCTCCCATTGAACTTGTGGATGACCTGCAGGATCAATTCCCACAAGATATTCCTTCTATTTATGGAGAACAAGAGCATGCCCAATCAAGTGACAGGTTAGACTTCGAGTCTAATTACCTATAAGAACTATCTCATTTCACAGGCCCATGGGAAGCCAAATCCACCTGTATGAGAGCACCCACAATCATGATAAGGAACAAAGACTCAATCATACCTAGGAATATGGAGGTAATACAAAACACTAAAGTGTAGTGCAATCTTACTTTAGACGATCTACTCAAAGTTAAGCCAGAATTATGGAAACATGTAGCCAATCAAGTGCCAGAAGTAGCAAAAACCCATTCCTAGGTAGGATCACATAGAACACTTCCTAAAATACCCTTGGATAATGAGTGAAGGAGAAGAAGGAAACACCTATCTTCCTATCACTCATCAGGGTTGCACAACCAAGGCTATTTTGGACTCAAGCGCAGGAGTTGCAATTGTTATCACCTCCCTATGGAAGCATTGGGGCAAACTAGCACTCAGGTCAATGAGAATGAAATCACAAATGGATGATGGTCACATAGAGAGACCCTTGGGATTGCTAGAAGGGATAACTCTCACTACTTGTGGTATAGAGCTTGAGCACACCTTTTCCATATGTGGCTTGAGCAAAAACCAGGCCTATGAGATGATTTTGGGAAGACATTCATGAGACAACTCCAAGTAGTACAAGATTGGGGAACCAACTCTTTGTGTTTGCACCACTTAGGAGTTACAACCAAAGTCAATCTCAAGGATTACTCTCATAGAGATGTGCCCCCTATATAGTGGAACCCCATCCATAGAGCCATGGATGATACAGAGTCAGTGCACTCCATAGGATTAGGATTCTCATGGATGCATGAAGAAACTCACTTACGAATGTGTAACGTCGCTGAAAAAGAAGAGAAATGAGAAAAAACTAGAGAGGTAGGTGCGAAGGAAACTCATAGATCAATTTGAGACCCAGCCTATGCACCTATAGTATTTCCTGATGAAGAGTTTGAACCTAATGGTTGTGCAAAAATCCTAGCAACTATGGAGGTAGCCATAAATGAAGAACAATGGACACCACATTGTGATGAGGATGGCTATGATATTTTGGTTTTTGCTATAGAACCAATCATGTGTGATTCAATTATCAAAGAATGTGAGCCTAGCTTGAAAGAAATTGATCAATCAAGTGACTCGAACCTAAAGTCAATTATTATGGACCCTTTTTGTGCTTCAAAAGAAGAATACCTCTACATAGTAGAAGCTCACCCTCAAGGAGGAGAAGAGTTTACCAATGATGTGATATTGACCACATAGGTAACACCGAAGAGTGAAGGCAAGAAAAGAAAGAAGAGAGAACTCCTAACATAATATTAAGAAGTATGAGAATGAGGATAGGAAAGTCATGATAAGAATGCTTAAACGAGAAGCACTCACAGGAGAGGCCTATGATAATAAAGAGACAACAAAACAGATTATCGTGACCATAGAGGAAGGTGAAGAATGATGTACATACATAGGACATGATTTGACAGAGGAAGAGTAGCAAGAGTTGATAGCCTTGCTAAGAGAATATAGAGACGTGTTTTCATGGAGTTATGATGAATTAAAAGGAGTAGACCCTAACATATGCTCACATAAAATTCCCATGACCTCAGAAGCCAAACCCTCTAAGCAAAAGCCATACACATATAATGACAACTATGCTGCCAAGATCAAGGAGGAGATTGATTGATTGGTAGGATCTGGATTCATCTATGAAATTGAGCACACTTAATGGGTTTCCCGCATTGTATTGGTGCCCAAAAAGAATGTAAGTTACATGTATGCATTAACTTGAAGAAAGTTAATGCAGCCACTATCAAAGATAGTTATCCGCTTCTTATCACTGAATATCTATTAGAA
Organism: Ceratopteris richardii; assembly: GCA_020310875.1. NCBI lineage: Eukaryota > Viridiplantae > Streptophyta > Polypodiopsida > Polypodiales > Pteridaceae > Ceratopteris > Ceratopteris richardii. Next base: position 88,573,570 of record CM035437.1, read on the forward strand.
AGAGTGGCATGCAAGGAAGCTTATAGCTTCCTTGATGGGTTCTTTGGCTACAATCAAGTGGCCATTGCCCTAAAAGACCAGCATAAGATGGCTTTTGCCAGAGAGTAGGGCTATTCGCATTTTGGGTAATGCCATTTGGGCTAACCAATGTGCCGGCTACCTTTCAGAGGTTGATGTTTCATGTATTCAAAGAGTTCTTCAGGAAAAACTTGGAAGTCTATGTTGATGATCTATGTTCTCATAAATTAGACAAACACATATACCTGAGCTCAGACAAATCTTTGACAAATGTAGAGAATATGAAGTCTGCTTGAACCCAAAAAAGGTGTGTTTTCATGGTCAAGCAAGGCAAGATTCTAGGAAACATAGTGTCAAAGAATGGCATATCCACAGATGAGGAGAACGTTAGAGCTATAGCACAGCTACCTAGGACAAGGAATGTCAATGAAGTACAAGCTTTCATGGGGCATTATAGCTATTATCAACATTTCACTCAAATGTATGCAATCATTGAAAAGCCTCTATACTCCCTTTTGACTAACTTTGAGTGGACGGAAGAATGAAAAACTCCTCTAATTTGAACTTTCCTGCTGCTCTATCGGATTTTGCGTTATAGAAGAGTACAAGTTGATCTACCGAAAAGATTGGGGTCTTCAAATATCGATCGTGTGTCTTGGCTTGCCTTAGTTGTACTTCGCGCATGGTTAAAAAGCTGAGCCATCGGTGCTCATCAAGTTCCCTAAGTGCGTCCATTCGTGCTGTCAGCGACTCTTTCGGTAGCATTTTCTGGGTGATTGCTACACGCAGACTTGGGATAACTATTTCCATGGGTGCTATTGCTTCTAAACCATAAGCTAGTTTGAAAGGTGTCAAACCTGTTGTTACCTTATATGTAGTTCGGTATGCCCATAATACTGCAGGTAGTAGTTGATCCCATCTTTCCGGTGCTTCCATGATCAGTTTCCGGAGGATATTCAATAGTGATTTGTTTGTACTTTCGGCCAAACCATTGGCGCGAGGGTAATATGGAGAGCTGAGTTTATGTGTCACCTGGAATGATTGGGTGAGTACCTTCATTAATTGATTTACGAAGTGAGTACCTTGATCTATCAGCAATTCGAGTGGTAAGCCAAATCGTGGGAAGATATCATTTAACAGACATTTTGCTACTACAACTGTTGTAGCAGACCATAAAGACCAAGCTTCTGCCCATCTCGTTGCATAGTCTGTACAGGTTAGTGTGTATCTGTTGTTACTGAAGACTGCTGGAGGTGTGATTGGACCGATAAAATCTAATCCCCATTTCTGAAATGGTTCGAGTGGCATAATAGGCTGCAAGGGAAAGAAGTGTCGTTGCAGTGGTTGTCCAGACCTTTGACAGTTATCGCAGTTTTTGACGAATTGGGCCACATCTCGGTACATAGTAGGCCACCAGAGACCTCCTTGCAGAATTTTCCGGTGAGTTAGATCTGTGGCAAAGTGACCACCAGTAGGGGTTGAATGAGCCATTGTGACAACCGAGTTAATTTCGTGCGGAGGAACACATCGAAGTAAGATTCCGGTGTGATCTACATAATATAGTTCTCCTGCAACTAACTGGAATCGGCGGCTAAAGACTGCCATTTTCCTTCGAACTGCCCTGGCAGTCTCAGATGGAAAGCATCCTTCGGTGAGAAAAGTTAGAATCTGATCATAATATGTAGGTGTTGCTTGTAATTCGGCAGTCTCATCGATCAGTGGTTCAGAACAATAAATTGCTGGAGTCGTGTCATCTATGCCTATCGGAGCTTCACCAGAATCTAGGCGAGATAAGAAATCTGCTAAGGCATGTGCATTTCCGGGTCGGTGAATGACTTCATAATCAAATTCCTGCAAGAGTAGCACCCATCGTGCTAATCGTCTGCCTAAATGTTGTTGTCTTACTAGATAGACAAGGGCAGCATGATCGACATGAAAGGTAAATTTCCGGCCTAATAGATAATGTCTGAACTTTTTGATGGAGTAAATTAATCCTAGACATTCTCTTTTGGTGGTAGAATAGTTCTGTTCTGCCGGTGCAAGCCTTCTGCTGGCGTAATAGACAGGGCGAAACCACTTATGTGTTTGCTGCATCAGAATACTGCCGATCGCAACATCTGAAGCGTTGACAAAAACATGGAACGGATTGTCCTAGTCCGGTGGTTGTAAGATTGGGGCCTGCGTCAATAGATACTTGAGTCGTTCAAATGTAGTTTGGCATTCTTGAGTCCATTCGAACTGTCGGGGAGTTTTGGTGATTAGTCTGTTCAGTGGTACAGCCAGATGAGCAAGCCACCGTAAGTGTCTGCCCTGCCACCGTACTTGACCCATAAAACGCATTACTTCTTTCGGAGTGGCGGGTACTGGGGCTTCTAAAATTGCCAAAATCTTGTCCGGGTCTACTCGGATACCTTGGGCAGATACAATATGATCAAGTAGTTTGCCACATGAAACGGCAAACACAGATTTGCTTGGGTTAAGGCAGAGTCTGTAGTCTCAACACTTTTGGAAACAGCACCGTAGATGAAGCAAATGTGCCATCATCTTTCCAAAAATTGAGAAGTCATCGAGATATACTTGCATAAACGAATTGAGATAAGGAGAGAAAATCTCCTGCAAACATCGCTGAAAGGTGCTTGGTGCGTTTCTCAATCCAAACCACATTACCGTACAAGCAAAGACACCCCAATTGGTAATTGTTGGTGTATGACAATCATCAATTGAAGGATTATGAAGAAATGAAGTCAAGGAGTCAAGAAGAGAATAAATTCAGAAGGTTGAAGGAAGGACATATTCAGAAAATCCAAAGGTATGTACACATATGTACATTAGCTGACTTATACTTTTGTCTAGTCATACACTTGTATATATTCATCTATAAATATGTTGGGAAATGTAGGGCAAATAGAGCAGAAGAAGAATAGAGAATAGGAAGAGAGAAATCAGTTGTAGAGAGTGTCATTAGACACATGGAAAGTGAGTGAATTGTCTATCCTCACTTAGATGTAATTTTTCTGAAGAAATCGAGAAAACTTGCGCCCGATGTTTTGCTGTCTGCTCCTTCTGTGTTTAATCTTTTGAGAAATCCTTCTGCACATATCTAAGTCCATAGCTAATCTATCTATGGCTAGAATTTGAGAGGTTAATTGCAATCAGGCTGAGAGAATTTTGTTTAGGAACATTCATATGTGAAAATGTTCTAAGAGTCGTCAGAACTGGCGCACATTTCATCTTCAAAGAAATGGTCATTGCTCAGTCCACAGTGTAAAGTTTTACACAAGTGAGGTCTCAAAATCTAAGTTGGAAGGTAAGCCATCTATGGCTAAAAGATCTTGATCAAACGGGATTTACTTTGGGAGAACCAGTGTTAAGAAGTTGCAGGTGTCAAAGTCGCCATTGCAGAGAAGCTGTTTCAGACATAGGTAAAGTGTTTCACACATTTCTCAGTGTGTACTCAATCATTTTGAGAAATTTAACTTGGTAAAGTTGCACAATCTCAAGGCGAAGTGTTGTGCAAAGTTTTGTCAAAAACTTTACAGAATTGATTAGTCAATGAGTGATTAATCTGCAGCAGACTTTTCTGAAGAAGTTGAATTTTTCAGAATAATCAATTTTCTGATAAATTGGTGAATGATCTCTAAATTTGGTGGAGTCTAAGGTTAATCTTGATATAGAGGTGATCTAAATTCAAGGTTAATTTTTTCTTTTGGAGATTAACACTCTCCATCAGTGGTATCAGAGCAGGTTGTGTCAAAATTGAAGTGAAGAAGACTCCGACTACTGCAGAAATACAAATCTTTACATCTTGAAGGTGAAAAAGGATAAAGGTTGAAGAAAACTTGAAGGTAGACACATTGAAGCCATCAGAAGGATCAGAAGAAGCAAGACTCGAAGTAAAGGTACATTTATTCCTTGTAAAGTCTAAAGTTTTGAGACTACAAGTGAAGCAAGGATGGGAGATAGTCTCCAAATTGAAAAGTTGGATAGAGAGAACTATCATGCATGGTCTATGAGGATTGAAGCTCATCTTATGAGCAAAGATTTGATAGCCTACATTACAGGTGAAGAAGAGAAGCCTAAATTCAGAGATCCTAGTGTTCCAACTAGGGAAGAATTGTCAGATCTAAAGAATTGGATGAAGAAGGATGCTCAAGCAAGGAGCATAATCTACATGGCAGTCAATGACTATTTGCTTCCTCACATTAGAGGACTTGAAAGTGCATGTGACATTTGGAATGCTTTGGAGGAGCATTTCCAAAACACAACCAAATCAAGGAAGGCTTCACTATGGGCAGAATTTACTACTTTCAAGAAGAAGGCCTCACAATCAATCTCTAATTATGTGACAAAGATGAAGGACATTGCAGATTCTCTAGGTGCAGTGGATGAAGACATTGAAGAAGACAAATTGGTAAGACAAATACTCACAGGGCTAAGAGGAGATGAGAAGTGGAAGCCTTTCATTTTATCTACAGAACTTTCATTAGATCACTTTACTCCTGATTTGAATCAATTGTTAGGTCATATGCTAACTTTTGAGAATGATATCAAAGGAGATGTTGATAAGAGTGCAGGTCATGCAATGTACTCTAAAGACAAGAAGAAAGCTAACAAAGGGAAGCAACAATCAGGTGAAGAAGAAGGTACATCAAACCAAGCAAATTTCATAAGAGGAAAAGGAAGTGGCAGAAGTAGAGGAAGAGGCAGAAACAACAAAGATAATGCAAGAGCTTGTTGGATATGTGGTAAGACCAATCATCTGTCTCATGATTGTTGGCATAATAATCAGAACTTTAATCAAAGAGCAAGAGGTGGTAGATTTCAGAGAGGAAACTTCAGAGGTAGAGGTGGTAGGAATTCTTTTGGAAGAGGTGGAGGAAGAAACTTCCAAAACCAATCCTATAATAACACCTACTACAACTATACATCAGATCAGAAGGAGGACTCGACTCTCATTATGAATACATGTGAAACCTCACATGAGGACATGAGAGTGTTCTACATTGATTCAGGATGTAGTAATCATTTAAGTGGAAATATTGCTTTGATGACTGACCTAGATCATAATGCAATTAATCATACAGTTCAGACAGGTGATAATACAAAGCATAAGGTAAAGTCAATTGGTTCAGTCAAAGCTAAGGATGGGAGCACTCTTCTGAGTAAGGTTCTTTATGTTCCCACAATCCCAAAGAATTTGATCAGTGTAGGTCAAATTGTGGAAAAAGGATATGAGGTAAGGTTCACCAATGATGGAGTTTATGTTGAAGACCCTAGTCAAGGGTATAAACAGGTTGTTACAGGAAAGAAAGAAGGAAGGCTTTTCACATTGAAGGTACAAGGAAATGTTGGACATGCTATGTTCACATATGGAGAGCAGAAGGTGTCAGAATTGGATCTTTGGCACAAAAGACTTGGACACTTTAATGAAAGAGGTATTAAAGAAATGATTAACAATGATTCAGTGCTTGGATTGCCTAATATTGCAGGTCAACACATGACATACAGATGTGAGGCATGTCAATTAGGTAAGGCTCATAAGCAATCCTATTCCAAGCATGGGTTCATGTATTCAGAAAGACTTGAATTGGTGCATACAGATGTGTGGGGTCCTTCAAAGGACTTTAGTATAAATGGTTCAAGATATTATGTCATATATGTTGATGATGCTACCAGGTGGATCACAATTTATGTGATTAAAGAAAAGTCAGAAGTGTTTAATACATTTAAACACTATCATACATATGCAGAAAGGATTACAGGTCAAAAATTGAAGAGACTAAGGTCAGATGGAGGGGGAGAGTATTTTTCAAATGAGTTCAATGATTATTTGTGGAATGCAGGTATAAAGAGAGAAGTTACTTGCAGGTATTCTCCTCAACAAAATGGGGTAGCAGAAAGAAGAAATAGGACTCTTGTTGAGTTTGCAAGGTCCATGATGAAAGAGAAGAATTGTCCAAATTATTTGTGGGCAGAGGCTGTAAACACAGCTACTTATTTGGTCAATAGATTGCCTTGTAAAGCTTTGCAAGGTATGATACCATATGAAGCTTGGTGGGGTAAGAAACCTACCTTGGATCATTGCAGAATATTTGGATGCTTGGCATATGCATATGTGCCATCTCAATTGAGGCATAAGTTGGAGCCTAAGGCAGAAAAGTATGTATTCATTGGTTATGATGATAAACAAATGGGATACAGGTTGTGGAGTCCATCCACAAAGCAATTCCTTGTATCCAAGGATGTCACATTTGATGAGCAAGGTACTTGGTATGCAGGTAAATATAATGTACATGCAGATGATGAAGAAGTAGTGGAACAAAGAAAAGGTAAAGCAAAGATTCAATTACTTGATGAAAGTGAGAACAATGAAGTACAGGTTGAAGTAGAAGAGAGGCCAAGGTTTGATCCAGAATGTGATGAACCAGAGACTTCAAGAAGTGCAGAAGTTAGGAGGTCATCTAGGCACAAATGGCAACCTACAAGGTATAGCTATGACACTTCATTCTTGACTACTAAAGATTATGCTTATTTGGTAAAAGCAGATGAAGATCCATCTACATATGATGAAGCCAAAGGCCAGAGAAATTGGGAAGAAGCCATGCAAGAGGAGTATGATGCATTGATAGAGAATCAGACTTGGGATCTGGTTCCTAAACGTAATAGCCAAAAAATTATTGGATGTAAGTGGGTTTACAAAACAAAGAGATTTGCAGATGGAAGTGTGTCTAGATACAAAGCTAGACTTGTTGTGAAAGGGTATGCACAGACATATGGAGTGGACTATGATGAGACTTATAGTCCTGTGGCAAAGATAACAACAATCAGAACTCTCATTGCAATTGCTGCTTGCAAAGGTTGGAAGTTGTCTCAATTAGATGTTAAAAATGCTTTTTTGAATGGTTATATTTCAGATGAAGTTTACATGGAGCAACCAGATGGGTTCAAAGATCAAGTGAATCCAAATTATGTGTGTAAGCTCAAGAGAGCTTTGTATGGATTAAAGCAAGCCCCAAGGGCATGGAATTATAGGCTTGTAAAATTCTTGAATGATCTTGGATTTCAAGCATCAAAGGCAGATAGTAGCTTGCTAGTCAAAGCAAGTGAAGATGGGTTCATTTATGTTTGTATTTATGTTGATGACATAATACTTACAGGAACAGATGATAAAGTAATACAAATGATCAAGAAGCAGATGGAGAAAGAGTTCAAAATCAGTGATTTGGGGAACCTATCATTCTTCTTGGGAATGGAGATTTCTTATACTCAACATGGAGTATATGTGACCCAAGAAAGGTATCTTAAAAATTTGCTAACCAAATTTAAAATGGAAGATTGCAGGGTTGCACCTACACCTTTGGAAGTGAATCATAAATTGTCTAGGTTTGGAGGAGAAGAGTTCAGAGATATGAAACTCTATCAAAGTTTGGTTGGTAGCTTGATTTATGCTACATTAACAAGGCCTGATTTGTCATATGCAGTTGGTGTGCTTTCACAATTTATGCATTGTCCTAGAAAGGAACATTGGATTGCAGGACAAAGAGTACTTAGGTACATCAAGGGTACACTCAGAGAAGGGATGTACTATGGATTTACTTCTGATACAAGAGTGAAGATATATAGTGATGCAGATTGGGCAGGTAATGTGGATGATAGAAGATCAACACATGGATACTTGTGTTATGTAGGAGACAAATTGATTTCATGGTGTTCTAAGAAGCAACATACAGTTGCTTTGTCATCTACAGAGGCAGAATATAAAGGTATGGTGGAAGCTGCAAAGGACGTAATATGGCTAAAGACACTGTTCAAAGTACTCCTATTGTTTGTGGAGACAACATGAGTTCTTTATACTTGGCAGCTAATCCTGTGTTTCATGCTAGAACTAAGCATATTGAAATACAGTATCATTTTCTGAGAGAGAAGGTCATTGAGAAGGAGATTGAAGTCATACACACTCCCACAAAAGATCAAGTTGCAGATATGATGACAAAAAGTCTAGATGGACCAAAACTACAAAGATTCAAGGATATGGCAGGAATCAAGAAGATAGAGAAGAATCTCAATTAATGATTGAGGGGGAGCTGTTGGTGTATGACAATCATCAATTGAAGGATTATGAAGAAATGAAGTCAAGGAGTCAAGAAGAGAATAAATTCAGAAGGTTGAAGGAAGGACATATTCAGAAAATCCAAAGATATGTACACATATGTACATTAGCTGACTTATACTTTTGTCTAGTCATACACTTGTATATATTCATCTATTGGGAAATGTTGGGCAAATAGAGCAGAAGAAGAATAGAGAATAGGAAGAGAGAAATCAGTTGTAGAGAGTGTCATTAGACACATGGAAAGTGAGTGAATTGTCTATCCTCACTTAGATGTAATTTTTCTGAAGAAATCGAGAAAACTTACGCCCGATGTTTTGTTGTCTGCTCCTTCTGTGTTTAATCTTTTGAGAAATCCTTCTGCACATATCTAAGTCCATAGCTAATCTATCTATGGCTAGAATTTGAGAGGTTAATTGCAATCAGGATGAGAGAATTTTGTTTAGGAACATTCATATGTGAAAATGTTCTAAGAGTCGTCAGAACTGGCGCACATTTCATCTTCAAAGAAATGGTCATTGCTCAGTCCACAGTGTAAAGTTTTACACAAGTGAGGGCTCAAAATCTAAGTTGGAAGGTAAGCCATCTATGGCTAAAAGATCTTGATCAAACGGGATTTACTTTGGGAGAACCAGTGTTAAGAAGTTGCAGGTGTCAAAGTCGCCATTGCAGAGAAGCTGTTTCAGACATAGGTAAAGTGTTTCATACATTTCTTAGTGTGTACTCAATCATTTTGAGAAATTTAACTTGGTAAAGTTGCGCAATCTCAAGGCGAAGTGTTGTGCAAATTTTTGTCAAAAAATTTATAGAATTGATTAGTCAATGAGTGATTAATCTGCAGCAGACTTTTCTGAAGAAGTTGAATTTTTCAGAATAATCAATTTTCTGATAAATTGGTGAATGATCTCTAAATTTGGTGGAGTCTAAGGTTAATCTTGATATAGAGGTGATCTAAATTCAAGGCTAATTTGTTCTTTTGGAGATTAACACTCTCCATCAGTAATGAAGGCAGTTTTTGGGATATCTGCTTCAGCCATTCTAACCTGATTGTAACCGCTGTATCCGTCTAAGAATGAATACATTTCGTGGCCTGCTACCCTATCAAGCATGGTATCCAGAAAGGGAATCGGGAAAGGATCCGGTACTGTTGCTGCGTTTAATTTTCGGTAGTCTACACAGATTCGTAGTTGCTTATTTTTCTTTGGCACGATCACAATTGGTGAAATCCATTCAGCATGTTCTACTGGTACGATGAATCCAACTTTTAATAATCTATCAAGTTCGGCTTTTACCTGTGATGCATAATTGGGATTCATCTGATAGCTGGGCTGCTTATTCGGTTTAGCTTCAGGCTTCAACATGACTCTGTGCTGATAGATGCGCGGATCTAATCCTTTCATATCTTTGTAATCCCATGCAAAGACGTCTGAGAATTCGCGAAGTAGTCGAATCAAGTCAGCCTTAAATATTTCCGGTAAGTTTTGCCTTATCTTTACAGGTCGTGGATGATCTTTGTCTCCTAGATTGTACGAGGTCAACTCGTCTTCGGAGGCATAAAACTGTTGTGGTTTCTCTGTATCGTCTGTCGACCGGAATAGTGATTGTAATTCATTGTCATGTGTTGGCACAATATCTTCCTGCTTAGTTTTTTGGGTGATTGGTGCAACTGTACATACTGAAGTACTCCAGTTATCTATTACGGACTGTAGATCAACAGTCCCTAAGGTCATTAAGTCAGCGTTATTCTTCAGAAATTCCTCTTCTTCATCATCTGATAGTCCATCTAACATGTGGACTGGTTCAGCAAAATATGGTCTGGCGTGAAGTTCGCAAGGTTGTATAGCATCTAATTTTACCACATATCTACGGTTGGCATCTTTGAACGTAAGCTCTTGTGCAGACCAGTCCTGTATTACCTTCGCATGCTTCAGCCAAGGTCGACCAAAAAGAAGGTTGTAATCCAAAGTGGATTCCGGCAGATCTAGTATAACAAAATTCATTTTGAAGGTCGTTCCTTGTAAAGTAATGGGTACATTTTGCACAAGTCCTACAGGATGGACTCTAGATTGGTCTGCCATTCTGACAAAAAATTGAACTGGTTCGATTTCGGACCATCCTAACCTATTGCATAAGGCTGTAGTTGCAATGTTAACACCAGAGCCTCCATCAATCAATACCTGTGTAATTTTATGATTCTTAAACCGTACTGTAATCAAGGGAACTGAATGATCAACCGTAGAATCAGGTTCCGGTTGAACTACTGCTGTCGCCGGAATACAAGAAGGTACCGGACTGAACTGTTGCTGGAACTGTTGTCGAACCCCAGGTACTAATGCCAGTAGTTGGCCGAGAGGCAGAGTGATAGATGCCTTGGATAAAATTTCCCAGGCCTGCTGAGATTGGTTATCCTGCTCTTTTGAACTTAAGGTCTCTGCTGATGCAGAAGTATCTGTTGTTATGTCTACTGGTGATGGTGGCTCCGCTGCTGCTTCCCTTTGTTGTGTTCCTTCCTTTGTCGACGAGGTCTGAGTCACCGAAATGGGTTCTGGGAACACTGGTGGTTCTGTTGCGGTCCAGTGGCTAGCCTTGTTATACATCCTATGTTGTTCTCGTATCCCTAGTTCGAATATTTCTGCTGCTGACTGCAGCTATTTACCTGATCGGGTCTAGACTGTAGCAGTTTGCGTTTCTACCGGTGTAATTTGTACCATGTTGGCCATTGGGTTTTGCCGCTCCTTCTTCCTTTGATCATACTCAGCTGCATCCTTGCAAAATCTTCTAATGTGTCCGAATTCACCACAAAAATGACAGCGTGGCGGTGGTAAATTGGGATTTTCCGGTGGTGGTTCGTTCTGCCAGCGGTTTGCATTATAGTTATTGTTTCTCTGTCCTCGGTAGTTTCGATATCCTTGCGGTTGATTGTTTCTCAGTTGCGGAGGTACATAGTGATTCGTTGCCTGTCCATGTTCTTGAATAACAGCATTGACTGTTGCTGTTCCCTGTATTCTGGCATTGTAGACACAATTTCTGGTGGTGTGTCCGGCAGTGTTGCAGATAGCGCAGAACGTTTGATTTAGCGCACAATTGGCACTAGTATGACCTGAATTTTTGCAGGTGATACAGTACACTTGTCTGGTTATATCTTCAGTCATTGTTTTGTTTTTTAACCACTCTAGATCTTCTGTAAATCCACCGACTTTGGATTCCAGTTGCAGAGCCATGGCAATGACTGCATCCAACGTCATTGCTCCGACACATCTTATGATCATGATCTGCTTCAATTGCGGGTTTAAACCATTGATAAACCACTGCGTGATGACATCATCCGGTAAGTTAACGTGGGCCTGTGGTATCTGTCGCAAGTGTGTTCTAAAAAGTGTAGCATATTCCTGGACAGTCTGATTCGCCTTCTGTCGGTTGTTCTGTAAATAATCAAAGATTTTGGCAGGGTTCTTCTTTAACCTGAATCGTTGCAGAAAAGCATCTCGTACTGCATCATAGGTACCGAAATGATTAATGTCGTATTCCGTAAGCCATCTAGCCGCTTCATTGACCAGTGTAGATTGAAAAACAATGGCCTTGTATGCCTGATCCGGTGGATGGTTAAGGACTGCATAACTGATCTCGAAAGTGCGTACGTGAGCATCCGGGTCATCTCCTGGGAATCCACCAAATTTCGTGTATGTTACTCCTGTTGGAGGCGGCCTTGGTTGACATAACTGTTGTTGCTGTTGTTGTCCGTTCATTGTGAGTGTATTCGGCCCTTCTTCTGTATCTTGAGGTTGATTGGTTGAACTATCAGAACTTGGATTGCCGGATGGCGTGCCTTCCGGTGTGCTGTTTTTGCATAGGATACTTCGGATCTCTGCTTCGAACAGCTTTCCTTCCTTCTGGATGTCCAATATCCGAAATCTTTCTTCCAAGCACGCGGGTCGGGCTGAGGATTCCGCAAAAAATGCTAATCCTTGGCCGCCAGTTGGTGTTTCTATCACCGGAATATCACCAGAATGAACTGAAAGTGTACCAGACTGCAGTGTTTTTTCGCTTTTACCGATTTCTTTTCCTAGAGTATTTCTGATCGTGGATAACTCTGAATCTTTATCCAAGATTGTTAAACTGGTTTCCAACGGCGTCTTGGTAGATTCTGGAATTACTGTATTTTCGATAGGCTGGGTCGAAGTGACACCAGAATGTACCAAAGGCGTTGATCGTTCCACCGGAATATGACCGGAATTAATTCTAACGTCCTTAACCTGCTTGACCACTGGGTCAGGCCACGTTATACCTTCTTCTCCTAGGGTTGTCTTTAGTACTTTTCGTGTTCCAGTCGTATGGTTCCTAGGATACGTTTCGCCAGACCGAGTAACCGGTATGTGTCATTGCGTAGTGGCACTATCTGAGCAGTTGGCAACAATCTGGCTCTGTTGCTACCGTCAATCAATCGAACGATAAACGTAATGTTTGATTCTAAAAAACAGCCGGCACGCTACTGCCACTTTTCACAGATAACTGGCAACCTGATGCCACTTTCCCACAGACGGCGCCAAATGTTAAACGTTAATCGTTACTTCCACTTTCAGATTCAAAGTACTTCAAGTTCAGCCGGTTTCGAATCCTTCCTAACCGTAACTTTTCTCTTAGCCACGTGGGTCCTTGGGAGTGGTAGGGGTCTGTTAGACAGAGGCCCTGTACTATTTTCCCAAATCATCACACAATCCTAATGTTATCCCGTTCTTAGCTCAGTGTCCATCTCTGAACAACGGAAGACTGTTCAGTGTACTGGAATTAGAACTTCAGGACTGAGAGCGACAATCCGGTTACTTATTTTATGAGCAAAATATACTTCAGTAACAAGGTCACCTAATACGTACTTCTTCAGAGCAGATAGGTATACCAACCAGACATTATACCTTAAGGTTATGAGGACTCATCGTATGCTAAACTCGAACAACCAATCTCCTAATAACAAACGGCTAACCATAAACTAACGATGTCCTACTCACATCCAGACCATTACAGCTACTAGTCTTCCTGTGATCGGAGTCAACAGAAATTGTAGGCTACAGTATCGAATTCGGTCACTTACAGAACACTAACAGACAATTAGTTCGGGACTACTTTTCACGTTCCCTTGCTCCGCCGAAGAACTGACAAACAACATACTGCATTTGATAACACTGAGAGACACACTCAATCATTACCGAACAGATTCGTAGCATAATACAACTGATTCGTAACTCTGTAATAAGGTGAGAATAATCGACTAGCCGGAGTACAGAACAGGACAGAACAAAGCAGGACTTATCTTCTTCAACAACATTCACACTCACACAATACGTTTACAACCCTCCCCAAAACGAGGCTCACTCAAACGATACACTGCAATTCCCACAAATGGGGCGCTCTCGCCACTCTTTTCTCATTGCCTATATATAGGATTTTTTTACAAGAGTGCGTAATTCTTCAATTACCTGCGCGTTTCCTGAAAGATTCTTTTTCATTTAAGATACCTGTCCTAGTACTTTTGTCCTTGTTCGGCGGCCGTCTAACACTTTTACATTTAAGACACCTGTCCTAGTTTATTTGTCCTTGTTCGGCGGCCCTCTAACAGGTGTATATTGGTCAACCATGGAAGTAGGTGTCCATAGATTATGCGAGGAATGAAAAATCTATGCTATAAGACCACTAGTGGAAGATGCTACTCTATATTACGTGTCTTTAGTGCCAGATTGGAGCAAACCATTGGTAACCTTTTTGAGGTTGAAAATAGTCCCTCAAGAGATGACATTGGCTAGATGAAAGAGCTTAGATCAAGAAGCACTAGATTACACACTCATAGGTGATAATTTATACAAACAAGGAAAATACGGATATCTTAGACTATGTGTCCACGAGAGTGAGTACCTTAAGGTCTTGGAAACTGCTCAGCAAGGTGTGGCAAGAGGACACATTGGACCAGATGAGGTGATCAAAGCTATACTATTTGCAGGTCTTTGGTGGCCAACACTTCACATAGATGCACATACTTATGTGAAGAGGTGTGATATTTGTCAACGAACTCAATATCCTATAAAACTGTGCTCCAAGCCACACCCTTTCATATGGTATTTGGCCAAGATGCAGTACTACCATTAGATTTCTTGATCCCTACATTGAAAGTAGCACAAGAGCATCAATGGACCGGCCATGAGCTCTCATCTAGAATCTTTAATCTAGAATGCTTAGGTGAAACAAGATTGAGAGCAACAGGAGGAATTTATGCAGCCAAGAAAAAACAAAAGGCATACTTCGATGCCCATGTGAAGGATAAAGGCTTAAAGGCAGGAGATTTAGTCTTAGTGTACACCTTGAAGCAACATGCACAGAAATTGGAAAAGCAAGGCTATGGACCCCTGATTATTAATAGAATATAAACAAGTGGAGCTATCCAATTAGCCACCCTAGAAGGTGATGTCCTACCTAGTTACATCAGTGGATGTAGAGTCAATTTATATCAAGAGCCCCTCACAGAGGAAATGCTTAGTCAACTCAACACTACAAAGAAATGTAAGGAAGAGGAAAAAAGAGTCTGAGAAGAAGCACAGGCAGAAGCCTTAGAACGCATCTGACGAATGAAATTGAGAAGATAGGGTAGAGATCAGCCTAGGTTTGATGCTTATAACACTCCAAGATATCATATGGCCATGTGCAAAGCATCAAGCATAAATTCCCTTGGAATTATTGATCAACATCCTTTTGTGACCCTAGAAGTAGGACAATGAAATAGTTCAAGGATTGTAAGGGCCTTGATTGACTCAAGAGTAGCGACTAGTGTAGTTAGACTTTCTTATTGTCAAGAATTGCAATTAAGTGTCAATCATATAGAAGCGTATCTCATAGGATTGGGAGGTGTGGAAACCCCTTGCATGGGCGAGGTGGAGCTTCCCATCTCATTCAAGATGAGGATCTCACAGAACCTCTTGTCCTGGGTCAAGACTGGATGTATAATCATGCATTCATCCTCAACCTAAGAAGTGGACTTCTTCAAGTCTAGGTAGATCTAGATCGCATCATCATTGAGTTAAAAAATCAAGCACTCAAGGAACTAGGAAAGGCACCAACTCCTGGTCCTTTCAGGAGCACAAGTGAAGATAATGATGCTATTCTTGTACAAAGTTCTATGATGCAGAAGAAGGCCACTAAGGAAGGAGTCATAGAAGATAAATTGGAACTCCCTTCTTTTCCAAAGACGGTTCGAGAAAAACAAGCACAGAAACCCAAGAGGTAGATGAAACAGAGAAAGGAGTCTTATGTTTGGCAACCAGGGCAAAATAAAGTACCTCATGGAGCGAAGCAAGTTTGGATACGAAAGGATGAACAACCCTTTGATCGAGAGATGGTACCCCACCGGTGCACTAAACCAAATACTAAAGCAAGGACTACAAAGAAAGAGCATTCTAGGAATTTCCCAACAAGGACCATTTCCATTTGGATCCCAAAGTGGTCAATGAAGGCTGACCCCAATGCATGACAAATCTGGGTGCCCAAGACCTACTTACACACCCAAGTAGCTCCCCATAAGCTCACAAACTTGAATAGCCACTCACAATCACTCACATCATATACTTAGGGCACATATCTGAAATCAACACATCCACACATGAAATCACACTTAAGACTATCTAGAAATGGGTACCCAAAAAGTCTTAAATACAAGCAGTCATATGTCCGAAACATGTAAAGGTCATCACACTCAAAAGATGTAATCACCCACTAAAAGTTTGGAGAATAAAACCTTGTATCAAACCACCCCACCCAAGTTTGTAAACCCATTCACACCAGAATAGATGCATTCCGAGTACAATGCACATCTAGAGTATACATCTAGGAACAAAGCACTAACTTACTAACCAAAACTCACAAGTCACAAGAAACATCTCACTCACTAATGCTCTAACCACATCGGTAGCATGTTGGTACTGTAGAGGGAACATAAAATTATCATGTTTTTGAAGCAATGCTAATATGACTTTCTTCTTCCAATAGATAAGCATAACATGGCTGAAGTAGTAGGTACCAGCTCCCATGTAGGCATTAGTCAATAGTTTGTGGATTGGAGAGCTTACCTATCATGCCTGAGACAATTGAAAGGAGGAATTACAAGCTATATAGATTATACCAATATAGGATCCCCCAAGCATCCATACCATGCCTGTAGGCAAAACCTCTCACTCATTTAGTGAAGTAGTAGGACCATTGGGCAAGGGCTCATAACTTTGGGAGGTAGAGCTAGAATTCAATGGAAAGGAGGGCAAGTACCATTTCTTTACGTGAGAATTTGAAAAGTTACAGAATGCATAAGCACTATTCCCAGTGTGGTAGAAAGTAGGATTAGATGCATACTTCAGCGCTCAACTTCCTAAACTAGACTTCATGAGATGCTATTATCTCGTCAATACCCTGACTCCTAGTAAGCATCCACAAGCTCCAAGCACATTTGTGTTCCCATCTCTAACAAGGGGGAGTGAGTTGAAAAGGTTTAAGTTAACCAATAACTTAGTGTGGGAGGTTCTGCATATGAAAGGAATGCACATACCCACTGAGAAGGAGTTTATAGTACCACATAACATGAAGAGTTGAGACCTTACTAAACTCAAGGATATGGTAGCTATGATGCCTAACATTGCAATTCACCTAAGAATGTGCATGCAACACTTTGCCTTCCCCACCCAAGACAAACTCACTATGCCATCCAAGAAGATATGGTAAGTTTGTATCTAGCAGAAACTTGGAACTTAACAATTAACCTGCCTCACTAGATCATTGTTCAGATACACTTGGCACATGAATGGTGGTCAAGTAGGTTAGTCTTGTATGGATGTTGCGCATTGACTAGGATCACTTATATGTGTTTGGCTTATGACATTCTGATCCAGAGGGCTCTCATGTGGAATAGGGTACAACAATTCAAGGGAAAAACATCCAAAAGGCTCCCTTCCAAAAAGATGAGGAGGAGCAGTACAAGTACCATGTGCTCAACCACGAAGAGCGACCTTAACACGAGATGTCGCTCCCCCACCATGAAGGGTACGACCATTTACACTACGCCTCCTGAGACACAGCACTGAAGGTCCAATCTTGATATTTCCACCAGTCCCTAATGAGGATTTTGTGAAGATTTTAAAAGAAGTGAATCTTGAGTCAGCTGAGGAACAACTGGTGGAACGTTCTCAACCACAAGCGACCATGTGGAAGGGGAATCAAGAAAAAAGAGAAGAAGAAGAAAATCAAAGACTAAAACTCTCTACCCAACTGGTGGAACGTTCTCAACCACAAGCGACCATGTGGAAGGGGAATCAAGAAAAAAGAGAAGAAGAAGAAAATCAAATGAAGATTATAAAGGGAAAGACCAACTCTCTACCCAAAGCCCCGCAGGGGCACGCATCAGGCAACAACGCCAAATATCCAAGTCCTAAGGAATGGAATTAAAGAAAGATAACAACCAGGACATTTCATGGGAGGTTGCACACAGCTTCCTCATCCATTAGGAGCTGGCGGTGAAGCGAAACAAGTCAAGGAGAGAGACAGCACACAGACTCTTCATCGGATAAGATAACCAATTGTCTGAAGGTCCTAGTTGCCTCCTCGTCCACTGGATGCGTGCGGTGAGAAGAAATGGAACAGGTCCTAAAGGATGACAAAGAAGATTCAGAAATAGGGCCTTTGAAACGTAATGCTCTCTTAAAATAGAGTAGAGGTCAGCAAATTAAGGTGTGCGGTGGCAAAAAGCAAATAGGCTCAAAGCAATACAACAGGTCAGATGTATGAAGACAAAGACATATAAAAAGACCAAAAGCTAGAAAGAGGCAGAGGCTGAAAAGTTGAAGAGGGTGACTAACAACATCACATTCTTAGCCACTGATGGCGTGCGTGGCAGCCCGACTTAATACAGCAACCCAGATTTGTGATATAAGCAATACCAAGGGGCAAACAGAAGTAAAGGACATACCTTGGATAAAGTAACAAATTGCCTGACAGTCCTTATCACTTCTTCGACCACTGGGTGTGTGTATTCAAAAGCCTTAGACAAGCTATAAATGAGAAGCAAAAGCCTATCAAGGGACGACAGAGACAAAGAGGGGGAGAATGTTGCAGAGCAAAGAGGCACAAAAGGGGAGCCCCAAAATTTTCAAAGTAATGGGCATATTTTTCTTCTTCAAAATCCTAGGAAATTCCCTAAAAAGTTATGTAAATGCACTAGAGGAGTCCTCTAGATGCATAATCCCAAATCATTGTAATATAATTCCTACAAAATAGTAGGAAAAATTAGAGATTAGCCAATAAAGTATCGGTCACTTGTGACCGACATGTATAAAAGTCACTTTGTGACTCTTTGTAAACACTTTTTGCCATTGTGAAGAGGAAGAGCTTCTGAATTTTGAATTTGCTTCTTTCTTGCAGATTTTCAACTTCTCTATGATCTTTTGTGTGTGTGTGAAGCTTGAAATGTGTGTGTAGGACTGTTGTCTACTGCTTCCCATCACTTTTGAGCTACTATAGTGTGTGTGTGAGCAAGTACGAGTTGTGGAGTGAGTGTGTGTGTTTCCCACAATTCACTATTTTGCTCATAACTTGAAGAGCAGTTGTCATACTCAAGTGAAGATACCACCAATAGATGCGTCTTGTTGAGAGCTTCAAATAGAACCCACTATTGTCCATATTCGGAGTTTGGAGCTAGGAGAAACATTCGAATTTGTAATTACTACTATAAGTGGTATCGTGGCAGACACTTTTAGAGTTTAAGTGAGTTGGAGTATTTTCTCATGCATATTAGCTGAACCACTTCAATTTCCATCATGTGCGCACAAGTCCCCATACACTTGGTTAGGTCTGTTCATCGGATTGATAATTAAGCGTGTGTCAATCCACCACTATATGCACTTGTGTGGCAAACGAGATTTAGTCTCTTTGACACAAGTCCCTAAGACTTCATGACTTAGGTACACACATTTTTGACGTTGTTGCGAGGGACACGCCCTCCCAAGGTGCCTTTGTGATGGTTATAGCTCTGGAGTGAGGAAATCGTACTTGTAGAAGTGAATTTGTTCAGTGGCAAGTAGTCAGACACTTGAGCACTTGTTACTTCACATCCTGGAGGTGTGTGTAATGAGTTTTAGGTTTAGGGTTAGGAGAGAGGGAGAGAAGAAAGAGATAGGGTTAGGTTAGGAAGAGATTTGGAGTAGAAGTAAGTGGAAAGATACCAAGAAAATCCCAAAAAATTGTCAAGATAGTATAGGATAGGCCTCAGTCACCAGAAACTATAAAAACCAAAAATTTGTAGTTCATTTCTCGTTTGCTCTGAGAGTGGTATCATCTGCAGATAGGGACCTGTATCACCAGTGCAGTATCGTGCAAACCAAGCCCCCAAATCTAGCTAGTGAGCTCAAGGCCTAAGCAAGACAACCCCAAGGTATGCTACATCAAGATATTAATCTCAAAAACACTGTAAAAATGCACCCACACATGATTAAAGGCACAGTCGGTATCGCGGGGAGGGACAGAGTGATTTGAGAAGTTTTTTGAGCGAGCCAGAGGGTTAGGAGTGAAGAGGAGTGAGAGAGAAACCTGGGGGTGAAAAAATTTTTACATTTGGAGCTATTTTGGCTGTAGTATCGCGATAGGTTGAGTTTTGGTATCACGATACCAAAATTCCCTGGTATCGTGATACTCGCTGAAGTATCATATCGCCACTTACCACTTGAGGTATCGCGATACCATTTTTGGTATCGTATCGTCAAGTTGATATCGCGATACTACATTGGTATCATCCCGGTCACGGTATCGTATCGTCGATCGAGCGGTATCGTATCGCGTACAAATCCAGTATCGTATTGTTACCCATCGTGGTATCGTATCGTGTGTTTTGAGAGTATCATATTGTGCAGGACTCGAGTATTGTATCGTGCATTGTCGCGGTATCGTATCGCGATAGAGCATCAGTATCATATCATGAGGATACTTGGTATCGTATCGTGATAATTTTTGGGATCATATTGTGCAAGTTTGCAGTATCGTATCGTGCTCTACAGTAGTATCGTATCGCCTAGAACAGTGGTATCGTATCGGCTAAAGTAGTATTGTATCATACTGTCCTCTGGTATCGTATCGTTGACTACCAAAGTATCGTATCGCGACTAGTAGTGGCATCATATCGCTGACAAACTGGTATCGCCTAGTGCAGTATCGCCAAAGTGGTATCGTCTAGAACACTTTGAGCATTTTCAAGGGTAAAATTGAGGCATTTGAGGAGTACTTAGGGAGAGAATTAGAGCCCAAGATAGCCCCAGGAGGGTGAATGAACTTGAGGTCAGGAAGAGTACTAAGTAGCCGGAGAAGCATCATATCATCGATAGGAAGTACCGCTCAGGTCAGTCACCGCTCTACCCATCCAGATACCTCTAGTGATTCAGAGGAGGAGATACCCATGACTTCAGAAGACATGCAAGGCCCTGTTCTCGGGAGAAAATTCATGTCTACTGTAGAAGGGGAGTACCGCACCTCTTTGCAATAATTGTCTACTAATGCCCAAGAGATTCCTATCTTCCAGGATGGGTTAAATAGATCAGTTGCTAGGATGGTAACCTCCACCAATTCCACAATTGTGCCCAGACCAGCTGTCAAGTATGAAAGAGGGGTGTACATCGATAAGTTGGGTCACATCTATGTGGTGACAGAACACCCAAAATTGATCAATGAGAGAGAAGAATTGGAAGGACAAGAACATTCAGGAAGACCAGACCTTGAGGAGTTGGTAACCACTACTAGAGGCAAATCCGTGGTAACTCGAATCTTGAGAGGGGATTTGATACCTCAAGATGACTATTTATTGGAGTTCTATTTGGTCCATGGATCAGATTTATTGCTACAAACTGATTCACCTGCACGCGGACACGAGGAAAGTCATATGACCTTTTACGAGTTAAAAGACCCAGAAGATGAGTCTAGAGTAACATACCTAGACAAAAACCAAAGAAGGTATTGGCTTGTTGATGCCTTAGATAGAGCTCGACTGAAGTATATGTGCTTGCCTGTATTTCCCTAGCAAGAGCAGGCAACTACCTCTCAAAACCCTTTTGGGACACAACAAGAGTCGGAACATACTATGTCAGGACAAACAAACCATCGGAGTGTTCCAAACAGAACCCATGTACAATTTACAATGCCTGGAAGGCAAGCACACAATCAGACACACCCTGGATTAGGAAACCAACATCGACCACTAGTAAGACCTAGACCACCACTAGGAGTGCAACTAGGAATACCCCCAATTAGCCCAGCAATCCCTATAATGCCAAGACAGCCAGAGCCCATGAGAAGATTGAGACCTATTCAGGTGTCCAAATGTATGAGAAATCACTATGATGGATTGGGAGAACCATACGACCACATAGCCAAATTTAAACAAGTTCTAAGAGCTGAACAAGTGGAGGACTTCTTTGTGCAGTATGAGTCCTTTGGACTCACTCTCACAGGAACAGGTCTGACTTGATTTCAGCCATTAGATCCCAACCAATTTGGAGATATTGAGCAATTCTCTCAAGAGTTCATAGGGGAATTCACCAAAAGAGGGATTAAACACAACTCCTCATCTTTAATCCATAGCTTTAAACAGAACCCCAACAAAACTGTAAAAACAGCAGCCTAAAGATTTGATCAGTATGTTGATAGATGTCCAGTAACAGAAAGACCAACGCAGCAAAAAATGATATCTTTATTCTTGGATGGACTAATGAACGGGACTTTAAGAACCTTAGTCTATGTAAAGAGACTACAGACGTTGAGTGAATTTCTCCAAGAGTGTATTGATCTAGAGGACAACCTAGCAGATGATCTCAAGAGTACGGCCAATCCTACTAAATCAGAAGACACTCGGAGTACGGCTACATCCAACTCTAGTAACGTAGAAGAATTAGAAGAGCTAGTGGCAAAGAACTTAGGATTTCAAGGACAAAGGAGCTACTAGCATCCTTCTCTAAGAATACCCATGTTGCGAAGATGTAGCCTATGTGGAGGTGATCACCCCACTCACATGTGTGTGCGAGGAGGAATAGGTGTACCTCAAGCATACCCTTATAATAGGCAGCCCCATCAAGGAACTGATTTGTATTGCCACATAGAACAAAAATACACCAACCATACCACAGAGAATCGCCATTCAATAGGCAGACATGGCCTTTACACCCACCTCAGTATGGGCCATATGGATATCCACCTAGAGAGCCAGGCAGGGAGATGCCCAGGTACAATCCCTACCAAGCACCACCGAGAGCACCTAGACCATATGACCAAGCACAAATTGGAAACACTCAGCCTGTACTTAGACCACAACTATCACTTCCTCAGCATGTAGTGCCTGTCAAGTATGCTCAACCAGAAGAAAACTTAGAAAGAGCCCTAGTGCCAGCATCACCAATAGCCAGTGTAGAATCAACAAACCCAGGATACGAGCAATCCCAAGGAGAGTACTACTCCTATGATGTTATTATAATGGAGTACGAGCCAGTTTATGACCGACAATACTATGGATACGAAGGATATGACAATACCTATGGACCAGAGGTGGCGACATTAATGTACACTGCACCTAAAGGCCAGGTGCCCGTAAGACCACCCATCAAACCACCTATGCCAAGAGGACCATGTTATAGATGCGGAGGAGACCACTTTATCAGAGAATGCACTCGGCCATACAACCCACCACCTCTTAGGACTTGGGAAGGGTATTGTAGTGATTGTGGAAAGGAACATCTCTTCCAAGATTGCCCAAAAAATCCCAATAAGGTCCAAGACACAGCACCTATTAATGTGATTGAGGTGATAGAAACATCGGGGAGTGACAAGGAATACACCGTACCATTAAAGGCCATTATACGAGCACGGACGAAGGAACAAGAAGGAAAACGAATGGACCTAGAGCAAGGGAACAGTAAAACCTTAGACCCCAAAATTCAAATAGTGGAAGATTCAAAAGACCCTGTGAGAGTACTCAAGCAACGGAAAGCCAAAAGTGGAAGGAAAGAAGAGAAAAACTCAAGGAAAAATGGGTGAAAACAAAACTCAGGAAGACAAGAAACATACGCGAAGCAATAAGAAACCTAAAGAACCAGAGATTCGGGAAGAAGTTCCCATTCCACTGTCTATCCAGGAGTCAGAAAAGCCAGGATCAATTCTAGCCGACCCAAAATTGGATGATTTGGACATGTGGTTGAAAGCATACCAATCTAGAATTAAGATTGGACCGAATGTGGAGCAGCATGAAAAGCTTTACGCACAAGGAGAGTTAGAAAAGGAGAGGCTTGCGATATGTAGAAAACTCATAGAGGTAGCACAAGCAACCCTAGAAAAGACTATCCCTGCCCTCTCTGATACAAGGATATCGGAGGATCAATACAAGGAGTGTATTGAAGTCAAGGACAAGAAACCAAAAGAGAAGGATGATAAACGTGAGCTGTTGAAAACCCAGGACGAAGCTATGTCCATAGTTCCTAATTTAGAAGCTGACTGGCCAAAGGAATTGTGGAATAGAATCCGAGAAGAACAATGGAAAAGGAATGGAGTTGCTAAACCTCCTTTTGAGGAATTAGATGTGGAAGATTATCAACCAAGTCCCAACATGGAAGAAGTATATGAGGAAGTGTCGACACTAGACTGAAATAGGGAAGAAGCTCAGAGCATTTCGACCCTACCAAAATACATGGGAGAGTATGAAAAAGAGTCCATAATCTTCTGTGTGCCCACAGTACGAGGAAAAGGAAAGGGAAACTCAGATAAGAATTCACACAATCTAACAGAACTTAAAAAGACCAAAGTACAATGCCAATTGACTATGGAAGAACTACTTCTTGTTAAACCACAATTACGGAAACAATTAGCAAGACAACTGGAGTTAGAATAGGAGAAGAACGAAAAGGGAAGCAAGGGAAATGAAAACCCATCTAATGTACAAATCAATGTGGACAAGGTTGGAGAATTCAGCAAAGGAGACGAGGGTAACACATGTCTACCTGTCACTTACAATGGCTATATGACCAAAGCCATATTAGATACAGGAGCGGGAGTAGGTATTGCTACCAAAGAGATTTGGGAGAAATGGGGAAAGCCTGCCTTACGACCCACTCGTATGAAGCTTCAGTTAGCAGATGGTCATGTTGAGAAACCATTGGGAATATTGGAAAAGATCAAATTGACCACCTGTGGAGTTGAATTTGAGCATACTTTAGCCATTTGTCAGTTTGGAAAAGCAAATAACTATGAGATGATATTAGGACGACCCTTCATGAGGCAGCTTAGGGTAGTGCAAGATTGGGGACGAGATTCATTATACCTTCAACATCAAGGAAACACCACCAAGATAAACTTGCATACCTTTGCTTACAGAGATGTACCCCCACTACAATGGAACCCCATACATAAGGAAGAGGATGATTTGTCTATCCATAGTGCTCGATCAAGCGATCAATCATGGATACATGAGGATGCCCAATTATGGATGTGTAAAGAAGCCAAGAAAGAGGATAATAAGATGCAGTTATGGCCAATAGGACATCCTAATATCGACCCATAGAAGATCTAATGTACATGCCTCAAATCTTCCCTGATGAAACGTTTGAACCGCACGGATGGATGGAAATCCTAGCTACCCTGGATGTATGTGTGAATGAAGAAGTTCTGACGATGAATGAATGTGTGGACGAAGAAGGCTACGACATAAATTTGTACATGGTTGTCCTTCAGGAAGTAGAAGTAGGAGAAATATTGGAAAAGGAACGGAAAGAAGAATACGAGAGCATAGAAATGGAACCAGTGTTTGATTTAGAAGAACTTTACCTAGAAGCCATTCGAACTGAAGAAAAGTATGGAATGGCCAAAGTATTAGCAATAAGCAGCCCCTATAGTACAAAAACAAGAGGAAAGTGTGAGTAAGATCGAACCAAACCCTGATCTTTTTGAGGTGCCCGAGCATTTCAAAAGGTATGAAGTAGAAGAGAGGAAAATAGCTATTCAAATGCCTAAGAGAGAGGCAAGAGAAGGAGAAGCGTAGGACAACAAGGAACAAACAAAAAAGATCATAGTGATGGTAGAAGGTGGAGAAGAAAGATGTACATACATAGGAAAAGATGTTTCAACCAAGGAGGAAGAAGAATTAATACAATTGATCCGGGAGTATCGAGATGTATTTGCGTGGACCTATAAGGATCTCAAGGGGGTTGAACCGTCCATTTGTTCGCATAGAATACCAATGACATCGGAGGCAAAACCATCAAAACAACGTCCTTACACCTATAACGAGGCCTATGCTGCTAAAATAAAAGAAGAAATAGACAAACTATTAGCGGCTAGATTCATTTATGAGATAGAACATACTGAATGGGTATCACCATTAGTGGTTGTGCCTAAAAAGAATGGAAAACTCAGAGTATGCATTAACCTGAAAAAAGTCAATGCAACCACGATCTGTGATAGCTATCCTTTACCTATTTTTGACCACCTATTGGAAAGAGTTGCAAGAAAAGAAGTCTATAGCTTTTAAGATGAATTCTCAAGATACAACTAAGTAGCTATTGCTACTAAGGATCAACAAAAGACTGCATTCGCGACTGAATGGGGAGTCTATGTTTTCAGAGTAATGCCTTTTGGACTCACTAACGCCCTTGCTACTTTCCAAAGGTTGATGTGTCATGTTTTCAAATAATTCCTAAAGAAAAGTATGGAGGTGTATGTAGATGACCTATGTACATATTCAAATCAAAGGCAAGACCACATTCTAGAATTACGGAAAATTTTTTATAAATGCTGACAATATAGAGTCTGCCTGAATCCCAAGAAGTGTGTCTTCATGGTGAGACAAGGGAAGATCTTAGGACACATAGTGTCTAGGAACGGAGTATCTACAGATGAAGAAAAGATCAAGGTCATTTTAGAACTTCCTAAACCAAAGAATGCAAAAGAAGTGCAAGCATTTATGGGACATTGTGGATACTATCGCCGATTTATCCACATGTAAGCCATAATTGCCAAACCCTTGTATGGACTGTTGACTCAATTCACTTGGACGGAGGAATGCAAAAAGGCATTTAATGAGTTAAAAAGGCTACTTAGCACGGCCCCAATTCTGAAAACACCGAATTGGAACAAGCCTTTCCATATTCATGTGGACGCTTCAAATTACGCAATAGGATGCATCTTAGCTCAGTCGACAGATGAAGGAAAGTTAGATCACCCAATTGCCTATGCAAGTAGACAACTAAATCAAGTCGAGAGAAACTATACAACTACAGAGCGAGAGGGATTAGGAATGGTGTACACTGTAAAGAAACCCAGACACTATCTCTTAGCCAACAAATTCAAGTTCTTCATAGATCATCAAGCCTTGTTGTACCTAGTCAATAAGCCTTGTAACACGGGTAGACTTGTGAGATGGTTTCTGTTATTGATGGAGGAGTTCGACTTTGAAGTAATAGTGAAAAAGGGAAATACCCATGTAAGAGCAGATCACCTCTCTAGATTAACACATGGAGAACCACCAAGTGGCATACCAGACGATTTGTCAGACACTTACCTGTTTAATTTGGAAGTGTGTCCAAAGTGGGCAGAAAAGCTAATTCCAATACTCACTCATGGCCCACAACACTCAATTAATAAAGAAAGTAAAAAGGAAATTCTGCAATCACGTAACTTGCACATTATTGCAGGAAGTGTGTACTATAAGGAACCCAACAGTGTAATGTCAAGATGCATTGAGGAAGACGTTGATTGAACAAGCCCATGTAAACAAGTGGAGAATGCACAAAGAAGGTCATGGAACTCTAAGAGAATTGAAACGGTTAGGAGTATATTGGCCTAATATGCCTAAAGATGTCCATGATTATGTCAGTAATTGCGCAGAATGTCAGGAAACTATACCAGATGATCACACATCTTTACCTTTCTCTACAATAGCACCCAAATGGAGTGAGACATTAGTAAAATTCCTAAAGACATGAGAACACGAGGAAGGAATCAATTTAACAAGAAAACGGTCTCTAGAGGAAATGACTAAGGATTATGTAATCATGGGAAGACACTTGTTCAAGAGAGGAAAAGATAATCAGTTACGGCTATGTGTGCATGAAGGAGAATACTTACCCATATTAAGAGGGCACATGCAGGTGCTGCGGGAGGTCATTTTTCAGCCGAGAGAACTATAAAAATGATCCTCTTTGCGGGCTTGTGGTGGCCAACTCTACATATGGATGCGGACACCTATGTACGCAGTTGCGAGACATGCCAAAGGGCCAAATACCCGATTTGGCGAGATGACATGCCATTGAGACCTATGGTTTCCGCTATAGCATTTTCCAAATGGGGTATTGATTTCATAGGACCCATTAACCCACCAGCCAAAGGGTCACATGCTGAATACATAATAGTAGCCATGGATTACTTGACTAAATGGGTGGAGGCAAAGGCTACTAGAAAGAATGATGCTCAAACCACAGCTAAGTTTCTTTTTGAGCACATCTTCACTCGCTTTGGATTACCAATTGAGATTGTGAGTTACCGAGGAACGCATTTCATCAATGAAGTTATAGAGTCCTTAATGAATGAATTCTTAGTGATTCATAAAAAATTAGCCCCATATCACCCTCAAGCCAACGGTCAAGCTGAAATTTCCAACAAGGTGTTATGCACAGTATTGACCAAGATAGTCAATAGTGGGAGGTCAAACTGGGACAAACAATTGCATCATGCAATTTGGGCCTTCTGAGTCGCTTACAAGACTGCCATTGGAAATACCCCATTCAACCTTGTGTATGGAAAAAATGCAATCCTGCCGATCGATTTTTTAGTGCCAACCTTGAGAGTAGCCCAACAGTATGAATGGACAAGACATGAGTTATCAAAGCAACTAGACCAAATCGAGAAGTTACATGAGACGAGAATAAAAGCAGTTGCAGGAATTTATGCAGCCTAGAGAAGACAAAAGGCATATTATGATGTGCACATCAAAAACAAAGGACTAAAAGAGGGAGACTTAGTTCTGGTCTACACCTTGAAGCAACATGCCAAGAAATTACAAAAACACGGTTATGGACCTCTAATCATCAATAGGGTTTCCACTAGTGGAGCAATTAATCTAGCTACTCTTGATGGAGATATTCTTCCTAACTACATAAGTGGATGTCAAGTAAAATGATATATGGAGCCATTGACAGACCAAATGTTAGCACGCCCCGTAGGTGCGCAAAATAGGAAGAGAGAGGAAGAACGGATTAGAGAGGAAGCACGACAAGAAGCCTTAGAGCATATCAAGAGATGGAAAGAGTGGATAAGGCAAAGAGATGAACGGTATCTACAAGGAGAAGCACCAATTCCCATGGCTAACTATCAGGTTCACAAGTCTGACACAATCAATGTCTGCATGTCCCAGCCATACTTAAACCTAGGAATTGGAACAATAGAGTACCAGCTAATAGATGCCTTGATAGATTCAGGAGCAGCACTCAGTTGCATACGAAGTACGGTCATCACAGATCTTCAAACGATGATAACACCTACGAAAGCACACATGATAGGTGTGGGAGGTCAAGTTATAGAATGCATTGGAGAAGCCACAGTATCCCTCCACCTAGGAAATTCAACTATGGAACAACGAGTTCTAGTGTGCAGAGATGAGGATCTAATAGAGAACTTGATCCTAGGACAAGACTGGATCATTGAGAATGAGGTGAGCATCCACCTAGCTCAAGGATACATTTCAACCAATATAGGGCACAAGGAAATTTTTAGTCTATTAGAAGAGATATCCTCTCATATGCAAGACATCCTTCAGAGTGAGAGGCCAGTCGTAGAAGAATCCAAGGCAAATGTTTCCATAACAAACCAACCAGAAGAAGATTCGGTGATAGAAAGGAATTCAACTTCCAAGGTACCCAAGGAGAAAGTAGATTCATCCTAGTTGAATGGTGAACAGAAACAAACCAAGGAGGACAATACTCTTACAGCCTCCTATCAAAAAGAGAGAGTAGCAAAACGGAAATCCACTAACAGCTTCTCGTAATCAAGAAATGCTAACCTCAAGTGGGTTTGCAAGGATCAAATGAAGGAATCAGAGAAGGCAACACCAGTACACGTCATTCATCATAGGTAGACAAGGGCGGACAAGGGTTCTTTTTCACCAAAATCAGAACCAAAACGACTTCTGATAGTATGGCTTCCGAAGCCTTTGATAGAAGCTCAACAAACACGGCAACAAATGTGGATTCGAAAGAAGGTCAAACAAGTGGCCACTCAAGAGATAGACAAGCACGAGAAAACATTATATCGACACAGTAAAACCATGAAACGAAGCAAGACTAGTCACAGATATCGGAGAAGTAGGAATCCAACAACTCGAATGACAAAAAACACAAAAGAGGCGCCTGCAACACGATAAAATGAGGAGAAGACAAGGCTTAAAACCTCTACTATGAAATGGATATGGAAACCAAAGCAACAGCAAGGAATGAAACAACAAAACAAGAAGATTTCTTTTGCACACATGAAGCTTCAAATGCACCTAAAGTATGCAGTCCGAGGCAAAGAAGCAGTGGAATCACAAGAAGTTTTTTAATGGAAGTGTTGCCTTAACCATATTGATATATCATGCATATTAGAGAGCATTTGAGGGAGATGCCATTATCAGAAGCCATGGCCAAATATGCAAAGGTTGCAACAGTCCCTACGACGAAGAAGGGAGTCAAGGTCATTGAGGAGGCGGAAACTAGCTCCCAACCTAAAATGAGAGGTACAAAGAGACTAAGGGAAATGATGCAAGCAGAAGCAGAAGTTCCAGCCACCAAAAGGGCACATGTGCTTCCAAGAACAACACTTGAAGGTTGTCAACCGATCACAAAAGAAGAATCGGCCAAAGCCATGGAAGCCACACACCAGTACACCGAAGGCCAAGTCAAACTATCAGTGCAAGGACACCATTACCTGCAAGTTGATCAAGATCTAGAGCAAAGAAAAAGGCTGACCAAGTTCCATAGATATAGGGAATTGGGTTTAGTAAATTCAAGCTCATCATTAGATGCACAAGAAGAACCAGACACCTCCTTGTTGAATGTGGACATTCGAAGTGAATCCAAGGATGATGGACAATGGGAGGAGTTATATGAAGTAAACAAGAATGTGGAAGAGGAAGGCATGAAGGTGGATCAAATGCCCATCAACTCCAACCAAGACAAGGCAGGGAAGGAGGTCTTTGAAGAACGAGTACATGTCATCAAGTTAAAGGAAGCCTCTAACATTCAAAATCCAAGAGACTATGCTTGCAAGAGAGGTATCATTCAAAAATCCCAAGGAAGAACCAGAAGATAATCCTGTGGAAGAGTCAGAACCCTTTACACCCATAAGGGTAGTGGTAGAACCCTCCTCTATGGATGCTACATTTCAAGGAAGTGCCATGAAGGTCGTTAATAAAGAAGATGAAAACAAAGAACAAGAAGTGCAGCTCCAAATCAGACAACCACATAATGAGACTATACATGTCGAGCACAGAAAGTATGTACACATAGGGGAAGCTCCAAGCATCTCAAAAACTTGGTTAAGCGTGGACATCGCTCAGCTTAAGCCAGTGGTGCAACATATGATCAAAACCGCCATGGGCACTCAACATTTAATGCTTGAGGCTGATGCTGACTATGACAAGGCGATGCGAGAAAAGAATCAACTTCAAGAAATGGGGGAGAACCTTTCCGCCCAACTGATTCAAGCACAAAAGAACATAGCAAATAAAGAGGAAGAAGTCCAAGAAGCCAAGCGGCAATGCAAAACACTAGATAAAGAAAATGAGAAATTAGAAGGCCAATTATAGTATTTACAAAGTAAATATGAGACTAGTGAAGCTGAAAAGGTCAAAATGAACAATAGAAGCAAAATCCTTGAAACACAAATTAAAGTATACATGGAAGAAGTCGATAACTTACGAAACAGAAACAAGGAGCTGATGATAGCCCTTCTATGTAATCAACCGATAGAAGCTCCTGAAGTGCTAGAAAAGGACACTAAAGCATTGGAAGAAAAGATAGCTAGGTATGAAGATCAGCTCAAGCAGGAGCAGGCCATTATCGTAGAGTGGGAAAAAAGGTATATGGATGACACAGCAGAACTGAGAAAGAAGTGGAAGGTTGCATAAAAACAAAAGAATTCATGCTATGTCATGCAAATCTGCTAAATCAACGAGAGCAACAAGTCATCCAGACATACTCACGTCGCCACAAAAATCATGTCCGGGACGACAGAGTTCAGGAGGAGGAACGTGTGGAAGGGGAATCAAGCAAAAAGAGAGGAAGAAGAAAATCAAAGACTAAAACTGCTCAGTAACAAATGAAGATTATAAAGGGAAAGACCAACTCTCTACCCAAAGCCCTGCAGGGGCATGCATCAGGCATCAATGCCAAAGATCCAGGTCCTAAGGAGTGAAATTAAAGAAAGATAACAACCAGGGCATTTCATGGGAGGTTGCACACAGCTTCCTCATCCACGAGGAGCTAGCGGTGAAGCGAAACAAGTCAAGGAGAGAGACAGCACACAAAGGACTCTTCATCGGATAAGATAACCAATTGTCTGAAGGTCCTAGTTGCCTCCTCGTCCACTGGATGCGTGCGGTGAGAAGAAATGGAATAGGTCCTAAAGGATGACAAAGAAGATTCAGAAATAGGGCCTTTGAAACGTAATGCTCTCTTAAAAGAGAGTAGAGGTCAGCAAATTAAGGTGTGCGGTGGCAGAAAGCAAACAGGCTCAAAGCAATACAACAGGTCAGATGTATGAAGACAAAGACATATCAGAAGACCAAAAGCTAGAAAGAGGCAGAGGCTGAAAAGTTGAAGAGGGTGACTAACAACATCACATTCTTAGCCACTGATGGCGTACGTGGCAGCCCAACTTAATACAGCAACCCAGATTTGTGATATAAGGAATACCAAGGGGCAAACAGAAGTAAAGGACATACCTTGGATAAAGTAACAAATTGCTTGACAGTCCTTATCGCTTCTTTGACCACTGGGTGCATGTATTCAGAAGCCTAAGACAAGCTATAAATGAGAAGTGAAAGCCTGTCAAGGGACGACAGAGACAAAGAGGGGGAGAGTGTTGCAAAACAAAGAGGCAAAAAAGGGGAGCCCCAAAATTTTCAAAGTAATGGGCATATTTTTCTTCTTCAAAATCCTAGGAAATTCCCTAAAAAGCTATGTAAATGCACTAGAGGAGTCCTTTAGATGCATAATCCCAAATCATTGTAATATAATTCTTGTAAAATGATAGGAAATTAGAGATTAGCCAATAAAGTGCCAGTCACTTGTGTGAAAGGACCATTTTTTAGGGCACATGTATATAAGTCACTTTGTGACTCTTTGTAAACACTTTTTTCCATTGTGAAGAGGAAGAGCTTCTGAATTTCGAATTTTCTTCTTTCCTACAGATTTTCAACTTCTCTATGATCTTTTGTGTGTGTGTGAAGCGTGAAATGTGTGTGGAAAACTATTGTCTACACCTCTCCATCACTTTTGAGCTACTGTAGTGTGTGTGTGAGCAAGTATGAGTTGTGGAATGAGTGTGTGAGTTTCCCACCATTCATTATTTTGGTAATAATTTGAAAAGCGGTTGTCAGATTCGAGTGAAAATATGACCAATAGATGTCGAGAGCTTCAAAATGAACCCACTATTGCCCATATCCGAAGTTCGGAGCTAGGAGAAACATTCCAATTTGTAATTACTATTGTAAGTGGTATCGAGGCAAACACTTTCAGAGGTTAAGTGAGTTGGAGAGGTAGATTAGTCTTTTCTCATGCATATTAACTGAACCACTTCAATTTCCATCATGTGGGCACAAGTCCCCATACACTTGGTTAGGTCTGTTCATCAGATTGATAATTAAGTGTGTGTCAATCCACCACTATATGCACTTGTGTGGCAAATGAGATTTAATCTCTTTGACACAAGTCCCTAAGACTTTGTGACTTAGGTACACAGACCACCTCTCAAGTACATATTACTATAGTCGATGAGGACAAAGAAGAAGATTAAGATGATAATGAGGACAAAGAGTCTAAAGGAGATGATGATGAACATGAGGGAAGATATCAAGCAGAGGAATAAGACATGTCTGAAATTGCAGGTGCTTCGGAGTACACAGCCCAGTTACAAAGATTATACAACACAATCAAAGTGGTACAAGAGAGGCATAGACTTTCATTCGCATCAGGTCAAGCCTTGATCAAATAGATGCTTGTAAACAAAGGAATGGATCCTCACTTCATTATTACACTCAAATTGTTAAGAGAGTCACTAGGATTTCAAGAGGTTGTGCACACCCTAGTCCGACAATCAATCCGATATGACAAATGTTGGGAAAGATGGATGGACACTCCAAGAGATTGAGTTGGTACTGTCAAAACCTGCTTTGTACCAGCTTCCTAATGCTTCAGACTTGATAAGTGGGCCTCCTTAGCTTTCCAATGACACCATAAAATGGCCAATGTACTTTGGAAATGATGTGTGTAATGATTGAATCAAAACAGATGACTTTGAAACTCAAAATCTCAAGAAAACCTTCTATTTATGTCTTGACACCTGCTGGATCTTTTGCTCAATATGACCAGCACAGTAGGAATCGGAAAAATTCCTTTTAGGGGTATTTAATTAGCTTAGCAAGCTAACTATTCCAAGTGGAATGATGTAAAAAGATAAACTATGCTCAGAGAAATCACTTTAGCAAATTAAATTGTACCCTCAATTTTTTAGGACTGTAGTAGACAATGAACAGTGATCACCTCGACGAGATTTTCTCTGAAATGGCTGCATAGAATCTCTTCAAATTTGACAGCATGTAGACAACGTTGAGCTGAATCCAACAAGCTTTAGATCTTTGAATTTGGTGAAGAAATGACTGAGATATGAGCTCCACAAGTTGACAGACTTTCAAGTAGTATGATAGAGAACTCAGAAATGACTAATGAAGATATATGTATTAATGAACACTTGTATACAAATCCATTGGCATGAAGATCATTGCCTAATGGTGTAGATAGGTGTGGGCTAGAGTGTAGGCCTCACACACAGTCAGAATTGATAGTAATGAGCTCGGGAATGATGAGTCTTTTTCGTGACTTTTCCATGAACACTTTTATAGTGATTGAGTAAAAATTTGAATTCAAATTCAAACTTTTGGCTCCCTATGATCAACCTCCTATATCCTAGGAGATATTCCTTCAATCAAAAGCTAAATTTTTCCATGAATCCTTTTGGTAGGTGTTTACAAAGATTCCAAGTCAATTTGACTTTTACAATGAAGTAAAGTGGTAATTAACCACTAGCAATAGCTCCTATGCTTCTCCATATGTGTATGGACTTCAATGTATCCATCAAGCCAAATGTGTAGGCTTGTGAATTACACCAACATCTCCCCCTCAAGCCAAAAATTTTGGCTTGGTCTTCATCTTCAATTTTCATGTATATCCTGCAATCCAATCATTGCCTTGAACCTGCAAAGTTTGGTTCCATCAAAAGCTTCAGTCAACAAATCTGCACACTGCATGTTGGTTGATACATAGGTTAGTTGAATGTCCTTGCTTAACAACTTCTCTCTCACATAATGGTAATGGACCTCTATATGCTTGGTCCTAGCATGATAGATGGGATTAGCTGCAAGGTGAAGTGAGCTTGTATTTTCTCCAAAGATTATTGGTGACCTAGTATATAAACCCAAGTCTGTATACAATAGCTTAATCCATATGGCTTCTTGTGTGGCATTAGCCAATCCTCTATACTCTGCTTCTATAGAGGATAAAGCAACAGTAGGTTGCTTCTTTGAAGACCATGATATTGGCTTATCACCTACAAATGAAATGTATCCAAAAGTGCTCCTCCTATCATCCTTACATCCTGCCCAATCTGCATCTGAATAGATCTTGATATCAATGTCTGAAGTGTAAGTAAAATACAAACCATGGTTTTGTGTACCCTTGAGATACTTCAAGATTCTCTTGGCAGCCTCTAAGTGAGGTATCCTTGGCTTGTGCATAAACTGACTTAGCACACTAACTCCATATGCAATGTCTATCCTTGTTAAGGTAGCATAGTTCAAGCTACCCACCATACTTTGATAACATGTAATGTCATTAACTTCATCACCTTCATGTGCACTTAGTTTTAGGTTTACCTCCATTGGAGTACTTGCAACTTTGGCATCCTGCAAATAAAACTTCTTCAACATATCCTGTATGTATTTTTTCTGAGTAATGTATATCCCTGAGTTGGTATAGACTAACTCAAGTCCAAGAAAATACTTTAGTAGACCAACATCATTGATCTTGAACTCCTTCATCATCTGACTTTTGATTTGTCTGATTCCATTGACATCATTACCTATAAGTATGATGTCATCAACATAAACACATAGGTATGTTACCTCTTAATTACTTCTCTTGATGAATAGAGCAGTATCTGCCTTGCTCATGACAAAACCTTGATCTTGGAGGTATGTAGTTAACCTGTAATTCCATGCTCTAGGTGCCTGTTTCAATCCATATAAAGCCTTTTCAATTTGCAAACATATGTTAGCTTCTTAGGGTCCTCATAGCCAGGAGGTTGTGACATATATACCTCCTCTGAAATCCATCCATTCAAGAAATCATTCTTGACATCCAATTGATACATGTTCCAATTTTTTGATGCAGCCACACTTACCAACACTCTGATTGTTGGCATCTTGGCCACAGGAGAGAATGTCTCTTCATATCCAATGCCTTGGGTTTGTGCAAAACCCTTGGCTACCAATCTGGCTTTGTACCTATTAATTGACCCATCAGAATTTCTTTTAAGATTATAGATCCATCTGGATCCTATTACCTTCATGGAGTCCTTCTTTGGTACTAGCTCCCATGTGTCACTTTCCTTGATTGCTTCAATCTCTTCATTCATAGCCTCTTTCCATTCTGACTTGGTTATGGCTTCTTCATATGATCCTGGTTCTTCAATTGACAAATCTTTGGCAAGATAAACAGAGTGTTTAGTAATAAGAGATGTATCATACCCATATCTGATAGGTTTTTTGCTCTCTCTTTGTGATCTTCTGAATGATTGATATGAAGATTCAGGTATGTCTTCAAGCTTCTTCATTTTGACTTTGCCCTTGGACTTCCATGCCTTGAACTCTTCAAGGTTGATAACATCTTCATCATCTGATGTTGAGTCTTCATTCTGAGTAGGTTCCTCTTTAGCAAGACTTGGAAACTCCTCTTCCAAGTCATAGGGTAATTTGAATTTCCTGCATTCATTCTCATACCAAGAATCATTTTCATCAAAGACAACATCTCTACTAACCATGAACCCCTTATTGGAAGGGTTGTAAATCCTATAACCTTTTTGATTTAGTTCATATCCAATAAAGATGCACTTCTCAGCCTTTGGGTCTAGCTTACCTCTTATCTGAGAAGGAATGTGTACATATGCAACACATCCAAATATCCTGCAATGGTCTAGTGAGGGTCTCTTACCATGCCATGCTTCATAGGGTGTCATCCCATCAAGGGACTTAGATGGTAACTTGTTTATGAGCTAAGTGGCAGTAGAAACACTTTCTTCCCTTAGATAGTTTGGTAACTTTTTCTCATTCAACATAGACCTAGTTATCTCAACAATCAACCTATTTCTTCTCTCAGCTACTCCATTCTGTTCAGGAGTATACCTTGTGGTGGTTTCTCTTTTGATGCCTTTGTCCTGCAAGAAGTCTTCAAACTCATTGGAGAAGTACTCACCTCCTCCATTTGACCTTAGTCTCTTCAAATTCTTCCCTATCTGATTCTCAACAAGTGCAAGATATTTTTTAAAGCAATTAAACACCTCATCCTTGTGCTTCATAAAGTACAATACAGTCCACCTGCTATAATCATCAATAAAAGATACATAGTACCTGGATCCTGCGATTGAGGGGTCTTTGCTTGGTCCCCATACATCTATATGGACAAGTTCTAGGTAGTCTTCATGCATGTAACCTTTCCTTGAGAAGGGTAACCTATGAGACTTCCCAAATTGACAAGCACTACATTTATATATCATGTGTTGTTTGGAAACATTGGGTATTCCAATTACACATTGATCCCTGCATATCTGCTTCAAGGTTCTTTCTCCTATATGCCCTAATCTTTTGTGCCAAATCTCAAGTTTTGAAAGTGTTTGATCTTTATAACTATATAGTGCAATGTTCTTTGTGTCTTCTAGCTCAAAAGTGAAAAGTCTACCTGATTTTTCTCCTTTAGCAATCCTCTTGAACCCCTGCTTAGGATCCTCCACAAATGCTCCAAATTGATTGAATCTAACCTGCAAACCTTTCTCCACAATCTATCCAACACTCATCATATTTTTGGTAATGGTTGGTACATAGAGTACTCTACTCAACAAGTTTTGATTTCCATCACAAGTCTTAACATTTCCAACTTTAACTATTGAGTGCTTGGTGTCATCACCTATTTGGACTTGATGCTTACCTTTTGGTTCCTCAAGATCAAAGAGTAGTACTACATTGCTAGCCACATGATTTGAGCATCCTGAGTCAATGTAGAATAGGTGGTCATCATTTGTACCTAGTTTTGAAGTCATGTTCATGATTAGAAGAGAATCATCCTGCTCTTCTGTATAGTTGTTGTAGTCCTTTCTGGATTTGAATCCTCCTTGGTAATTGCCATTATAATTGTTGTTGTAGCCTTGGTCATGGTTGAATCTACCTCTTGACTGTGAGTATCCACCTCTTTGGTATCCTCTTCCTCTCTGATTTTTGTAATTCCTAAAACACTCATCTGTAGTATGATTTGATAAACCACAAATGTTGCATGGTGAGGGGTTATAGGATCTCCCCCTTCCTTGCTTACCTCCTCTGCCCCTTCCTCTTGATGATCTACCTCTCCCTGCATAGTTGGCTTGGGAGGTAGAGCCTTCATCTTCCACCTTCTTGTTCTTGCCTTTATCTTTAGACTTCTTATCAGTGTATAGGGTAGAAGAGTTATTACCTTCGGATGTGTCTCCATTCTTGTTGAGCTTTGCTTCATGAGTAAACAATTGTCCCATGAGAGTTGTAAGATCTGGAATTTGCATGTCCATGTAAAGGTCCATAGCAGTGGTGAAGCTTTCCCATTTGTCATCAGCCTTGATCCCATTGATCACTTGCCTTACAATCTACTCTTCTTCAATCTCTTCTTCTATGCTTGCTAACTGATCTACTACATCTTTAATCTTGCTCACAAATTCTGAAACAGCTTGCTTAGATTGCTTCCTTAATGTGGTAATTTCAATCCACAACTGATTTTTCCTAGCCCTTGTGTTGATTTTTCCTAGCCCTTGTGTTGGAAGAGAAATAAGATGACAAGGTTTCCCAAGTCTCTTGGGATGTCTTACAGTTCCTAATGTGTGGAAAAAGAAAATCAGAGATGGATTTGAGTAAATAAGACCTTGCTAATGCATCCTTTGCACACCATGTGTTGAGCTTTTCATGTTCTTCCTTTGTTGGCAATCCTCTTGTTTTGAATGAGGGCAATTCCTCATCTCTTGAGATGTATCCATAGAGACTCCTTCCTTGTAGGTAGGTCTTCATCCTTAGAGACCATGCCTGATAGTTGTTCCTGTCCAATTTATCAATAAATGAAGGAAAACCATCTCCCATTTTACCTTAGTTTGCTCTGATACCACTGTTGGGAAAGATGGATGGACACTCCAAGAGATTGAGTTGGTACTACAAAAACCTGCTTTGTACTAGTCCCCTAATGCTTCAGACTTGATAAGTGGACCTCCTTAGCTTTCCAATGACACCATAAAATGTCCAATGTACTTTGGAAATGATGTGTGTAATGATTGAATCAAAATAGATGACTTTGAAACTCAAAATCTCAAGAAAACCTTCTATTTATGTCTTGACACCTGGTGGATCTTTTGCTCAGTATGGCCAGCACAGTAGGAATTGGAAAACTTCCTTTTAGGGGTATTTAATTAGCTTAGCAAGAAAACTATTCCAAGTGGAATGATGTAAAAAGATAAACTATGCTCAAAGAAATCACTTTAGCAAATTAAACTTTACCCCCGATTTTTTAGGACTGTAGCAGACAATGACCAGTGATCACCGCAACAAGCTTTCCTCTTAAATGGCTGAATAGAATCTCTTCAAATTCTGATAGCATGTAGAAAACTTTGAGCTGAATCCAATAAGCTTTAGATCTTTGAATTTGGTGAAGAAATGACTGAGATATGAGCTCCACAAGTTGACAGACTTTCAAGTAGTATGATAGAGAACTCAGAAATGACTAATGAAGATATATGTATTAATGAACACTTGTAAAAATACAAATCCATTGGCATGAAGATCATTTCCTAATGGTGTAGATAGGTGTGGGCTAGAGTGTAGACCTCACACACAGTCAGAATTGATAGTAATGAGCTCGAGAATGATGAGTCTTTTTCGTGACTTTTCCATGAACACTTTTATAGTGATTGAGTAAACATTTGAATTCAAATTCAAACTTTTGGCTCCTATGATCAAGCTCCTATATCCTAGGAGATATTCCTTCAATCAAAAGCTAACTTTTTCCACAAATCCTTTTGGTAGGTGTTTACAAAGATTCCAAGTCAATTTGACTTTTACAATGAAGTAAAGTGGTAATTAACCATTAGCAATAGTTCCTATGCTTCTCCATATGTGTATGGACTTCAATGTATCCATCAAGCCAAATGTGTAGGCTTGTGAATTACACCAACAACAAACATAGAGTGCAAACAAGGCCACAGACAGGCAAGAACATACAATAGAGGTCTTCAAACTCGAAGGAACCATCAAACCAACT
Source organism: Ceratopteris richardii (assembly GCA_020310875.1). Classification (NCBI taxonomy): domain Eukaryota; kingdom Viridiplantae; phylum Streptophyta; class Polypodiopsida; order Polypodiales; family Pteridaceae; genus Ceratopteris; species Ceratopteris richardii. Next base: position 88,613,584 of record CM035437.1, read on the forward strand.
GCTACCTCTATGGCCACCATCGATCTTAGTGTTGAAACATTTGTACAAACATCACCCATTTCACCCCAGCAACCTCCATCTCATCCATCATCCCCACCCCCACCCCCAGCAGCGACCACTGAAGAAACCGTTGTAGTAATCACAACCATTACCCAAACCCCAATTTCCGCAACATCTTTTTCTTTCTGTCAACCAACCTCCTCGGCCACCCTCTTTTCTTTGATTACCAACCCTCTGTATACTCCCCCATTTTGGTCGGTAGAACCCATCATTGGACACCCACATTTGCCTCCTCACTCTTTCCCTACACCTCAGTCCTGATCATAGCCCCACCACAATTATGTCTCGTTCATGGAAGATTTCATTCACGCCCACAACACACAGATGTTAGGACAAAAAACACTCACTCCCACCTCACTGTGCACACGCACCACAATCACTTCACCTACCATACCCACTTACATGATAGCTCCCACACGTACCACATTGTCTGATCCTATGGAGATTTCACCACCCACCACACCTCCGTCTTCCCCCACAATTCCACCATCCCCCATTCCCCTACCACCAACTTCACCTGCACCCACCTCTTTGTTCGACACTATATCCACCATTCCCATCCCCATTCCCATTCTCCCTACATTCCAATCCTCTTCCTTGCATCTCGTACTGTATATAATATGTTCAATATAGCCATTCAATGTGTCTCACAAGCACAACACGATTACCAAAGATTGGAAGATCAGAATGCTTCCTTCCAACAAAAATTGCAAAGACTACAAGCAAGAGTCACCACCTTGGAAGCTGACAACGAAACACTCCACGCAGAATACTCCACCTTACAACAAGCTCACATAGAACTGGAGACAATGATGTCAAATGTCAATGCTCAAATAGTCAAAGAAAAGGTGAACGTGCTCCAAGCACAGACTCTCACCAATGCCAAACTACAAAGAAATCTAGGTCTTCTCCAAAACATATGTCTGTAGCACTAGAAGAGAACAAGCGACTGCAACAACAAAACCAAGACAATCTTGAAGCTACTATGGAAGGAACCACAGGTGCGGAGACTAGTCCTACAAAGTATCGAGATGTCCTCTCAGAAGACATAAGGATACTACTTGAGGAACATGCTAAACTTTTAGAGTCCTATGAAAAGCTAGAATTAGAATGTGTAGACCTTAAGAAGCAGTTAACTGCTATCAACACATCTCAATAGGAGCCGGCCATCCTCCCTTAGCCTACAGAGGAAGTGGAAGCACTCAATTAATAGGTGGAAGAACTACAAGCAAGACTGCTACCTTATGAGAGGCCACCCTCTCCAATTGAAGACTCGAAAACTGACATAGTGGTGGAGATTCCAGTCAAAGAGAGTTTTGAAGAACCATATGAGTGATGCCCATACTTAGAGGGCATGTCACTACCGAGGGTCAAGACACCTTTGAGATAGAAGCACAGATTGGCTAAAGAGGGTAGAGTAGATAGGAAAAACATATGATGATCAAGTAGTTGTACAAATCTAGTCGCTCTCCAATCTGGAAGACACAGCCCTTAAGTCTGCTTATTTTCAAAATTTCTCTCATCAATGGCTCATTACCACATCTGAGAAGCAATACATGCCTTATTTTCTATTTTTAGCTTATTATAATGGAGAGATTAAAAGGCATATAGGGAAAGAGCCAACATTCGCTTCTCATATTGAGCCTAATGATCTACCAAAAAAGGCATGTGTAGGCTCTGTTTTTCAACCCAATTGGCATACATGACTCTTGACAAACTACCCTGAAATGATGCATACATGGGCAAACATGCCACTTTATATTAAATATAACCCATAATATTGTCTTGTTGTTTGTCGTAGATCTTGGCAAGCATTCATCATTAAAGTCTGCAACAATAAAGGGTGTTCTGATTGGATTAATTATCCATATTTTGCTCCACCTAGAGGCCCATCCACCATGGCTTATATGATCTCTACCATACACCACTAGTCTGCACGATTCAAAAATGTATCGGACATTGTTGCACATATGTGTATGAAGATTTTCGAGCTGATGACGGTAGTATTCAAGAATTTTTGCAAAATCCAAGCCCCATATATTTCAGCCCCCCTTGTTTTCTGAAGGGAACTGTGATTCCATATACGACATGAACCAAAACCCCTCCATATACATAATTTACACATGGCATGTGCGAATAAAGTACTTACATGCTTGCAACAAGAAGACATTTGAAGAAATGTTCTCTACAGGATTCTAGGAATACCACTCAGAAATTTTTCATTCCTAGGCCCACCCACCTATTACATCTCTTTGCAGTGGAACAAGCCAATCGAATGGGACCATATGACGACAGAACTGGCAAGAGGACTGGGCATCCAAGAACATCACCTCTCCATTGATATCATTGAATATTACATCAAACACTCCCTACAACAAGATTCTATCAGAGACGACAGACGTGAGAGGGGGGGTGTTGGCAGTCGTCAAGGAAGTCAGGGCATTACAAAACAAGGGAGCCAATGCAAAGATTCAAATCAGAGGGGCAGCCAAGCAAGACCAAGTAAGCAAAGCAGTCAAAGAAGATCTGGCAATCAGGCCATACAATTTTTCCAAAGATGATAGTGATTTTCATCACTATATGAACCTTGTAAATATCATTTTTGGTAAATTAGACTCCATTTTATTCGAATTGAGTCATCCTCAAGCTTGAGGAGAATTAGATCTAAGTTCATACCAATTTTCTTATTTTTTAGACTCCGTTTGAGCCTTCAAATAAGGCTTAGAACCTAATTTTTAACTAGGCCAGACACTAGGTCTAGATAGGGCCAAAACCTAGTCAAAAACTATAAAAAGAGCTAAAGAGCTCATTTTTTAGGTTAGCTAGTTGGAGATTGAAGCTTTTTTTGAGCATTGTATACTTTCTTGGAGCTTGTTAATAGAAGATTCCATTGTTCCACTCTTTGTTCTTGCCTTGTGTGCATGTGTGTGTATGTGTTTGCATGCTCATGTGCTTCTCACTCATGCACTTGTGCCTTCACTTGCTCACACTCTTCATACTAGTCCTCACGTCTCCACGGATTCACATTTATGAGGTGGATCTCCTCACATTGGTACTTGCCATTGTGCTAGAGTGAGAGAGCGCTTGGAGAGATTGTACCTCATCCTACAAAAACTAGGGAAATTCATCATAAGAATGAGCTAAATAATCTCAAGAAAATCCCTTCTCAAGGTATTAATGATTACATATTAAAGCTTAAAGATCTTGCATATGCACTAGGGTCAATTGGTTGTGCCCTAGATGATGATGCTCTCATGGTGATAGAGGAGATGAATCTTGGTGGTAATCATGCAAAGGATAGCCAAGGCCAATTGTTGTATGCAAGTAGAGGAAGAAAATGACACAATTGAGGTGCTACAAGAGGATGAGGAAGATATCAAGGAAACCAAGGATTTCAAGCACAACAAGAAAGTGAAGGTAAAAGAGTTGGAATAGAAAAAAATAGAGGAGGAGGTGGAAGAGATTTGGTGGAAGAGTACAACACACTTCAAATGGATGATTTGCATGGGGTAAGCAGGATCATTTTGAAAATGAATGCTTTCATAGAGCTCAAAGACCAGGGAATCAAAGCAACAAAAACAATTATAGAGGGCAAGTTAACTATGCAAACACATCATCTAGTCAAGGGGATGATTGTTTACTTGCCATGACGAATGGTGAAGATACGAATCAAGCTAGTGAAGATATATGGTATGCAGATAATAGATGTAGCAATGATATGTCATTTCAGAAGGACGTTTTTAGTAACTTGTAGGGGGAGATATCAATTTGGATGGGAATCAAAGGGCAAAGTGCATATCAGAGGTATTACATATCCCCTACTATTACCAAAAACTTGATTTCAGTAGGCCAAAAGGTAGAAAAAGCTACCAAGAAAGTATACAATGCTCAAAACTAGCTTCAATCTCCAACTAGCTGACCTCAAAAATGAGCTCTCTAGCTCTTTTTATAGTTTTTGACTAGGTTTTGGCCCTTTCTAGACCTAATGTCCAGCCTAGTTAAAAATTAGGTTCCAAGGCTTATTTGAAGGCCCAAATGGAGTTTTAAAAATATAAAAATTGGTATGAACCTAGATCTAATGATCCTCAAGCTTGAGGACTCCTTGGCTTGAACAAAATGGAGTCCAATCTACCAAAAATGGTATTTACAATGTTCATATAGTGATGAAAATCATTCTTAAAAGGGATTTATCTTTGGAAAAATTGTATGGCCTAATTGTTGGATCTTCTTTGACTACTTTGCCTACTTGGTCCTGCTTGGTTGTCCCTCTGCTTTGACTCTTTGCATCGCTCCTTTGTCTTGTAATGCCTTGACTTCCTTGACGATTGCCAAGAGGTGGGTTTCAAGCTCATAGCAAAAGGAAAGAATAAAGGGAGTGTTGGAGTTTGAGATATGTAAAAGCACGCAAACAACACAAGGAAGAAGAAGAAGTTGTGAGCATAACACAGAATACTAAGTGTATTACCAAGTGAATGTACAAAGATAAATGACCCATTATAGTTATAATTGTATATACAAGGCAGGGGAAAACCCCTCCTTAAGATGGAAAAAGTTGCCTTGGTGGTCATAGAGTGTTCACACACATCATTACAAAAATATATCAACAAATACCCCCTGGGAGTAATGCATGAACAAGGAGCTGGCACTCATGTATAAGGAAGTTTCAAGCTATGTGGAATCAGTACATAAAATGAAGTAAGCCCAAAGCTTTGCGGAAAGCTTCAAACTTCTCCTAGGCAAAGTCTTTGTGAAAACGTCTACAACATTCTCCTGTGTGGGCATATACCAAACTAATCTCTACAACAGAGAACCTCTCCTTGACATATTGATAGTGCACCTCAATGTGCTTAGTGCAAGCATGGAACATAGGGTTCCTCGTAACTACCAATGCGCTCTGACTATCAATGAAGATGGTGGCGGTAGAAGACCCTGCAACACCCAAATCATCCATAAGGTGTTTGAGACACACACACTCAACAATTGTTGTGAACATTGCCCTATACTCAGCCTCACAGCTAGCAGTGGCTAGAGTAGGCTGCTTCTTGCTCAACCAAGATATGCATGCGCTACCAAGCATGAAGCAAAAACCACTAGTGGACACACAAGTGTCATAGCAAGCAGCCCAGTTAGATTCAAAAGAAGCATGTAAATTTGGCAGTAGTCATTCCCCCTTGGGACAAAACAATCCAAGTAGTCGAGTACCACTCAACTAGCGAAAGATGCACTTAACCACCTGACAATGTTTGACACCTGGGCAATTCATAAACTTTCTCATTTGTGAGGCAAGAAATTGAAAATCAGGTTGAGTCATGCATAAGTAAATCAAGCATCCAATACCCTGCTAATAGAGAACATCATCAAATGCATCTTGAGAATCATGAAGACTCAATCATAAACCTGTTTCCATAGGACTGGCAATAGGTTTGCAGTCTTCAAGGACAAAATGCTACAATAATGTGTTAATATATTTTGTTTGACACAAAGCTATTCCACCATAAACTTGCATAAACTTAATGCCCAAATAATGATGCAAATGCCCATTTTCTCAAGATGAGACGTGTTGTCCTCTTGCATGTTGTTGGCCTTCTTTTCCATGAGCTCTTTCTCTTTCAGAATGTCTCCAAAAAAGCTTTTGAAATATTTATTCTCCTTTGACTCCTGATACAATTTCTCTGCTAGCTAGTAGGAATCTTCCATGTAGGCAGCCAAGTTGTACTGAAGTGCATGCATTTGATGTTGCAGGTGATAATTTTCTTGCTACAAAGTATTGCAAGACCGGTTTTAAAAATCCATATCTTGACTAATAAGTTCCTATACGTGTACAAGATATGTGCTAAGTTGAGCAAATTTTTGAAGACCGCAGTTATTGTTGATGCCAAAGCTCCAAAACTCCTCATGGGGGCAGGAAGAGGAGGGAGATCAGGGACTTCATTGGAGATGGCCGCATTCCATGGGAGGTCAATGAGAAACAATGGGGGACCAATCGGGACTCTATAGAGAAGAAGTACCCAGGGGTGAGTAGTTTGGAGAGGATGGTGTGGAAGCTTTCAGAGACAAAGGAGGATTTGGAATGGGAGCAGTGACCATGGCAATAGGTTGTGCCAGAGGAGAGGGTGGGATAGGCAAGACAACATCTAGCATGGGGTGGTCTAGTAGAGATACAAGGGTCATTGGAAGAGGGGATGCGAAAGGTTGTTAGGTGGAGCTCGAGGGTGAATGAAATGAATCTTCAGAGGAGGATGGGAGGATCACTTTAGGTGTGGTTTGTCAGGTTGCTTCAATCTATGGGCCAGAAGAAGAAGGGCCAGTCATCATGTTGTCTATAGTACATTTCACCTCGAACGAGCCAAAGCTCCACACTTGATGGGGCCGCTTAGCATGTCAGAAAATCATACCAACACTTTCATCATCTTTGACATTTGAGGAGGTAGGAGAGGCAAAAATTAGAGGGATTAAGAGGATGCAAATAGAATTAGGGAATTAACCGAGGTATAGAATAGATAGGAGGTAAGGGAGGCGGGTATGGGCAACACCAATCTGTTGTAATTGCTTGATAATTTGCTCGCATTCCCGGTGAATGCAATTAAAGAGGATCACGACCTAGTTGAATGGTTGTTGGGTGGATGTGGCAATGAGGGAATAGAATTTCTTGGATATGCCATAAGCTCGGTGCTACAGGTTCAACGCGACAACCAGGAACTGAAGGATTGACCTCTCCGATTCACGGTGGTAGCTAATGGCAAACTCATTCGATCTATGCTGGGGAACGAGCTGCTACATAGTAGTGCGGGAAGGGGTTCCACATGCATGACACCATTGGCAGGCAAGTGGAAATGCTCCCTGACCTTGGTGGTAGTAGTGCGAACTTCAACCCTGTTCAATGGGACTAAAGGCTCTCTAGTGATGGACCATGCAATGCTCTCTGCTACAGGGTGTGCAATAGCAGCATTCCACTAAAGGAGCACAAAACCCAAAAGATAGTGGACACTAAGATAATGGGAGATGTCATCAGAGAATTCAATAGATGAGGGCTCGATGGGAGAGAAAGCTTCCATGGATACAGTGCACACTAGCAGATGTAGGGTGGCAGCAACTACAAACTAGAGCACAAAAAACAAATGGTGATGCAAGGCAAGGCCCCGATATAGGGTTAATGATTTGCACACGTGATAGAGGGCCAAAAAGGTCGTAACTTGGATCCATTTATTGGATTTTTAATCAAAAATCCATCAAGCTTCTACAGTCAAAAAGTTGGCAGACTAAGCCAATCCAAAATTCAATAGGGATCGCATTATCAAACTTTGAATTTGTTGATATATATTTAGGTAGTGATGTGTGTGAACACTCTAGGACCACTGGGGCACTTTTTTCCCTCTTTAGGAGGTTTTTTCCCCCAGCTTGTATATATGCCTATTGCCCTAATGGGCTACTTATCTTTGTACATTCTCTAGTAATACAATCAGTATTGTGTGTTGTGCTCCAAGCTTCTTCTTCTTCTTCCTTGTGTTGTTCGTGTGCTTCCGCAGACGTTTAACTCCAACAATTGGTATCAGAGCATGTCGTCGCTTCATCTAGGGTGCCGTCGACACTCCTCCCAACGCACTATCATAATGCTTGTGCAGGCTATTTTGTCTTTTTGTGCCAAAGGTATACTAGTCTCTGTTTGCCAGTTTAAGCATCTCAAAGCCTGCTACACGTCTAGCAGAACTCATCTGGGCAGTTCCGTTCAACTTTTTGAGATACAAACGATTTTTTGCATCAAGGTTTTTAGTCACCGACCATGGCTGAAAGCAGTGATGTATTTTGCATGTTGGCTGTTGAGGATAACTTGGATGGTACCAACTACCCATTGTGGGCTTATATGATGCGACATGTATTGGTTGCAAAAGGACTATGGAACATTGTGCAGGCTGTTGAAAAACATCCTATCACACCTGCAACTATTACAATAGCAGGTACAGAAGCTGATGCAGAAGGTGTCGAAGATGATGATATTTTGCATATTCTTGTTTGTACTGCCGTTTCTACTGCACCTACTACAGAGCAGATTCATTGGGATGGCAGAGATGCCCAAGCACATGCATTGATAGCTTTTTCTGTTAACATTATTCCTCACATATGCTCTTGCAGAACAGCTAAGGATGCTTGGGATACACTTACCACATTGTACCAAGCTAGGAATGAGGCTCGTGTTGCTTATCTCCGAAAACAGTTGGAGCGTGAGCACATGAATGAGGGTGATTCTATGGACAATTTCCTAACGAGATCAAAGACTTGAAGGAACAACTGATTTCTACTGATGAGGTTATACCAGATAGCTCACTTGTGCACACCGTTCTGAATGGTCTTCCTGATTCATATCAAAGTTTTGCTTCTACTCTTCGCTTGATGATGAAAGGAAATCCAAATGCCTTATCATTTCAGGAGTTAGTCTCTGTTCTATTGCAGGAAGATTAGTCCAGGCAGAACAGGTCCATTATGCGTGTTGCAGATGAAGCTTTCCTGGCTAGTCAGAAGGGCAAAGGAAAATGGAGCTCTTCTACTAGTAAGCAGAAATCTACAAATGTTGCACATTCGAAGAACCAAGACAAAGATGAAAAAAAATCAAACAAGCAGAAATTGTTTTGTAAGTATTGTAAAGGGAATGATCATATCATAAAGAACTGTCCAAAACTGGCTGCAAAAGAGGCAAAGAAGAAAGAGGCTGGAATGGTTGTTGCAGAAGCCTCTACACCAAAAACAAAGTCTGCTAATCTTGTGCAGGAAGAAGAATGGGCATTTACTATTGTTTGTAGTTTTGACCCATCTTCTCATGAGTAGTGCATGTCTGCAGTAGACTCAGATGTTTGGTATTTTGTCAGTGGGGTGACCAAACATATTACCTCGCAGCGCAGTTTTTTCTCTTCACTCGAGCCTGCCCCTACAGGGAATACTATTACATGCACCAACAACTCCTCTTATCCTGTTATGGGAGTTGGTAAGATCATTTTGACTACTGCTGATGGTAGTTCTTTCACTTTGTCAGATGCTTTATTTGTGTCAGGGATCAAGAAGAACCTGTTATCAGTTTCTGCATTAGCCAAAATTGGCTTGGTTGTGAAATTTGTTGATGACAGGTGTACAGTTCATGATCTGTCAAATGGTGATGTGATTATTGCTTCTGGCATTTTATGTCGCGGGTTGTATAAGCTCATAGACTATGAAAGATCTATAAAGATTTGGCATGTGCATAAATGATTCTCAGGCTATGTCAGATGCAAAGCTTTGGCATGCATGCTTTGGTCATCTGAATTTTGCTAGTTTGCTATGCCTACAGAAATCTGAAATGGTGTCCTCTTTGCCCAAACTTGAGGCACCTAGAAAACATGTTTGTGAAGGCTGTATTTTGGGCAAAATGCAGCGTTCATCCTTTCCAAAAGATGGTTCAGTTTGGGCTACTTAGAAATTGTAGCTTGTACATAGTGATGTATGTGGTCCTATGTAGACACCTTCTTTTGGGAATTATCATTACTTCGTGACTTTCATCGATGATTTTTCCACGCATGCATGGGTATATCCATTGAAGGCAAAGTTTGAAGTGTTCATGTGCGTCAAACAGTTTTTGGTTTTGGCTGAAAATCTATCAACATGTAAAATGGGTACCCTCCGTTCTAATCGAGGGGGGGAATATATGTCTTCTGATTTTAATCCATTTCTCGCTTAACGTGGGATAAAACACCAGTGTACAGTGTTGTTTACACCTCAACAGAATGGAGTTGTTGAACGAAAGAACAGGTCACTCATGGAGATGGCGAGGTGTATGGTCAAGAGTCAGGCTTTACCACATAGTTTCTGGCTTGAGGCTATCATGTGTGCAGCATATGTACCGAACAGGTGTCCCACTAAAGCGCTACAGTCTATCACTCCATATGAGGCTTGGCATGATCGCAAGCCATCTGTTGCTCATCTGCGTGTTTTTGGTTGTTTGGCATATGCATTAGTGCCCGAACAACATCGCAGAAAATTGGATGATAAAGCAGTAAAATGTATTTTGTTGGATACATTTCTAAAAGTAAAGGCTATCGTCTGTATCATCCACAGACTAAACGCATTCTCGTTAGCCGTGATGTTGTTTTTGTGGAAGATACTATTCAGCCATTGCTTTCATGTACTAAGGAGACATCTATTAGCTCCAAAGACATGTATGATACTTTGCTGCCTCTTTTTATAGGTGGACAACCTAATGCTGGTCCTAATGAGGCAACTTCTCAGCTTTTGTAGGTTTCATGTGATGATGCAGATCATTCCATTTCTGATGCAAATTTACATGATGCACTAGTTGATGAGACAGCTGATATTGAGCAGACAAAAACTATGCCAAAGTGGCTGGTGCAAACTTTGCGTGATAGCAAATTAGATGCACCTTCGTCATATCGTACTCGTTCAGGCTCTCATAGTGCCTCTTTTGCATCAGATTGCTATGCTATGGCTGCATCCAGTCTCTGTGATGAGAATGAGCCTGTTTCATTTGATGAAGCACAAAATGTAGAAAATTGGATGGCCGCTATGAAATCTGAATATGATGCAATAATGAAGAATGATACTTGGTCTTTATGTGACTTGCCTCTTGGCAAGAAGGCCATTGGAACTAAGTGGGTATACAAGCTGAAGCGTAAGCCTGATGGTACAATTGACAGGTATAAGGCTAGGCTTGTTGCAAAGGGTTATGCACAGGAAAGAGGCATTGATTTTGATGAGACCTTGGAACCTACATGCCGTATGACTACTGTTCGGATCATCTGTGAACTTGCAACCCATCATGGTTGGAATTTACATCAGTTGGACATTAAAACTGCATTTTTGAATGGTGACTTGCATGAAGAAGTGTATGTTTTTCAGCCCCGTGGCTTTGTGCAGAAAGGGCATGAGAACCAGGTGTGCAGGTTAAAGAAGGAATTATATGGTTTAAAGCAAGCACCACGTGCTTGGTATGAAAAGATACATGCCTATCTGATTGCACATGGTTTTGAAAACAGTCCAACTAAAAATACCTTATATGTTAAGCGTGCTAATGATGTACTTCTGATCATTGTGGTTTATGTTGATGACATGCTGCTCACTGGTCCTCATGAGAGGCATATTGCTGATTTTAAGGCTGATTTGCATGCCTCATTTGAGATGTCTGATTTGGGGCATTTGCATCATTATTTGGGCATTCAGTTTATGCACGTTGATGGTGGAATGGCTTTGTGTCAAATGAAATATATTGACACATTATTGCAGTGTTTTGGCCTTGAAGACTGTAAGCCTATTGCCACTCCTATGGAGACAAGTTTACGATTGAGTCTTCATGATGCTGGGGATGCATTTGATGTTGTCCTCTATTAGCAAGTTGTTGGATGCCTGATTTACTTATGCATTACTCGGCTAGATATTCAGTTTGATGTCTCACAGATGAGCAGATTTATGCATTGCCCAGGTGTCAAGCATTGGCAGGTGATTAAATGCATGTGGTACTCGACTACTTGGGTTGTTTTATCCCAAGGGGGGATCACTACCACTAGATTTGCATGCTTTTTCTGACTCAGACTGGGTTGGTTACTATGACACTCATGTGTCCACTAGTGGCTTTTGCTTCATGCTTGGTAGCTCATGTATATCTTGGTTGAGCAAGAAGCAGCCTACTGTGGCCACTTCTAGTTGTGAGGCTGAGTATAGGGCAGCTTTCACAACGATTGTTGAGTGTGTGTGGCTCAGACGCCTTATGGCTGATTTGGGTGTTGGTCAGACTTCTACCACCACCATCTTCACTGACAGTCAAAGCACATTGGCAGTTGTGAGGAACCTTGTGTTCCATGCTCGCACTAAGCACATTGAAGTGCATTATCACTATGTCAGGGGGAGGTTCTTTGCTGGGGAGATTAGCTTGGCATATGTGCCCACGCAGGAGAACATTGCAGACCTTTTCATGAAGGCTCTGCCTAGGGGAGAAGTTTGAAGCTTTCCGCAAAGCTTTGGGCTTACTTCCTTTTGTGGAGTGATTTCCATGTAGCTTGGCACTTCCTTATACATGAGTGCCAGCTACTTGTTCACCGCATCACTCCCAGGGGGGATTTGTTGATATATTTAGGTAGTGATGTGTGTGAACACTCTAGGACCGTTGGGGTACTTTTTTCCCTCTTTAGGAGGTTTTTCCCCCCCAGCTTGTATATACGCATATTGCCCTAATGGGCTACTTATCTTTGTACATTCTCTAGTAATACAATCAGTATTGTGTGTTGTGCTCCAAGCTTCTTCTTCTTCCTTGTGTTGTTCACGTGCTTCCGTAGACGTCTAACTCCAACAGAATTAGCCAGTAGCCAGATTCGATTTCAAGTTGTAGAAGAGAATCAATTTTCCTTCCTAAAAGACTAGAGTATTAAGATAACAATCGTGGGTGTGGGCTTGCTGAATTTGCAATTCTTGCATCAATAAGAATCTTTCAAAATGTTTCTCATCCAATGAGCAAAGTTCATCAAATTTGAAATATAGTGATTCTTTAGGAAGGAGCTTTTATTTAACGGCCACATGTAGTTTGGGAAAAACAATTTCCATAGGGGAATTAGCTTTTAGACCATAAGCCAGTTTAAAAGAACTACATCTAATAGAAACTTTATAAGTACTCCGATAAGCCCACAAAACAATCAATAATAGCTAGTCCCATCGTTCAATACAATCTTGAATGATTTTCTTTAGCAGAGTGAGCAATGTTTTATTAGTACTATATGCCAATTCATTCGCACGAGGGTAGTATGGTGTACTGAATTTATGTGTAATTAAAAATGACTCAGTAAGGGACATAATTTGAGCATTAACAAAGTGTGTGTCATGATCTGAGAAAATCTCCAAGGGAAGACCAAAACATAGAAAGACATCATATCAAGAATCAGGCAACCACCGAAGCAGTAGTTGATGTAACAACCTAGGCTTCATCCCAACAAGTATCATAGTCCCTACAGGTGAGGATGTACTGATAATGGGTAAGTACTGCCACTGGAGTGATTGGTCCAATAAAGTTCAACCCCAACTTCTAGAAGGGTTCCAATAGTAGGACAGGTTGGATTGGTAAATGATGACAAGGCAAATATTGACCAGCCTACTAGCAGGGATCACCAGCCCGAACATACTGATGAGTATCCCTTTGCATAGTTGGCCACCAGAGGCCACTCTATAACAGCTTTCAATACATGAGCTTGGCCAAAGAATGGCCACTAGTGGGGTCCAAATGGGCTAGTGCTAATACAAAAGGAACCTGATGTGTCAAGGCACAGTGGAGCCAAGCTCCCAAATGGATGGAATAATAGAGTTGACTGACAGTAATATGGAAGCGATAACTATACAGTGCCGATTTCTTACGAGTAGCAATTAGAAGAGAGTGAGGGGGATAGTCCATAGGCTAAGTAAATATCGCATCATAGTAGGAATATGCTAAATGCCATTGAACCAAGGCAATTCTTGGATAAGAATTGTAAACTATAGGAGAGGAATCATCAACCCCGGTTGGAGCTTCATTAGAATCAGTCTAAGAAAGAAAGTCTACTACCACATGAGAGGATAACGTCATAGTCGAATTCCTAAAGGAGCAGGACCCAATGAGAAATTCGATCACCAAGATTTTATTGGCACACTAAGTATGTCAATGTTGAATGGTCCACCAACCTAAAAGGTAGTGTCAAAACTTTTCAATACAATAAATAAGGCCTAAACACTCTCTTTCGGTAACAGAATAATTGCGCTCAGCAGGTTCCAGGTGCTAGCTCACATGATATACCAGGCAATACCATTTATCCTTGAATTGCATTAAAATACTACCAATGGATATGTGAGATGCAATCTCTGCTACAGGGTGTGCAATAGCAGCATTCCACTAAAGGAGCACAAAACTCAAAAGATAGTGGACACTAAGATAATGGGAGATGTCATCAGAGAATTCAATAGATGAGCGCTCGATGGGAGAGAAAGCTTCCATGGATACAGTGCACACTAGCAGATGTAGGGTGGCAGCAACTACAAACTAGAGCACAAAAAACAAATGGTGATGCAAGGCAAGGCCCCGATATAGGGTTAATGATTTGCACACGTGATAGAGGGCCAAAAAGGTCGTAACTTGGATCCATTTATTGGATTTTTAATCAAAAATCCATCAAGCTTATACAGTCAAAAAGTTGGCAGACTAAGCCAATCCAAAATTCAATAGGGATCGCATTATCAAACTTTGAATTTGTTGATATATATTTAGGTAGTGATGTGTGTGAACACTCTAGGACCGCTGGGGCACTTTTTTCCCTCTTTAGGAGGTTTTTTCCCCCGGCTTGTATATATGCCTATTGCCCTAATGGGCTACTTATCTTTGTACATTCTCTAGTAATACAATCAGTATTGTGTGTTGTGCTCCAAGCTTCTTCTTCTTCTTCCTTGTGTTGTTTGTGTGCTTCCGCAGACGTTTAACTCCAGCAATTGGTATTAGAGCATGTCGTCGCTTCATCTAGGGTGCCGTCGACACTCCTCCGAACGCACTGTCATAATGCTTGTGCAGGCTATTTTGTCTTTTTGTGCCAAAGGTATATACTAGTTTCTGTTTGCCAGTTTAAGCATCTCAAAGCCTGCTACAGGTCTAGCAGAACTCATCTGGGCAGTTCCGTTCAACTTTTTGAGATACAGTCGATTTTTTGCATCAAGGTTTTCAGTCACGGACCATGGCTGAAAGCAGTGATGTATTTTGCATGTTGGCTGTTGAGGATAACTTGGATGGTACCAACTACCCATTGTGGGCTTATATGATGCGACATGTATTGGTTGCAAAAGGACTATGGAACATTGTGCAGGCTGTTGAAAAACATCCTATCACACCTGCAACTATTACAAGAGCAGGTACAGAAGCTGATGCAGAAGGTGTCGAAGATGATGATATTTTGCATATTCTTGTTTGTCTTGCCGTTTCTACTGCACCTACTGTAGAGCAGATTCATTGGGATGGCAGAGATGCCCAAGCACATGCATTGATAGCTTTGTCTGTTAAACGTGCCATTATTCCTCACATACGCTCTTGCAGAACAGCTAAGGATGCTTGGGATACACTTACCACATTGTACCAAGCTAGGAATGAGGCTCGTGTTGCTTATCTCCGAAAACAGTTGGAGCGTGAGCACATGAATGAGGGTGATTCTATGGACAATTTCCTAACGAGATCAAAGACTTGAAGGAACAACTGATTTCTACTGATGAGGTTATACCAGATAGCTCACTTGTGCACACCGTTCTGAATGGTCTTCCTGATTCATATCAAAGTTTTGCTTCTACTCTTTGCTTGATGATGAAAGGCAATCCAAATGCGTTATCATTTCAAGAGTTAGTCTCTGTTCTATTGGAGGAAGATTAGTCCAGGCAGAAAAGGTCCATTATGCGTGTTGCAGATGAAGCTTTCTTGGCTAGTCAAAAGGGCAAAGGAAAATGGAGCTCTTCTACTAGTAAGCAGAAATCTACAAATGTTGCACATTCGAAGAACCAAGACAAAGATGAAAAAAAATCGAAAAAGCAGAAATTGTTTTGTAAGTATTGTAAAGGGAATGATCATATCATAAAGAACTGTCCAAAACTGGCTGCAAAAGAGGCAAAGAAGAAAGAGGCTGGAATGGTTGTTGCAAAAGCCTCTACACCAAAAACAAAGTCTGCTAATCTTGTGAACGAAGAAGAATGGGCATTTACTATTGTTTGCAGTTTTGACCCATCTTCTCATGAGCAGTGCATGTCTGCAGTAGACTCAGATGTTTGGTATTTTGTCAGTGGGGCGACCAAACATATTACCTCGCAGCAGAGTTTTTTCTCTTCACTCGAGCCTACCCCTACAGGGAATACTATTACATGCACCAACAACTCCTCTTATCTTGTTATGGGAGTTGGTAAGATCATTTTGACTACTGCTGATGGTAGTTCTTTCACTTTGTCAGATGCTTTATTTGTGTCAGGGATCAAGAAGAACCTGTTATCAGTTTCTGCATTAGCCAAAATTGGCTTGGTTGTGAAATTTGTTGATGACAGGTGTACAGTTCATGATCTGTCAAATGGTGATGTGATTATTGCTTCTGGCATTTTATGTCGCGGGTTGTATAAGCTCATAGACTATGAAAGATCTATAAAGATTTGGCATGTGCATAAATGATTCTCAGGCTATGTCAGATGCAAAGCTTTGGCATGCATGCTTTGGTCATCTGAATTTTGCTAGTTTGCTATGCCTGCAGAAAACTGAAATGGTGTCCTCTTTGCCCAAACTTGAGGCACCTAGAAAACATGTTTGTGAAGGCTGTATTTTGGGCAAAATGCAGCATTCATCCTTTCCAAAAGATGGTTCAGTTTGGGCTACTCAGAAATTGTAGCTTGTACATAGTGATGTATGTGGTCCTATGCAGACACCTTCTTTTCGGAATTATCTTTACTTCGTGACTTTCATCGATGATTCTTCCACGCATGCATGGGTATATCCATTGAAGGCAAAGTCTGAAGTGTTCATGTGCGTCAAACAGTTTTTGGTTTTGGCTGAAAATCTATCAACATGTAAAATGGGCACCCTCCGTTCTGATCGAGGGGGGGAATATATGTCTTTTGATTTTAATGCATTTCTGGCTTAACGTGGGATAAAACACCAGTGTACAGTGCTGTTTACACCTCAACAGAATGGAGTTGTTGAACGAAAGAACAGGTCACTCATGGAGATGGCGAGGTGTATGGTCAAGAGTCAGGCTTTACCACATAGTTTCTGGCTTGAGGCTATCATGTGTGCAGCATATGTACCGAACAGGTGTCCCACTAAAGCGCTACAGTCTATCACTCCATATGAGGCTTGGCATGATCGCAAGCCATCTGTTGCTCATCTGCGTGTTTTTGGTTGTTTGGCATATGCATTAGTGCCCGAACAACATCGCAAAAAATTGGATGATAAAGCAGTAAAATGTATTTTGTTGGATACAATTCTGAAAGTAAAGGCTATCGTCTGTATCATCCACAGACTAAACGCATTCTCGTTAGCCGTCATGTTGTTTTTGTGGAAGATGCTATTCATCCATTGCTTTCATGTACTAAGGAGACATCTATTAGCTCCAAAGACATGTATGATACTTTGCTGCCTCTTTTTATAGGTGGACAACCTAATGCTGTTCCTAATGAGGCAACTTCTCAGCTTTTGTAGGTTTCATGTGATGATGCAGATCATTCCATTTCTGATGCAAATTTACATGATGCACTAGTTGATGAGACAGCTGATATTGAGCAGACAAAAACTATGCCAAAGTGGCTGGTGCAGACTTTGCGTGACAGAAAATTAGATGCACCTTCGTCATATCGTACTCGTTCAGGCTCTCATAGTGCCTCTTTTGCATCAGATTGCTATGCTATGGCTGCATCTAGTCTCTGTGATGAGAATGAGCCTGTTTCATTTGATGAAGCACAAAATGTAGAAAATTGGATGGCCGCTATGAAATCTGAATATGATGCAATAATGAAGAATGATACTTGGTCTTTATGTGACTTGCCTCTTGGCAAGAAGGCCATTGGAACTAAGTTCAAGCTGAAGCGTAAGACTGATGGTACAATTGACAGGTATAAGGCTAGGCTTGTTGCAAAGGGTTATGCACAGGAAAGAGGCATTGATTTTGATGAGACCTTTGCACCTACATGCCGTATGACTACTGTTCGGAGCATCTGTGAACTTGCAACCCATCATGGTTGGAATTTACATCAGTTGGACATTAAAACTGCATTTTTGAATGGTGACTTGCATGAAGAAGTGTATGTTTTTCAGCCCCATGGCTTTGTGCAGAAAGGGCATGAGAACCAGGTGTGCAGGTTAAAGAAGGCATTATATGGTTTAAAGCAAGCACCACGTGCTTGGTATGAAAAGATACATGCCTATCTGATTGCACATGGTTTTGAAAACAGTCCAACTAAAAGTACCTTATATGTTAAGCGTGCTGATGATGTACTTCTGATCATTGTGGTTTATGTTGATGACATGCTGCTCACTGGTCCTCATAAGAGGCATATTGCTGATTTTAAGGCTGATTTGCATGCCTCATTTGAGATGTCTGATTTGGGGCATTTGCATCATTATTTGGGCATTCAGTTTATGCACGTTGATGGTGGAATGGCTTTGTGTCAAACGAAATATATTGACACATTATTGCAGTGTTTTGGCCTTGAAGACTGTAAGCCTATTGCCACTCCTATGGAGACAAGTTTACGATTGAGTCTTCATGATGCTGGAGATGCATTTGATGTTGTCCTCTATTAGCAAGTTGTTGGATGCCTGATTTACTTATGCATTACGCGGCCAGATATTCAGTTTGATGTCTCACAGATGAGCAGATTTATGCATTGACCAGGTGTCAAGCATTGGCAGGTGATTAAATGCATGTGGTACTCGACTACTTGGGTTGTTTTATCCCAAGGGGGGATCACTACCACCAGATTTGCATGCTTCTTCTGACTCAAACTGGGTTGGTTGCTATGACACTCATGTGTCCACTAGTGGCTTTTGCTTCATGCTTGGTAGCTCATGTATATCTTGGTTGAGCAAGAAGCAGCCTACTGTGGCCACTTCTAGTTGTGAGGCTGAGTATAGGGCAGCTTTCACAGTGATTGTTGAGTGTGTGTGGCTCAGACGCCTTATGGCTGATTTGGGTGTTGGTCAGACTTCTACCACCACCATCTTCACTGACAGTCAAAGCACATTGGCAGTTGCGAGGAACCTTGTGTTCCATGCTCGCACTAAGCACATTGAGGTGCATTATCACTATGTCAGGGGGAGGTTCTCTGCTGGGGAGATCAGCTTGGCATATGTGCCCACGCAGGAGAACATTGCAGACCTTTTCATGAAGGCTGTGCCTAGGGGAGAAGTTTGAAGCTTTCCGCAAAGCTTTGGGCTTACTTCCTTTTGTGGAGTGATTTCCACGTAGCTTGGCACTTCCTTATACATGAGTGCCAGCTACTTGTTCACCGCATCACTCCCAGGGGGGATTTGTTGATATATTTAGGTAGTGATGTGTGTGAACACTCTAGGACCGTTGGGGTACTTTTTTCCCTTTTTAGGAGGTTTTTCCCCCCCAGCTTGTATATACGCATATTGCCCTAATGGGCTACTTATCTTTGTACATTCTCTAGTAATACAATCAGTATTGTGTGTTGTGCTCCAAGCTTCTTCTTCTTCCTTGTGTTGTTCACGTGCTTCCGTAGACATCTAACTCCAACAGAATAAGCCAGTAGCCAGATTCGATTTCAAGTTGTAGAAGAGAATCAATTTTCCTTCCTAAAAGACTAGAGTATTAAGATAACAATCGTGGGTGTGGGCTTGCTAAATTTGCAATTCTTGCATCGATAAGAATCTTTCAAAATGTTTCTCATCCAATGAGCAAAGTTCATCAAATTGGAAATATAGTGATTCTTTAGGAAGGAGTTTTTATTTAACGGCCACATGTAGTTTGGGAAAAACAATTTCCATAGGGGAATTAGCTTTTAGACCATAAGCTAGTTTAAAAGAACTACATCTAATAGAAACTTTATAAGTAGTCCGATAAGCCCACAAAACAATCAATAATAGCTAGTCCCATCGTTCAATACAATCTTGAATGATTTTCTTTAGCAGAGTGAGAAATGTTTTATTAGTACTATATGCCAATTCATTCGCACGAGGGTAGTATGGTGTACTGAATTTATGTGTAATTAAAAATGACTGAGTAAGGGACATAATTTGAGCATTAACAAAGTGTGTGTCATGATCCGAGAAACTCTCCAAGGGAAGACCAAAACATAGAAAGACATCATATCAAGAATCAGGCAACCACTGAAGCAGTAGTTGATGTAACAACCTAGGCTTCATCCCAACAAGTATCATAGTCCCTACAGGTGAGGATGTACTGATAATGGGTAAGTACTGCCACTGGAGTGATTGGTCCAATAAAGTTCAACCCCAACTTCTAGAAGGGTTCCAATAGTAGGACAAGTTGGATTGGTAAATGATGACAAGGCAAATATTGACCAGTCTACTAGCAGGGATCACCAGCCCGAACATACTGATGAGTATCCCTTTGCATAGTTGGCCACCAGAGGCCACTCTATAACAGCTTTCAATACATGAGCTTGGCCAAAGAATGGCCACTAGTGGGGTCCAAATGGGCTAGTGCTAATACAAAAGGAACCTGATGTGTCAAGGCACAGTGGAGCCAAGCTCCCAAATGGATGGAATAATAGAGTTGACTGACAATAATATGGAAGCGATAACTATATAGTGCCGATTTCTTACGAGTAGCAATTAGAAGAGAGTGAGGGGGATAGTCCATAGGCTAAGTAAATATCGCATCATAGTAGGAATATGCTAAATCCCATTGAACCAAGGCAATTCTTGGATAAGAATTGTAAACTATAGGAGAGGAATGATCAACCCCGGTTGGAGCTTCATTAGAATCAGTCTAAGAAAGAAAGTCTACTACCACATGAGAGGATAACGTCATAGTCGAATTCCTAAAGGAGCAGGACCCAATGAGAAAGTCGATCACCAAGATTTTATTGGCACACTAAGTATGTCAATGTTGAATGGTCCACCAACCTAAAAGGTAGTGTCAAAACTTTTCAATACAATAAATAAGGCCTAAACACTCTCTTTCGGTAACAGAATAATTGCGCTCAGCAAGTTCTAGGTGCTAGCTCACATGATATACTAGGCAATACCATTTATCCTTGAATTGCATTAAAATACTACCAATGGATATGTGAGATGCATCAACAAAAACATGAAAAAGTGAGTCCCACTATGGTGCTTGGAGGATACGGACCTAAGTCAATAACTGCTTCAAGTGGAGAAAGCTAGTTTGACATTCTTCAGCCGAATTAAACTCTCGAGGTTATATCATGATGAGAAAGGTGAGAGGAATTGTGAGATAAGCGAGGTAGCAAAGATGTTGATCTTACCACTGGATTTGGCCAAGGAAGCGTAGGAATTCTAAAAGAGATTTGAGGGGTGGGGCATCGAGTACTCCCTAAAGTTTATTAGGTTTGACATGTATACCTTGACAGAGATAATGCGGTTCAACAATTTACCACAAGAAACCTCAAAGATGGATTTAGCAAGGTTAAGGCATAATATATATTCTTGCCACTTAAGGAAGAATAACCGTAAATGCTACAAACGATCCATCTTGTCATCGAAGACCAAAAAGTCATCCACGAACACTCGCATGAAGCTCGTTAGGTAAGGCAAGAAACGTTTTGGAATGTGCTAGGTGCATTTCTCAAGCCAAACCACATGATAGTGCAGCCATAGACTTCCCAACCATATGAACTTGGTTATATCCACTTTACCCATCAAGGAAAGAGTGGATTTCACAACCACAACTTCATCAAACATACTATCTAGAAATGGTAATGGGAAGGGTTTTGGCACCGTGGCTACATTTAATTTTCAATAGTCAACACAAATTCTTAGTTGTTTGTTTTTCTTTGGTACAATCACAATAGGTGAGATCCACCTTGCATGTTCAATAGGAACAATAAGCCTACTTGGAGTAGTTGGTCTATCTCCTCCTTCACTTGTTTGGCATGATTAAGATTCATTCTATAGCTTTCTTGCTTAGCAAGATAAGCATCTGGTTTAAGGGCAACCCCGTGTTGATAAATACGTGGATCTAAACCCATCATATCTTTATAATACCAAGCAAAGACATCTATAAACTAGTTAAGAGGGAGAGTAGGTCTCAATGGAAAGATCCTTCCAAATCTACCTTAATTTTGATACGGGAATTATTAGCATCACCAAAATGACAAGTGATCAAGTGATCTTCCGGTACATAAGATTGATGGCCTAGCTGGTCCTATATGCCTTTAGGCAATTTTGAATGGAGATCCAAAATGTCCACTACTTCCTCAGAGAACTCTATTGATTCATCAGCACTCGAGTGAACAACACAAGATGCCAAAGACCATTGGTATAACACATGTTGCAAGTCAAGTGTAGCTAGCAATGGTAAATCTTGATTGGCCAAAAGAAAGTTCATTTCTTTGTCATAACACATTCCATCCAGCATATGAACAAGCTTTCCCACATAAGGGCAACCGTGTATCTCACAAGGTGTGAATTCATCAAGAGGGATAGTGTATTTCTAGTGATTACATTTAAAGTTACTTCATATGAAGATCAATCTTGCAAGACTTTGGCTTGATACACAGATTCCATAATAACACAAATGCCGTAACACCAAATTATCACTTTTTTTAATACAACAACTTGATACTAGACAGATAGACCAAATAGTCAGAACGTATGCATAATCATGTGCCAGAGCACCATTGGCTAAACAATCTAGTGCAACCCGATCTTCTATTTCGCTAGCAGGTCAAAAACACCTTTTCATTAATCATTGAAAAGTTGCATTATACAGTCCTTCCTTTTTTATCAGGACTATTCACTGAATTTACATAAGTAGGCCAAAATATCGGAACACCCAAAATTACAAAATGGTTTCCCCAATGGCCTAACACATAACTGATCATGTTGTAATGTTCTTGAGAATTTTAATCATCAACTTTAAAAGGACCACCGAGGAGTGCTTACCATAAGCCTAGTAGCTTGTAAGATCAAACTAGAAGTATAGTTACAACGGAAAGACCCCTTGGTATACATATATGTAGCATGCACAAACATTGATTGAAAAAAGATTAACACAATGCATCATCATATTACAATACTACCATTGTATATATAAAAAAAAAGAGGTAAGAACTCACTGATAATGAAAGAAGCCTTAATTTGGCAACTTAAACGAGAAGGGTTCTGAGACGGCTTTTGGATGAGATTGGGAAAGAGGGGGGGGAAGCTCTGTAATGGTAAAAAAGAGAGCCATATATATATATATATATATAAAGCTATATATAAAATAATTAGGCATACCCTCGAGCTTCATGTTCTAACTTAAAAGAACATGATTTCATCTCTCTTGTAGGATTCATTGATATTCAAGTGGAATAAAGAATCTATTATCTAATATCCATTCAGAAGCTTCAAGTTATTGATTGATAACTAGAGTAGAATAAAAAAATTACATCAATACCTGAACAAACACATCATGAATAGTCCAAGCCACAATAACACGAACCGTAATATGTCTTTCATTGATGATTTTCGATACATCAATGACATTAATACCTCTCCATAACTCTTGGAGATCGTCAATGAGAGAAGCAAGATATATATTCATATCTTTAACTTGTCTTTTTCCTGGGATTAAAAGTGAAAGCATTAAATGTTCCTTTTTAATGCTAAGATATGGCGGAAGATTGTAGTTTATGACTACTACTGGCCATGTTGACCAATTACGGGATTTCATGGAAAATGGATTAACCCCATCTAATGCAACTCCTAACTTTAGATTCTATGGATTTTGTGCAAATTCAGGCCATGTAGAATCAATATGCTGAAAAGCAACACTATCATGAGGAATTCTGATTATTCCATCAGTACTTTTATGATCATGTCCCCATGTCAAAAGCTTTGATAATTCGGGGCTTTGAAACATACATCTAATCCATGGAGCTAATGGAAAATGTCTCAATACCTTTTTTGGGATTTTACCTTCGTCGTCCTTATATCGAGGAGATTGACATTTGGGACATGTCAAAGAGCCTGCATATTCACCTCTATATAAAATACAATCGTTAGGACATGCAGGTATACATTGATAATCTATACCAAGATTGTTGATTATCTTCTTCATTTCATCATGTGAGGTAGAAAGAATATTTTGACTTGGTAAAAACTTTTTAGATAATAACCTGTAAGTTCATAAAAAAAGACATTTTAATATATATATATATATATATATATATATATATATATATATATATATATATATATATATATATATATATATATATATATATATATATATATATATATATATATATATATATATGCATATAATTTTATATATGTGTATGCTTATGTGTATGTGTATGTGGATGTGTATATGCATGTGCATGTGTATACGTATGCGTATGTGTATATGTATGTATGTGTGTATATGTGTTTTATAGGTGTATATGTATGTATATATTGTTGGTGCAGAGCAATCAACAATTGAAGTTTTGGAAGTCAAAGAATGAAGACAAGATCAAGTTATGAAGCATGGAAGAAGTTTACATTCAGGAGTTGAAAGATATGTACACATATGTACATTAGTTCATATATAGGTCACTTATACTTTTGAATAGTCATAAGCTTGTAAATTTTTGTCTATATATATACTTGGAAAATGTCGGGACAAGTATGAGAGAATGTAGAGCATGAGAATTGAGAAGAATTAGAAGTCATTAGACACTTATGAAGAGATTAGAAAAGCTCTCTCATCCAGATGTAATTTCTGTCAGAAATGAAGAGAAGTTGCGCCCGATATTTCTGTGCATTCTCCATCTATGCTTAATCATTTCAAGAATCCTTTTGTAGATGTCTAATTCCATAGTTAATGAGTCTATGGTTAAAGTTTGAGAGCCTAATTATAAACAGGCTGTGAGAATTATGAGTAGGAACATTCATATGTAAAAGAGTGTTCACAGTTTTCTGAAACAGGCGCATTTTCGGTGGTCAATGATTTGATCATTTCTCACTCCACAGATTAAATTTTTGCATGAGTGAGGACTTAAAATCTAAGTTGCGATGTAAGCCATCTATGGCTAAAAGCATTTGCTTAAACGGGTTCTAATTTTGGAGAACCATGTCTTAGAAGTTGCAGGTGTCAAAGTCGACTATACAGAGAGACAGTTTCAGACATAGGTAGATTGTTTGAATCATTTCTCATAATCTACTCAAGCTTTTGAAGTGTTTTAACTTGGAGGAGGTGCGCAATCATAGGCGAAACATTCTACAAAGTTTTATCAAAAACTTTACATGAATGATTAGTCAATGAGTGATTTAGGTGCATCAGACTTTTCTAAGAAATGAATTTCTTCACAGTTAGTTAATTTCTTGATAATTTGGTGCTTGTCTTCCAAAATTGGTTGGAGTTTAAAGTTATTCTTGATATAGAGGTGGTCTAACATCAAGGATAGCTTGTTCTTTTGGAGATTAACACTCTCCATCAATGGTATCAGAGCAGGAAGTATCAAAATTGAGGAAAGGAAGACTCCGACTGCTGCAGACATACAAAATTCAACATCTGAAGGTTCAAAAGGTGAAAGTTTGAGAGCAAAGCTTGAGAAGGAGGTCATACGGCACCAAGGAAGAAAAAAGGAGTGTCATTCGAAGTAAAGGTAACCTTATACTCTATAAATTGAAGAATTCAATATACAGGTGAAGAAAAGATGGGAGATTCTCTTCAGATAGAGAAATTGGATAGAGAGAACTATCCAGCATGGTCAATGAGGATGGAAGCTCATCTAATGAGCAAAGACTTGATAGGTTATATTACAGGAGAAGAAGAAAAGCCTCAATTCAGAGATCCTAGTGTTCCAACTAGGGAGGAATTATCAGATTTGAAGAATTGGATGAAGAGAGATGCCCAAGCTAGGAGCATTATCTATATGGCAGTCAATGATTACTTGCTACCTCACATTAGAGGTCTTGAAAGTGCAAGTGATATATGGAATGCTTTGGAGGAGCATTTCCAAAATACCACAAAGTCTAAAAAGGCATCCTTGTGGGTAAAATTTACTACATTCAAGAAGAAGGCCTCTCAATCCATCTCAGATTATGTAACAAGAATGAAGGACATTGCAGATGCATTAGGAGCTGTTGATGAAGACATTGAGGAGGATAAATTGGTAAGGCAGATCCTCACAGGTTTGAGAGGTGACGACAAATGGAAGCCATTCATTCTATCTACTGAATTATCACTTGATCATTTTACTCCTGACTTAAATCAGTTGCTAGGACATATGTTAACCTTTGATCAGGATGTCAAAGGTGAAGGTGACAAGAGTGCAGGTCATGTAATGTATTCAAAGGATAAGAAGAAAAATAGCAAAGGAAAACAACAAGCAAATGAAGATGAAGGCACAACTAGTCAAGCCAACTTCCTAAGAGGAAGAGGAGGTGGCAAAGGTAGAGGAAGAGGCAGGAATAATAAAGATGGAGTCAAAGCTTGTTGGATTTGTGGTAAGACAAATCACTTAGCTAATGATTGTTGGCATAATACTCAGAGTAATGGTGGATATAATCAGAACTTTAATTCAAGAGGAAGAGGTGGCAGAAATCAAAGAGGTAACTTCAGAGGAAGAAGTAGTAGGGGTTACTTTGGAAGAAATGCAGGTAGAGGATTCCAAAGTCAACAATACAATAATACCTACTACAATTATGCTTCAGATCAGAAGGAGGATTCAACATTGATAATGAATGCAACTTGTGAAAGGCAAAGTGAAGACCAAAGAGTCTTCTACATTGACTCAGGGTGTAGCAATCACCTGAGTGGTAACATAGCATTGATGACTGGTTTGGAAAATAAGGTATCTAATCATGTTGTTCAAACAGGTGACAATACAAAGCATAATGTGAAGTCAAGTGGATCAGTGAAGGCCAAGGATGGAAGTACTCTTTTGAGTAAGGTCTTGTATGTTCCTACAATTCCTAAGAATCTGATAAGTGTAGGACAAATTGTTGAAAAAGGTTATGAAGTTAGATTCACTAATGAAGGAGTGTTTGTGGAAGACCCTAGCAATGGGTATAAACAAATTGTTTCGGGGAAGAAAGAAGGAAGGTTGTTCACATTGAAGATTCAAGGTAATGTTGGTCATGCCTTGTTCACTTATGGAGGACATAAGATCTCTGAGTTAGATCTTTGGCACAAGAGGCTTGGACACTTCAATGAAAGAGGTATCAAAGGTATGATTAACAATGGTTCACTGCTTGGATTGCCTAATGTTGCAGGTCAACATATGACATACAGATGTGAGGCATGTCAATTAGGTAAGGCTCATAAGCAATCTTACTCCAAGCATGGTTTCATGTATTCAGAGAAGCTTGAGTTGGTACACACAGATGTGTGGGGACCATCAAAGGATTTCAGTATCAATGGTTCAAGGTACTATGTGATTTATGTTGATGATGCTACCATATGGATCACTATCTATGTGATCAAAGATAAGTCAGAAGTGTTTAATACATTTAAACACTATCATGCATATGCAGAAAGAATTACAGGTCATAAATTGAAGAGACTAAGGTCAGATGGAGGGGGAGAGTATTTCTCTAATGAGTTCAGTGATTACTTGTGGAATGCAGGTATAAAAAGGGAAATTACTTGTACGTACTCTCCTCAACAAAATGGTGTAGCAGAGAGAAGAAATAGAACTCTTGTTGAGTTTGCAAGGTCAATGATGAAGGAGAAAAATTGCCCAAATTATTTGTGGGTTGAGGCTGTAAATACAGCTACTTATTTGGTCAATAGGCTACCATGTAAAGCTTTGCAGGGTATGACACCATATGAGGCATGGTGGGGTAAGAGACCTACCTTGGATCATTGCAAAGTATTTAGATGTTTGGCATATGCATATGTGCCATCACAATTAAGACACAAGTTAGAACCTAAAGTTGAAAAGTATGTATTCATTGGTTATGATGACAAGCAGATGGGTTATAGATTGTGGAGTCCATCCACAAAGCAATTCATTGTGTCTAAGGATGTTACATTTGATGAGCAAGGTACTTGGTATGCAGGTACAATCAATATTAATACAGGTGATGAAGAAGTTGTGAGTCAAAAGAAGGGTAAATCAAAGATTCAGATATTTGATGAAGAGGAGAATAAAGTGCAGGTTCAAGTTGAAGAAATGCCAAGATTTGATCCTGAGTGTGAAGAACCAGAAACCCCAAGGAGTGGAGAACTTAGAAGGTCATCAAGTCACAAGTGGCAACCTATAAGGTATAGCTATGATACTTCTTTTTTGGCTACCAAATATTATGCTTACATGATAAAGGCAGATGAAGGTCCTTCCACATATAAAGAGGCAAAAGGTAAGGAAAATTGGGAGAAAGCTATGCAAGAAGAATATGATGCATTAATGGAGAATCAAACATGGATTTGGTTCCTAAACCAAATAGTCAGAAAATCATTGGATGCAAATGGGTCTACAAGACTAAGAGGTTTGTAGATGGAAGTGTGTCTAGGTATAAAGCTAGACTTGTTGTGAAAGGGTTTGCTCAAACATATGGTATTGATTATGATGAGACATATAGTCCTGTGACAAAGATGACAACCATCAGGACACTCATAGCTATTGCTGCATGTAAAGGTTGGAAATTATGTCAATTAGATGTGAAGAATGCTTTTTTAAATGGTTACATTTCAGATGATGTTCTCATGGAGCAACCCCAAGGATTCAGAGATAGAAGGTATCCAGATCATGTATGTAAGCTCAAGAGAGCTTTGTATGGGTTGAAGCAGGCTCCAAGGGCATGGAATTATAGACTTGTGAAGTTCTTGAAAGAACTTGGATTTCAAGTATCTAAAGCAGATAGTAGCTTGTTTGTTAAAGCAAGTGATGATGGGTTCATTTACATGTGCATATATGTTGATGATATAATTCTTACAGGTACAGATGAGAAAGGTATTCAAAGCCTAAAGAAGCAAATGGAGAAGGAGTTCAAAATCAGTGACTTGGGAGACTTGTCATATTTCTTGGGCATGGAGATTTCATACACTCAACATGGAGTGTATGTGAATCAAGAAAGGTATTTGAGAAACTTGTTAATCAAGTTTAAAATGAATGATTGCAGGGTAGCACCTACTCCAATGGAGGTGAATCACAAATTGAGCAGATATGGTGGAGAAGAATTCAAGGATATGAAGCTATATCAGAGTTTGGTTGGTAGTCTTATCTATGCTACATTAACTAGGCCTGATTTATCATATGCAGTTGGAGTTTTGTCCCAATTCATGCATTGTCCTAGGAAAGAACATTGGATTGCAGGTCAAAGAGTGTTAAGGTACATTAAGGGTACACTCAAAGAGGGTTTGTATTATGGTTTTACATCAGATACAAACATCAAAATATATAGTGATGCAGATTGGGCAGGTAATACTGATGATAGGAGATCAACATATGGATACTTGTGTTATGTGGGAGATAAGTTAATCTCTTAGTGTTCAAAGAAGCAACACACAGTTGCTTTATCATCTACAGAAGTTGAGTACAAAGGTATGGTTGAAGCTGCAAAGGAAGTTATATGGCTTAAGACTCTCATGAAGAGTTTTGACACCATACAGAGTAAACCTATCATTTATGGAGATAACATGAGTTCATTGTATTTAGCTGCTAATCCTGTGTTTCATGCAAGGACTAAACACATTGAGATTCAGTATCACTTTCTGAGAGAGAAGGTGATGGATAAAGAGATTAAAGTCATACATACTTCAACAAAAGATCAGATAGCTGATATGCTTACCAAAAGCTTGGATGGACCAAAGTTATAGAGATTCAAAGACATGGCAGGCATAAAGAAGATAGAGAAAACCTCAATTGATGATTGAGGGGGAGCTGTTGGTGCAGAGCAATCAACAATTGAAGTTTTGGAAGTCAAAGAATGAAGACAAGATCAAGTTATGAAGCATGGAAGGAGTTTACATTCAGGAGTTGAAAGATATGTACACATATGTACATTAGTTCATATATAGGTCACTTATACTTTTGAATAGTCATAAGCTTGTAAATTTTTGTCTATATATATACTTGGAAAATGTCGGGACAAGTATGAGAGAATGTAGAGCATGAGAATTGAGAAGAATTAGAAGTCATTAGACACTTATGAAGAGATTAGAAAAGCTCTCTCATCCAGATGTAATTTCTGTCAGAAATGAAGAGAAGTTGCACCCGATATTTCTGTGCATTCTCCATCTGTGCTTGATCATTTCAAAATCCTTTTGTAGATGTCTAAGTCCATAGTTAATGAGTCTATGGTTAAAGTTTGAGAGCCTAATTGTAAACAGGCTGTGATAATTATGAGTAGGAACATTCATATGTAAAAGGGTGTTCACAGTTTTCTGAAACAGGCGCATTTTTGGTGGTCAATGATTTGATCATTTCTCACTGCACAGATTAAAGTTTTGCATGAGTGAGGACTTAAAATCTAAGTTGAGAGGTAAGCCATCTATGGCTAAAAGCATTTGCTTAAACGAGTTCTAGTTTTGGAGAACCATGTCTTAGAAGTTGCAGGTGTCAAAGTCAACTATACAGAGAGACAGTTTCAGACATAGGTAGATTGTTTGAATCATTTCTCATAATCTACTCAAGCTTTTGAAGTGTTTTAACTTGGAGGAGGTGCGCAATCACTACGCAAAACATTCTACAAAGTTTTTATCAAAAACTTTACACGAATGATTAGTCAATGAGTGATTAAGGGTGCAGCAGACTTTTCTAAGAAATGACTTTCTTCACAGTTAGTTAATTTCTTGATAATTTGGTGCTTATCTTCCAAAATTGGTTGGAGTTTAAAGTTATTCTTGATATAGAGGTGGTCTAACATCAAGGATAGCTTGATATAGAGGTGGTCTAACATCAAGGATATATGTCTATGTATGTGTATGAATGTGTATGTATGTATATATATGTATGTATATGTATGTATGTATGCATGTGTAGCTGTGTATATTTGATTTCATTTTTAATTTTTTTTATACATTATGGTTTGTAGACTTTCATATCAAGAGCACTGAATCGTTTGGTTGTCTCCCATTTTATAGTCAATCTATTACCTGCCTTGCTAACTAAGACTTACATATTTGTTTACAAGGATTAAGTATCAGCTAACTATGGAGGTATTAGGTTGTTTGAAAATAAGACAAGCAAATTTCTCTCGACAATTTTGGAAAATGGATGAATAATTCTAAAGGTTGAACGGACATGAAGGGTTCATTCAATGCAAGTTCTTGTTCTTACCGTAGCTAAGGTAAAAAAAAAACATGCACTGAATGAACACTTTGTGTCCATCCATCCTTTGAAATTATTCTTCTATCCTTCAAATTCTTCGAGGTAAATTTACTTCTCCTATTTTTCAAACGACTTAATACCTCCATAGCTAACTCATACTTAATATTTGTATGCAAAGTTCATAAAAGAGTTAGCAGTGCAGGTATTAGGTCGACTAGAATAAGAGAAGCAGATGTGTCAGGAAGATTCTAAAGGTTGGGCGGACAATTCCAAAGGTTAGATGCACAAAATATCTTCATTCGATACATGTATGTATAATTTGACTTTACTCTCATAAGATGTGTATATATATGTTTATGTGTGTGTATATATGTGTATGTATGTATGTGTATGTATGCATGTGTAGCTGTGTATATTTGATTTCATTTCTAATTTTCTTTTTGTTTATTGTGGTTTGTAGACTTTCATATAAATATCTAGACCACTGAATCGTCTGGCTGTCTCCCATTTTATAGTCAATCTATTACCTGCCTTGCTAAATAAGGCTTACATATTTGTTTACAAATATAAAGTATCAGTTAAATATGGAGGTATTAGGTCATTTGGAAAATAGGAGGACCAAATTTATCTCAAAGATTTTGAAAGATGCATGAATAGTTTTAAAGGATGGATGGACAGAGAGTGTCCATCCTTTAAAAATATTTTTCCATCCTTCAAAATCTTCGAGATAAATTTGGTCCTCCCTTTTTCCTAACAACCTAACACCTCCATAGCTAACTGATACTTAATATTTGTATGCCAAGTTCTTAAAAGAGTTAGTAGCACAGGTATTCGGTCGACTAGAATAGGAGAAACAGATGTCAAGAAGATTCAAAAGGTTCGGTGGACAATTCTAAAGGCTGGATGGACAAAACATCTTCATTCAATACAGGTATCTATAATTTGACCTTACCCTCATAACATTTGTATGTGTGTATATGTGTGTGTATGTTTATATGTGTGTATGCATTCATGTATAATTATGTGTATGTCTATATACATGTATTTATATGGATATATTTATGCATATATATATATATATATATATATATATATATATATATATATATATATATATATATATATATATATATATATATATATATATATATATATATATATATATATATATATATATATAAATAGATAGAAAATTGAAAATTATACCTTAATAGTGTCGAAACAAATACATTACTCCATCCAGAACGATTTTGAAGATTGAGAATAAGTAAGCTCGGACTGTGTCAAATGACTTCCTTCATATCCTCTCGAAGGTATTTCTCATTTTTAGAAATATCAATGCTCTCACTGTCAATTTTGATACCAATCCTCAATAAAATCTGCCATGCCATCATCTTCATCATTTTCGCACAAATCTTGTACTTTATCTTCTGTTGAACATAGATCTTTCAACCTTGCATATTTCACAGGATCACTTTTGTGTAGCCTCCTCATAGAAGCTTCTGATAAATGAGGTCTTAGTGGCAATTATGAATGGTGTGGAGGAATATCATCAACATCATACGTTGGAATCTACACACATGAATAGAAATCATTAGTATTCCATAAATGAATAAAAAGTAAACTTTAAACATAAAATTAAATATATACTTTATTAAATATGGATAGAAAATTTTCATCCTCTCTCTAGCTAAAAGGTGCTCTTGGAGGTCTATGCCATCCATAATTCACTAATAATTCAACACCACCATGTAATATAGTAATAGCATTGACAACTATGTATCTTGATACATCTCTACTCATGTATGGTGATTCATGACTATTTTCATGCTCCTCAAATGTGCAATTAGTCCTTGAACTATTGTGTAACCCTCGACTACTATTTATTAAACTTGCTATATTTCCATGTGTGTAAGGTCTTCCATCAATATATAATCTTTCATTTTCTACATGTGAAATCCTTCTACTAGTAAGGGATGTTGCATTCAAGCATATTCCATAAGTACTCATGCTTTGAACATAATGTGCAAGTCGATGCCAATCTCCCCATCCATATATAGGACCACAAAATGACATAAGAGTGACTTCAGAGTTTGAAGGCACATATAAATCCTCTATAATAAAGAGACCACGACCAGCATTAGTAATAGTGGATGGAGCAATCATATAACAATTACCCCAAAAGTTGAAAACCTCTCCATCTAAAGGAAGTGGTCCTCTATTCCATCCTCCATATCTTCTTCTATCATATGTTTGTAATAGAGAATGATCACGAGTTGGCAATGGACAATCCCCAGCCGTTTCAGTCTCTAAACCAGGAGGTAGAGGATTTTTAGAAACCTCTCCTTGTAATTGATGAACAGCAAGTCCATGACATGTACGAGATATATTAACATTATGAGAAAAATTATCAAGATTATCATAATCGAGCAAGTATTCCTGTATATCAACAGTAATATGATTTTGTATATGGTTTTTAAATAGAATAATGACATTAATTTATAGAAAAAAATACATACCCAAGCATTATCACGTTGACCAAGTGATGGTGCACGCACAAAAGTACCACATTGCCTCATGTTCAATACATTCCAATCGTGGCCTTCGATACGTGCCACAGCAAGAGTTACACCAATATATAATATGCTCTTGATAGTAAAATTCATCATAATTCCTATCGGAGGACACATGTGAAGTCGTTGCATGCATAGGAGGTGGTGGAGTGCCCTCTGATTGATCAGAATCTGATTATAACAAGAAACAAAAAAATATATCAGTTATGTATCTATCAAATATATTTAAAATTAAAAGTTTGATTTACTTACAATATATAGTCCTTGCACGATTAGGAGACGGTGGTGGAGTTCCATCTGATTGATCGGAATCTACAAATAATGGTATTTGATATTAATAATCTGATTATTTACATACATAAACATTCACATATACATGTTTACACATACACACATATTCACATATACACATTTACACATACACACATATTCACATATACACAAATACACATTATTGTGGGATAAATGTATTTTGTATGAATGAGTGTATATGCATGCATGTGTATGTGTGTACAGATATATGTGGATATGTATATGTGTGTTTATGTTATATGTATGTATATGTGTATATGTATGCATATATGTATGTGTATATGTTTGCATGTATATGTGTATGCGGGTGTGTGTATGTGTATGTGTGTGTATATATGTGTATGTATTTTGATTCTTTTTTTTTGTTTGAAATTAAATTAACAGGAGATTGTATGGTGGAAAAAAATAAAAGGCGACCTAACATACAACCTGACACGTGGCAATTTTTTCATAGACAGCTACATCTTTAAGAGTCATTTCCTCAGCAAAAAGTAAACAAATTAACAGTTTATATTTATAATTTTCATATATTTTAGTAATTTTTTACATTTAATTTATGTATTTCTTTTTTCTTTAAATAATCAAGTTGTTGCAAAGAAGAGAGTTGAGTCAAGCCACACATCGCACCTAGGTCAAATGGGCCATCATGGTTTTGTAGCTACATTTGTAAGTATGTGTTATTGTGAGTTTATTTTTCATTTTAGTTAAAATGCAAGAAACTAATCTTTTTTATTTGTTTCAATGAAGCAAAAGGATTATGACCGATATCCTACAAAACATGAGATCGAGTATGCTACACATTTCGGATATCGCCATTTGAGCGAGTATATGCGAGATCCGGATGCCTTTGTGAGTATTATTAAATTTTATAATTTATTTTTATGAATGTATTAATTGTTTTATTTATTTATGTTTGTTATATGTAATACATGAGTATTATGGAGAGGCATATGGATAAGGTGGAGAGACAGACACAGAAGGGACGATCTCAATCGTCACAAGGTGACCATGATGATGAGGATGAGGATGAGGACGATCATGATGCTGACGATGATGATGATGAGTAAACCATCTACTCCCCCTTCCTAAAGAGGCCATCGATAAATTTTTCCCCTTGCTTTTTTGTGCAATCTCGGATATACTATGAAGAGGTGAGGCCGTCATGATGATGATGGTTAGGATTCTTGATTATGACATTGGATATGTAATTACATTGATATACATACATATATATATATATATATATATATATATATATATATATATATATATATATATATATATATATATATATATATATATATATATATATATATATATAATGCAAAGTTTTGTTCTATTGATTGTTATTATTGTTTATATTAAGCATGTGTTTTAGTACTTTAATTATATAATTCATTCATATGTGTGTAAGTATGTGCATGTATATGTGTAATATGTGTGTGTATGTATGTGCATGTATATGTGTGTAATATGTGTGTGTATATGAATGTATGTACATATGTATGCGTATATGCATGTATGTGCATGTGTAAGTGTAAGTGTAAGTGTAAGTGTAAGTGTGTGTGTATGTGCATGTGTATGTGCATGTGTATGTATGTATGTGCATGTGCATGTGTATATGTGTATGTATGTGCATTTGTGTTTTATGTAGTGTGTTGTGGGAGTTGGTGAGTGGGTGGGTTTTTTTTTTTTTTTTTTTTTTTTTTGCGAAGGGGGGGGGGGGGGGGTGTGTGGGGGGGTGTGTGTGGTGTGTGCGCGCGCGTGCACGGGGGCGGGTGGGTGGGTGTGTGTGTGTGTGTGCGTGTGTGCGCGAGTGCGCATGTCTGTGCACGGGTGCATGCGCACGTGAGTGTGCACGCGCATGTGCGTGGATGTATTTTGGGTTTTCTTTTGGCGCAGGATACTTTGTCGAAAAAAGCAGGCACGCACACAATTGTTCAAAATTAAAAAACCATTCCTCCAACATAGCCAAGAAATGTAGGGATTTCAAAAAGTACCATTTGGTTCTTGTCTCAAAGCAAAAATTTACCTACACTGGTGACACAGGCAACTACTTCGAAACATTGATTTTCTTTCAGTACAAGCAAAGCACTTGAAAAGAAGCTACAATATATTTATTTAACATCTACATTAAGCCTTATGCTGGATAATCCAATCTATTACCATTTCACTTCAGAAAGATTTAGTCTGCCAAATTCAGAAGATCGGCCAAAGTTTAGAATCTCCGGTAGTTGAGTAGAACAGATGATGGGGTGACTCAGATGTCGCTGATCCATTTTCCAGAAGAAGATCTTAAAATTTCTTCATAAACAGTCTTTACGTAGTACCTCTTGAAGCATTTATTGGTTTTTGAAATTAATCATCCACTAATAGTATATGAACCCAGTTATCAATACATACAATAGTGAAGACTATTGCTGCTCACTAAAGACCAGACAGCTGTCATTTCTTATAAGCATACACTGGGGTGGACTTTGCATATACATAAACAAAGAGAGTAGATTGAACTCATTTAGAGAAGAGAGAGCATGTCTGATCGCACTGTCCTGGAACATAACAAAAAACATAGGCATTTTGGGAGCACCATGTTAGATCCATATTTAGAAGCAGAAATAAAGCATCATTTAATGATGAATCGCCTGGCAGCACAAAGAATCACTTGAAAACCTGTACTTTTTTTCTGTGTTCATGAAGCACTTAAAAAGAGCTCCCAATATATTCTATGAAAACAGGAGCGATAAGACTTGCAATCAAACTGAGTTTTAAAAATAAATGTGGTTGATACTCTAAGCTATGAGCATTTGCTGAGATCAAGTTGAGAACCTTGAACAGTTGAATAATACAGATGATAATGTGAGTCATCTTTGATATGCCATCCAGAAGTGACCTGACACATTTCTTTACAGTTAATCTGCATGGAATGCCTTTCAATCGTTCAACGGTCTTTTACCTTAAAATTCAGTTAGTAGTACATGAACTCAGTTATCAATACATTGATAGAGTGGATATATCACTGCTCCACAACGACCAGACAGCCATCAAATCTTTTAAAAAGATGAGGATCACCACTTAAGAACATTGTGGTATGTCCAGCCTCACCCAGCTGTCTCTTCTTATTTTATCCACTCAAATGGCATTAGAATGTTTGCTACATACAAGTAGCTCAATACCTCTGCATGTATGCATACATCTGCCGGATTTCATTATGAAGCATGTTCAAAGCAGAGACCATTCCCATCACTCGTAGAGGAACTGCGAATGTGAAGCATTGCATATTCCCAATTTTTACTCTGATGCTAAGCTCTAAAAGCTGAAGCCAGCACAAGCCATTGGACAAGCAATCATTGCATGAACTGAGCCCTGAAATAAGTGAAATGAGACCCACAAATTCAGTAAGAACAGTTCATGAAGTCAGCTCTAAGGCAAAATCAATAATACCTTCTGGCTTTTAGCCTGGAACATGCGCAATATTCTGGGGACGAGTGCCATGCACACTTGAAGCTCCTAAAGCAATTGATCTCTGGGTAAAATCTAGCAGATACTTCTTCTGGTGCTCATCCATATGGGGCAGGCTAGCACGGAGAAGTTCTACAGGCATTTCTTTACTCATTGCACTTGCAGCAGCTGTTGCAATTGACATAGACCTTCCTGATGGGGAAGACATTGCTACAGATTGTAAAATGCTGTCAAACTTATTTGTACAGTATTTGTACAACAAAACAAAGAAACGATCAAAGGTGTTTTGCCACACTGTTCTATCATGCAGAGGGAATGTGAAGCTAGGATCTGTCAGTAAATTTGTGGCCCTGTCAAGGGCAGATCTTAAAATCAAGCTGGCTCCATCACCAGCAGTACTACCAAAAGGTCTAAGTGGAGGCTGCTCTGAGGACACTACAACAGCTCCTAGGGAGTCGCTTAATGAATTGAGATCCATTCTACTCACACAATCAGCAACTGTATTTGCCAGTTCTGCAGTTGCAGCTGCAGCTCCTGAATCAGTCTGTGCAGCTCCAAACAGAAAGCGGAGATGGCGAAAGACAGCCATGCACACAATTTTAATTAACTCACTTCCAGGAGGCAAAAGCTGGAGATATCGATATACAAGCTTGCGGCCCTTAGAAAGAGAGACGAGACGCAGAAACACAAAATCATCCTTGGTCACGGAACCCATGAGATGTTGATTCTTGCCTATGTTACTGCCTCCTCTCAAACCTGGAGGATCAATAAGCTGCAAAGAAGCTGCCAAACCTTCTAACATTAACTGCCTTTGCCGCCTCAGTTGACTACCACCATCAGGAACTCTGGTGACTGCCAAAAAACGGTCGATGTCATCCACATCTAAAAGAAGGCACAATCCATCCTCAATCGCAATTCTAGCTGCAAGCATTGGCTCCTGCTCCAGAGGCCTTTCCATCTTCAAAGATAGCGTTCCACCAGTTCCTTCATTCTGGCCAGAACAATCTTCAACTTCTAGCAATGGTCGAGGTCTACGGATTGAAGAGAAAGGAACCTTCCCCAATCCATCAACTGGGACAAAAGCTGGCTGAGTTGCCGGAGCACGTCTGTGAGAAGGTAAGTCACGAAGATGAGATGGAGCAAAATGACGCCTCCGGCCACCTGCAAGCTTTGCTTGAACAGCTTGATGGTAATAATCATCAACATATGCATCACTACTGTGTGTTGCTGCAAGCTGTATCTTGACAATGCTTTCAATTTCCTCTGCTGACATATATTTTGAGCGGAACTGTTGAGGAGTGTTGCTGGTGTTGGAAAGATTAGCTGATTCAAAAGAATTCCGTTGATATGTTCGTCCTGATAAATTATTTCGTTGTTGCAGTTCATTGCGAAAATCCCTCGTGTCACTTATATTGAAATGATGATCATTGGACTTCTGAAGCATAGTTGGAGCTACAGATAATTGATTGAACATTGCTTGCTGTGCGTTTCCCGGGGTGATTCTAGAATTTCCTATCTGCCTCTGCGTCAAACCCTGTGATGGCAAAACTGACTGTTGCTGACTCACCTGCTGATGCATCAACCCATGAATTAACCCTCGTGAGACTTCAAGCTGCACATTTGATGGGCCCATCCACTGCGCTTGTGGTGTTGGACTCAGCCCATGGTTTGTTCTGTACTGCAAGATCTGGGAAAGCAGATTTTCCTTCGGAACAGACCGAGGACTTGCTGTGTTGTAAGGTCTAAAGCTTTGCTGCATATGTCCATGAGAAACTCCTACATGAGACTGGCTACTCGAGGTCGATGCTGGTGATTGGGGAAGAATCTGGGAATAAGCACCAGGCATAGGAAATGGTGACTGAGGATATTCTGCCTCGCCATCCCAGCGCTGCCATCGAAGAAAATTGGAAGAATGCATTCCAGGTGCATCATGAATGAGCTGGCGATTGCCATACCAATTGTGTGAATCGTAATCAGAATCTGATTCATTAAGTCCCAAATTCTGAAAAAAGAAAACAACAAAAATAATAAATGAATTTTTTTTAAAAAAAACTAATGCTTATCAATTCAATAATAACAAGGCCAAGATTGAAGTTATTGATAGCACGACCATGGTGATTCGAGGTAAGACCTTTATAGGCCTCACAGGCTAGACAGTTTGTCTTCAGCCAGAATGAAGAAGAGCCTGGACTATGGCATGATACTAATCAATTTGCATTTATTACTAATTTACTACATTGATGCAGAGTCGAATTAGGTAGGCCACATGGAATCTGACATAGTATCTGTTCAACATGTAACAATTCACTATCAAGACTATATGATGGTTACATCATACATGCACCTCAGAAAAACTTATTATGTGTATCGAATGAGTTTCAAGTAGGCATGAGTAGAGCACAAAATAGATCAAACATAAATTGTGTTAGAATATCATAGTCATTCAAGGGTCAAAAGCCTAATTCCCAGCAAACCCTAATTTTCAGAAATGGTCCAAATGGTCAAAATGGATGGTCAACATGCTCAAAAAGGTTTTACATATTCTTAAAGCTCTCATGAAGAACTATCTATAAAGCACCTGACTATCAGAGATCAATGTTGGAAAACAATGCCAGAATGTTCCTGAATTGCCAAAATTCCAGCTAACCCTATATTTAGTAAAATTTTGGTTAAAGATGGTCACAAATTATTATTGGCTCAATGAATAGAACTCTCTAAGCGCTTTCTAATGATATATAAAAAAGCACTATCAGACACCGAAAAGTCAACCAAAAGCTAAACTCTAGTTTCTGTTTTTCAAGTTGTTTTTCATCATATCTTATTGACAGCTAGGATTTAACTATAAAAAAGCCATCAATCCAATGGCTGATATTAGGCGACCTTCATTAAAACATTCAAAAGCACTTTCGACTTAGAAAAACACACGTAAAGTTTTTTGCGTCTTTTTTCCGGAAAGAGAATGACGAAGCTATGGTATCATCATCTAAAGAAAAGAAGAAGAAAGAGACTACAAAAAAGAAGAAGAAGAAGAAGAATCAACAAAGCAAAAAGGAAAGTCTTCTACTTCAAAGTCTTCCTCTAGATCTTGTTGGAAGTCGGGTGGGCCTCAATAACAATATTCAAAGGTTTACAGGATCTTCCAACAAATAAACCTTAGCATACACACCTTAAGACTCTAAATGAGATGAAAGAGAGATAGACAGAGAATAGACAAGTTTTTTTAAGTGTAACGGTAAGCTAAAATGCTTACGTACACTATCTTAATATCAATGTCAAATTACAATGTGTGTAGATGATACAAAACTGAATGTATGCCGAATGTAGATACAAAATCTGAATCTAGGAAGAAATTCAGGAGCTAGATACAAGAGTTTGTGTGTTAAGTGCCTAGGAGGTATATAAAAGGTATGTGTGTGAGAATAGAGTGAATACGAACAGTTTAGAACTGTTTTACAGAAAACCCTAATTCTCAAATTAGGGTTTCAGAAACCCTAAATCAGAAACTAATGAACTAGCAAGTGTAAAGCTGAAGATAGACTTCCTACTCACAGTAAGTCAGCAATAAGCTGATGGTTGGCTGCCAAAATCTCCTCCAATGCTTCACCAAAGGTAGATCACACCACCTCCAAATGTAGAGTACCTCCAAGAGCTCTTCTTGCATTGAGTTCCAATGATGGATGCTGATCTGAATTGGTTCTCCATAATGACCCAAGGTCATTGTTTTATAGGTTTGTGGATGCCCAACGATAGCTTTCTTAAAACACATAAGATCCCATCTCAAAAGCATATCGAAAATCTAAAAGCATGGGGATTTATCCAAAATTAGCGGAGATTTTAAGATCGCTGGTATTTTGCTTTTTGATCACTAAACAGCTGCGATCTCCTAATTGAGTCATGTTCTGAGCTGAGGAGTTTGTTTTTCTTGACCTACTCTATGAGAGGAAGATTATGAGGTGAAAAACCATTTCTACACAGAAATTAGGGTTAGGGTTTTCTCCTAATATGGAGCTTTGATGACTAAATGTTATATACCAAATGAAAGCTCTCTTCAAGCTCTACCTAATCGACTAGTAAAAATTTTTTATCTTTTGTGATCAAAATTTGGCCAAGCACCCAAAAAATTAAGGTTGTTGGAATTTAGGGTTTTGTGCTATTCTAACATTGTTTCCAATAATCCCTCCTTAAATGTCATAATGGTACAAGGTAAGAAAAACAATTTTGATATCTAACTGGTATACATTCCAACCAAAGAATGTAGCAAGAGAAAGTATTGTTTTGACTATTGTTATTCTAGAAGTAGGCGCAAAAGTCTCATCATAGTCAATTCCTTTCTTTTATGCATAACCTTTTGACTACTAACCTTGCTATATAAATTATACCTATCCATAGTAGAAAGTAGAGATTTAAATCGTAGATTTAAATCGAGGTTTAAATCGTTTAAATCGTAGAGATTTTTAAAAATAAAAATAAAAATCGAGGTTTTTATTCATCAAGAGACTTTTATTTTTTCTTGTATCTAAGGTATGCACAATACCTATTCAACTCATATATACTCCAATATTGGACAGTAATGAAAGTAGTGAAAAGTTTATATGACCTGGATGCTTGTTAGTTGTTGTACTTCAATCATATGTGAGATGCCAACAAAGAGTTTATGATAACATTGCAGTCACATAAACTCTATAATGTCATTCAGCTATAGGTTGGTATAGATTCATACTCGACAGGGACTTAATTTGATGCCAAAAAATGTACATACACAATTGAAGGAACTTGGCTTTGAGCATCGATTTTAACTTAATTTAGTTAGTCAAATCTCTAATAGGCAAGAAAATAAAATAATTCTATCCAGAGAGCAAAGTGGTAATATATGATAGACTATTAACAAGCATAGGTATCATAGTGATCAACTTTTAATTTTAAAAAGAGATCTATCATATGAAACCTTAAAATAAAAAAATAAAAAGAAGGAATAAAAATCGTTAAAAACGA
Source organism: Ceratopteris richardii (assembly GCA_020310875.1). Taxonomy (NCBI): domain Eukaryota; kingdom Viridiplantae; phylum Streptophyta; class Polypodiopsida; order Polypodiales; family Pteridaceae; genus Ceratopteris; species Ceratopteris richardii. Next base: position 88,655,892 of record CM035437.1, read on the forward strand.
TTTAAATCCCGAATGCGATTTTTACGATTTTTATTTTAAAAAAATCGTGCGATTTTTTTTACTATGTACCTATCAATGGTATCGTCTTCTTTTCTTTTGATTTTGAAGATCCACTTAACACCAATTGCTTTTTTATCCTTAGGTAACTCACAAAGCTTCCAAGTTTGATTCTTATGAATAGAATAAATCTCTTCTTGCATAGCTTTCTTCCATACAAGACTTTGTCGTGCATCTTTAACATTAGCTTGTTCATTCTCCACCGAAGTTGGTGCTAAAATGTTGTGGATCTCAAAATGTTGTGCGTAATTTATGTGATCACCTTGTTCTCTCCTTGTCTGACTTTGGGTTCATCGTGAAGTTCTTTATACCACTTTCCTTCCCAGTTTGATATAACCACCTAGGAGTATTCTTGAAACGTGGTGAAATCTCTTCTGGTTCTTCAGTATCTCTTTCTCAAGAGGTACTGATGATGGACTGAGTATTGATGTAGGTAATGATATTCTCTCTTCACCTTTATCAAGTGCATCTTTTAGGGTTTGAGAAGATTCATCACTCCCCTTGTATGGTTGAATATAAAAATCCAAATTCCTTTTAAAAAAATGCGTAGTCATATGCTGTTATGGAATCTAGAATCTCTTCATTCTTAGCATAAATCTGACCTTCTGCAATATATGCATTGCGTGAGAGTAGGATATCACATGTTTCTGGAACATAGAATCTATATCTTCTACTTTCAATCGCATAACCAATAGAGATAGCTTATATGGTTTTTACATCAAGCTTACCATGATCTTTCTTCTCAATATGAACATAAGCTAGAGAACCAAAAACTTTGGAGTAACTCACATTGGGTTTCTTACCATAATAAGCTTCATAAAGTGTGATAACCTTTAAAGCTTTTGAGAAAGACCTATTCAGAATATGATTAGTTGTATGTACTGCATCAAACCAAAACTTAGGAGAAAGCTTTATGGATGTACGCATTATCTCAACAAGTATCTTATTCTTTCTCTCCACAACACTATTCTATTCTCGCCTATAAGCAATAGTAAGTTGATGAGAGATACCTTTGTCCTCAAGAAAAGACTAAGTCTTTTGACATGTACTCTCCTCCTCTATCTCTTCCCAAAATCTGAATTTTTTGATTGATTTTCATTTTTAACCATAGCTAAGAACGTCTTGAACGTAGGAAAGACCTCTGACGTTGCTTTAAGACCATAAATCCATGAAAATCTCGAAAAATCATCAATGAAAGTAACGAAATACCTGAAACCTTGAATGGAATCCATTCTCATAGGACCATTCATATCTGAATGTATGAAGCTTTCCTTCAAGACATCCTTCACATGATTCTGCATCATCTGGTAAGGCAAAAGTAGGTAAACTCTCCTCCATTCCATGATTTTTGATGTGCTTGAGAGTTATGTAACTGATATGAACAAACCTAGCATGCCATAACTTCATGTTCTCCTTAGTGTAGAAGACCTAGCAACATTAGCATGACTAATTTTGGATAACACAAACATGCCACTTCTATTTTCACCTTGAAGTAGACAATGCTTCGCATTAGGTGAGAGGATCTGACATGAATCTTTCTTAAAAACAACTTTAAAACCATCTGACAAGAAAATAGATATAGAGAGCAAATTCTTCTTCATTTCCGAAACCTAAGAAACATTAGAAATTCTGAAATTTCCACCTGCTCTTGACTTTAGGTAAAGTTTCCGAAATTTCGACAAACCTAATTTTTGGACTTAATCAAATTTTGGTCAAAGATGATTAAAAATTATTATTGACTCATTGAAAAAAACTATCTTAGAGCTTTATAACGATATATAGCATTGCACTATTAAGCACCAAAAAGTCAACCAAAAGTCAAACCCTAATTTTTGCTTTTCAAGTTGCTTTTCATCATAACTTAATGATGGCTAGGATTTAACTATAAAAAAGTCATCAATCGAATGGCTAATATTAGGCTACCTTAATTCAAACATTTATAAGCACTTTCGACTTAGAGAAAGCATACGTAAGGTTTTTTACATGATTTTTTTCTCAAAATCCAGCTTTTTGGTGGCAATATAACCCTGTATAAACAAGGCTTGACAGCTCACTTATATCATCAACACACAAGCTATCTACAAGCTTGAGCTCTAGGATAATGAGTTAGGAGGTCTTGGAGTCATATTGTGCAGACTTGGAGTCGTTTTTGGTAGCCTACCCATCATCTTCTTCATAATCTATTGGTGTGCATGCTGATTTTGTGAGTATAAGCTTCTTAATTTAGGGTTTCTTCAACTCCTGTTATTGTACCTAATGTTTTTGTCCCAGGTCTTCTTCAACTGCTGTTATTGTACCTGATCTTTACCTACTACTTCAATACGAGAGGGTTCCATAGCTGCTCGACATCAGAGAAGACCTAATTTCATATTAGGTTTGCTGTAATAACTGTTTTTGACAGTTTTCACACTTCTTTTTCTCTCACATATTACCTCGTAGGCAATCTGTCTCTACATTTTATACCTAGAACCTTTTCATTTAACCTACATCCAATTTTGTATCATTACACACATGATATATTGACATTTAGTAGTTTAATTAGTGTGAAGTAAAATTCAACTACTGCACTTTTTAAATTGTCTCTTATCTTTCTATTGCCATTCATGTCATTTGATTTAGTCAAGGTGTGTTATGTGCTAAGGTTCTAAGCATTGGAAAGATCTTGATTAACTTGTGATTATTATTTGGGTCTACCACAATTCCAACAATCATTTAATGCATCAAAATCCTAACCCTAATTTTGAGTTTTGAGCTTTTCAAAAAACGAAGGACATCATCTTGTAGTTCTAAGCTCACACATCAAGGAAAGCACCTATTAATAGGTGTATAATTCCATCTTATAGGATATTTTTTAAAAATCGTTTTTTTATTTGAAAAAACCTAATTTTGTAGAAACCCACAAAACCCAATAACGAACTTTAGCATTTTCGCTACATATTTTGTTTTTTGGGCTTCACGCTATATAAAGATACCCCTCAGGTCACTTTGAATATATCATACACTCACACTTGAGCATCTTCAAGTATGATTCAGGTGTTGGAGCTCCCGTGTAGCTGTTTGCAGGTAGATTTGCTGATTTTCTTAGTGATTTTACCTCGTATATTCTAGCACACTCATACTTCCTACAAACTCTTAGGTACTCTCTTCTCAAACATTTGTACCTAGAACCTTCTTACATTCAACCTTATATTCAAATTTTGTCTTATACACATTGTATTGCTATTCATTCATCAAGCAGACATTTTTAAAAGTATCATTAAGCTATTCGTTCCATTCTCTTGTCTCGTCTATTTCTCATAGTCATTCATTTATCTTATTTGGTTCAAGGAGTGTGTGTGTGCATAAGATTCAAGCGTTGGAAAGATCCGGGGAATACCTATGGTTTATATCAGAACTACCTCACTTCCAATATTTGGTATCGAAGCCCAATTGCACATACATAACTTGTTCCAAAATGAGTGATTATAGAGATAAATGAGACCAAGAGGACAAACTTGATGGAATGTGTAACTATCCTATGTAAAGTTTCATGATGATGAATTTGCTAGTATCCAAAGATTAATGGAATATTGTCAATGGCAAGTATCCAAGACCAAGGCCATTGGTTGAGGATGTTGGCTCTTCTTCTAAGCCATAGTGGTTAGCAATGCGATGGCAACGTTGTAGGCAACGGGTTGCTAACACGTTAGCAGCGAGTTCAAGTTGCAAACCCCAAGTTGTGATAAAGTTGAATACACTTCAATTTTTATTTTAGATTTTTTTTTTATCTAGATATCCTAGGTATAAAAATCCTCCTATAAATGCTCAAGTATCATAAAAAGGCATGAAAACAAGACATGTTTACATTTATACAATGTACATATTAAATATATAGGTCATCAATTTGTTTTGCCATGTACATACATACATATATATATACATAGTACATACATGGATAGATTATATTATATTACATACATAGTAGTAAATATAATACTACATGCATATGTAATACATACATTTTTACATATATATATACATACATACATACACACACACACATATATATATATATATATATATATATATATATATATATATATATATATATATATATATATAATATATATATATATATATATATATATATATATATATATATATATATATATATACATACACACGCGCGCACACACACACAACATAGATGCATACATATTATGTACATAGTGGGTACTAGGTACATACTACAAACATACAAACATATATATTAGATACATACATAAGTAAATACACATGTTTTTCAATAAATATAGAGTAACAGATTAAGGAATTACATCATAGATACATATGTGCATATATGGATACATACATACATAACTAAGTAAATAAACATATTTTTTGGGTGAACATATAAAAATAGGAATATACATACGTACATTACATATATAGTACATAGATACATAAGTAGATAATATATATGCATATGCATGATGTTATATGGTACATGATGTTGGAATGATCATATGGTAAGTAGGACATTGTATACTCTCTTTGTCTCCCTCCCTTTTTTTTTCTTCTTGTTGGGGCATTGGTCTTTCTTGTTTGATGCTTCAGCTCATCAACTTTTTTGTTCATAAGTTGTAATGGTTAAAAGATAAAAGATCCTCCCTTGTGGACCATTTCTGGCCTATTGGGAAGGGTTTTATTTTTGGCTTTTTTAGCAGCGCATTGAGAATGCATATGCAACATGGAGTTGCGTTGCAAAAGTTGCGAACATTCGCAATGCATTGTGTATGCAACATTGTTCCAAGCCTGTTGCTCCAATTTCAACCAAGACAAAAGAGGACGAAGAAGTTGTCTCACCATCCACGGACAAAGGGAAGCAAATTAAAGCTTTTGAAGAGCATTACTGATAAAATTCTAGAGATGCTCAAGCACCCTCACTTATTATTATGGGTGTGAACTTGTGAAGCATCAAATAATTCCTCAAATCAAGATCTGCAAACCCACAGCAAGCTTGATTGGAGTTTGAGAATCTCTATCAAGCAACCTCACTTATTATTATGGGTGTGAACTTATGAAGCATCAAATAATTCCTCAAATTAAGTCTACAAACTCACAGCAAGCTTGGTTGGAGTTTGAGAATCTTTATCAAAGAAGGAACTTGCTAGGAAAGCTCATCTGAGGAGGCAAATGGCCAACACAAGCATGAAAGTTAGTAAGTAAAATTCATATTCTAAAGTTTAAGGACATTTGTGATCAACTTCTAAATGTTGGAGTAAGCATTTCTAATGAAAAAATGGTAAACATGCTCATCAACTCACTTCTACCTCTTATAAATACAACCTTTCACAAGAGGGGTGTAGATATTTTCCAAAAATTCAAAGTGAAAGATGATCAAAGGTTGGTCAACAAATGATCAACTTTGATCAAAATATGCATAATTCGTTTATCACAGATTTGGAAAGTGCTAGTCAAGAGCTATCCAATGATATATCATATACTAAATTTGGAGATGTTTTGAGGGTTCAAATATCAAACCCTAGAATCATGTCAAAAAAATTATGAACCAAGGGCTGAGATTTTAAAGATAAAAAAGCAAGGAAATCAATGATTGTTATTCAGTCGACAGAAAAGCTACTACCACAAAAAGCAAATTCGAAAAAAATAGAAGTACAATAATGGGTAGCAAAAAAAAATTTGCACAAAAATTTGCTTTTCATGCTTTTCAATTTTAGAAAGCACTTCATTGCTTTATTAGGTTTTCAAACAAATTTTCGTGGGGTGTCTCATATCTATATAAGGAGCACCTCATGTACACTTCTTGATATTGTACCATAGAATTGCTCTAGTTAGAAAAGCTCTTTTGTGAGTACTTTTGCATATTAGTATCATTGTTGGAGCTTGTTATTCTTCTTTGCCATCTCTCTTTTGTACATTATCTTTATTTGTTTATCTCTTTCTCTCTCTCTTTCTCTATACTCTCTCTATATTGATTCTGGGCTTTAAAAATCAACACCATCTACATATCAATCTTTTGTTACTTCTTTCTCTCTCTACAAGAGAGGGAGAGAGAGAAATATCATTTGAAGAGTTGCAATTCTTGTTACTTCATGATGAAGATGAGCAAAAGAGTATGGAAGAGAGTGATGAAGCTATGGTGTCATTATCCAAAGGCGAAAAGAAGAAGAAAGAAACTACAACGAAGGACAAGAAGACTCAATAAAGTAAAAAGAAAAGTAATTCATCTACTTCTAATTCTTCTACTACATCTTCTTCAACCTCTACTTCAACTATTTTTTCCACACCTAAGGAGAAATCTACTTCATCTACATATATATCTAAGAAGGGGATATGCCATTATTGCAAGAAATCAAGTCATCATATAGCAAAATGTAGAAAGAGGATTTTTAATGAAAAGCAAGCTTCAAGTAATAATGCTAAAGAGATATCAAAAGATAAATCTTCTTCTGAAGAAGAATCTTTTGAATGTGTTAGCATAGAAGGGTCATCGCCCACCTCTTCAACATGTGCTTTGGTTGAAGGGTTTCCAAATTCGTGGACATAGCATAAAGTGCCAATCCACAAATCCAGAGATGTTATGGTCCCAAGCACCTATCGAACTATCATGATTGGCCCCACATTGGCCAAGCTTTATGGGGCCATCTTAGAGGAGAGAGTGAGTACGCTCCCTGAAGAGGAGGGCCTCTGTGCTCCAATACAGGCAAGCTTCAAATGATCTCTTTCCACCGTTGATCACATTTTCACTCTGAGGTGCTTGATCGAAATGGAATGAGTGAGAGGAGGTTGCATTGCTCCTTTGTGGATTTCCACAAAGCTTCTGATATAGTGCTTAAAGAGTGCCTTTAGGTGAATCTTAGATCTTGGAGTGACAAGGAGATGTTTTGGGGTATTTATGCATTGTACGAGCAAGTGTTACACAGACTCAGATGCCCAAGAGGCCTTTCGGATCCCCTTGTTAGCACCATTGGTGTGAAACAAGGATGCCCCCTCTCATCCACTCTCTTCGGGATTTACATTGATGAGATAGCTAACTTCATTTGACATCATGGAGGTGAGGGAGTTGAGTTGGGGAAGACCATGGTTCATGTCCTATTATATGCATATGACATTGTACTAATCTCAGGATCAAAGGAGGAACTACTACATTTGCAAGCTTTAGATGATTTTAGCTTATGCACACGGCTCTCAATGAGCCTTGGTAAAACCAAGGTACTCATTTTCCACACGTCAACAAAAGTGTGGAGACAGAGCTCTTTTACGGTGGTGGTTTTTTTTGGGGGGAGGGAGGGGAGGGGGTATGTTAAGTCTCCAAAACTAAAGGACATCAGAATG